>CAWUFW010013880.1:0-446735 GCA_963921515.1 Calotriton arnoldi | reverse complement strand
CAACAGCAGAAAAAAATGGAAGGGAGACCCACGCCAATGGTGCCAGGTCTAACAACCATGATATTGTCTAGCCATTGGCGGCACCAAACTATATGGCAACATAGGTCCGCCATCTCCTGAAACCCATATTTCATCCTCATCTCTTTTAACACAACCTGCGTTTACCCAACTCTTCTGTTCTGCTTCTGACACCTCTTCCTGTAACCTCTTAACTTCTCCCCAAGTATCCACTGCTGTGAGCAAAAGGTTGCAATTAATCTCATCTGTTCCTTCATTTACATACTCACCATTAAATATACAAGTATTGTAAGCACAGTACCATGCGACGTCATTGGCATATCTGTTACCAGTTGTCACATAGTCATCTCCCTTACAATATGCAGGACATTTCACAACCACAACTTGCGAAGGCAAATGCAAAGCCTCTAACATTTTTCTCACGTGCTCACCATTACCGATAGGGGATCCTGATGATGTCATTAATCCCATCTGGGACCATAAGTATCTGAAGCCATGCACAACACCAAAGCCGTACTGTAAATATAGTCACCTGTAATCAATCTAAAATGTAACATGCTTGGGTAAGAGCAATCAATTCAGCCACTTGTGCGGAGATTACTCCTTGAGGCCAAGCAGCTTCCACTATTCCTGAAATGGTACAGACTGCATTAGCAGCTCTCAAATTTTCTTCGTGATCTCGTGAACATGAGCCATCCACAAACAGTATGTAATTCAGGTAGTGCTTCATCTTGCATATCTGGTCTCAGCTTGGTGCATAGTTCAGTGACATCGAGACAATCATACCCCACTTCACCATCATCATTGTCATTCTCAGGAAGGGGTAGCAAAGTTGCAGGATTCAAAACAGAACAACTCTTTAGAGATACATTCTCAGCCGCCAGTATGATTTGCTTATACTGAGTCAGGTGGCTGTTCATAAGGTGCTGTGTCCTTGTTCTAGTTAACAAAATTTCGACAGAATGAGGAATGTATACGGTTAAAGGATGAGCCATGACTATACTTTCGCACCTTTCAAAGCTGACACCTGTCACTGCCTCCGCTTTAAGGCAGACAGGGAGCTCACTTGATCTAATGTGGCTGAGAAGTAATCAACTGGTCTTCGGACACCTCTGTGGTTCTGTGTTAACACTGAATGGGGGATATTCCCAAGAACGTGCGATGATCATCGCCAAAATAGGTTAACGCAATTTTTCATATCGCCACCTATCGCGGGAAAATAACGCTGTGTCAACGTCTTATTCTCAACACGGCGGTAACATGCAATAGTTTCCCGATAACACGTCAAATGTCTGCGATAAAATTACCGGGACGCTGATAAAAATCTAAAGCCGAATGGGAAAAAAGTGGCGATGGGCCCAACCGCGATAAAAAATCAGTGATAAGCTGCGCCAGGCCTGCAATTCACACACGTCAAGCAGGAAAAATCACCATAAAAGCAGAAAAAACCCCACAAACAAAACCAAAACAACTGCGAAGCACAATGGCGGTAGCCGGAGCAAGTACAGAGGTCAACCAGAACCCCACAAGCCCCACGGAGGACCAGCCTGGGACCTCGGGGTCAGGGAAGCGCAAGGAGAAGAAGAAGAGCAACACGCGGTTCACTCCGCAGCAAAACAGGATCCTGATAACGGAGGTGATAGAACACCATCAACAACTGTTCGTCACCTCCACTGTGTCATTGGCGACAAAAAATGGAATATGGCAGTCCATCGTGGACAAGGTGAATGCAGTCGGAGTGCTGAGGAGGACAATGGAAGAGCTCAAGAGGCGCTGGAATGAAGTGAAGCACAAAACCAAGCAGAAACTCGGCAACAACCAGAAGGCAGCAATGCAGACTGGAGGTGGGAGTCCAGCGCCACAGGAGGAGCTGGATGAGATGGAGGAAATGGTGTCCACAGTCATCAGTGTGGAGATGCTGGCAGGAGTTGGGGGACTGGACACTGCTCAACATGACCTGACACAACAGCAACAGGGTGAGTAATGACCAGGGACTGGGGGAGATGGGCACAATGGCACACATGCACAATTAAGTATAGCACAGTGCACACCCACAATGACTCTGGATCATGTCCCTGATCCCCTTGGCACACTGCAGCACACCTAGAAACAGCAAGTAGGCCCCCGTCGACTATGTGCCCTGAGGGGGCCCTTCCCACACATCACCAATCTCACAACCAACCCATGCACATGTGCCAAACCTAGCAAAGCGGCGTGTCTGTGAGCCACACTGACAATGCAAGTGACACTGCATGACGAATAGCATGGCTGCAGTCAATATATCATGACATGTTGCATGGCACGACACTGAGGTGGCTGAGTGTGGACCACATCCGTAAAGGAGCAGGTCACACTCTGACACATCCACGTGCACAAACAACCCCTGACGTCAACAACACATCTGCGGAGAACCATGCCCCAGAGTCCCAACTCCCACCAAGAGCCCAATTTACCCAAGTATGCAACATCTCAGCACTGTATAAGCACAGAAGTCAAAGGCACACTGCCTGAAAGGGATAAGGGGCAGCAAAATCAGAGCTGCAGGGGCGACTCTCCCAAAATGCAGCACACACACATAACATTCAGAGCACATCAACTTTGACAACAATGTGGTACAAACTGCAACAAGGGCACAACAGAACAGAGGACACAACTGGTGCCGCTTATGTGTAGAAACTGGCCAATCACATTTGGCATAGCAGGGAAATGTGAGAAGATAATGTACAAGTACAAACACACATCCGTGATGTTGTAGAAATGTCCACTGTCCCGCATCAAATAGGCAGCTCCCCGCAAACAGTCACAATGTACATTGTCATGCAGTCTGTATGTAAACTTGTACAATGCGTCAACATACATGTGAACACAATGTTAAACTGCATCTCCCCTTCACATTGCAGAGGGAGAATCAACACCTCCTGCAGAGCAGACCAAACATCTCTTCACTGATGACGAAGAGGACCTCCACACCTTCGACACCAACGCCCTCCAAGAGCTCATGGACAGCTTCGGCACCTCACCTCCAGGAGCAGGGCAGCCCAGCTGCATCGAGGAGACCTCACCCCCTGCACAGACCACACAGCAGGAAGCACCCACCACCCCGGCTGCCTCCCAGGACCCCCACGAACAACACATGGCCTTCCAACGCCGTGTGTTAGGGTGCCAGGAGAAGATGGCTGATCAGGTGCAGGTGGGGTTCGACCTCATGGCAGCCAAACTAGATGCCATACGTGGGTGTCTAAGTCCCATCAGGGACCACTTACAGTCCCTAACAGACACCCACAGTCCGCTCCATGCTCTCCAACGATCCATGGCTGACATCGCTGGAGTCCTGACTCTGAGACAAGAACAACTGTCTAGTCAGAGTGGCTCCAGCGATGTCAGCCGGGAGTTGGAACACATGCGGAGGATCATGGAGAACAGGGAGCGGATGCAGGTGGAAAGAATGGCTGCCACAGCTGCACACCAGCGAGATGTAGCTGGGATCTTCCATGCCCTGCAGACCCTCATCAAGGCATTGCTGCCACAAGGCCTGGCGCCGATGAATGCTGCTGCTGCTTCTACATCCACATCTCCGCCCCCTGATGTGTCAGTGACACACAGTGCTGCAGACAATTCACCTCCGGCCACTGATGTGTCACTGCCACACAGTGATGCAGACAAAATAACACCACCCACATGTGAGGCACATGAAACATCAGAGGACGAAGATGCGGATGAGTCTGCCTTAGTGGTAAGGAGGAAGCAGTAGCATTCATCTCCGCCATATGGCCTGTTTCTGCTTGGTTCTGCCCTCTGCATCATCACCTTCCACTGTCCCCCGATACACTCTGCAACACTCACCTTGGACCTCGACATGGACTGCCATATTCTGTTTGGTTACCAATGACACAGCAATCAGACTGCGGACTGAACTCTTCCTCTTCCGATGAACTTGTCATTCCCTGAAGGACTCTGGCTAGTCCTCCACGGGGCAACAATGTAAAGTGGGGTTTGCATGGCCCTGTACTGCTCCAGCTTCAACACTCCACTGAATGTGAATAAAATATTCAAATTCACACAGATGTGTCATGTCAATGATCATTCAAGTATGAAAGTATGGATGAATGTAGGGTCAGTGATTCCCCCTTACGTCCATGTTGCTCATGTTGTGGGACTTGAGTCACAGGGTGCAACATTGCCGATTGCGGTCCGGGTGGCGCCAACACTACAATAGAGACACATGCATTAGTTACTTCCTTGTCCAGCCCAGAACTGAACCACGCCCAGAGCCCTGGGCTCATTGTTCACACCCCTATGCTGGACTGGCATACTCCAGCCTAGCCCACTCGGCTTACACTTACAGGGGGGGTCGACAAAGCTACATGTCCCAGGTCTTCCCTGTAGTGATCTGCTGATCACTGGTCTAGTTGTCAGCATGCCACAGCCACTCCCTGAGGGCTGGTTTACACCCACACCACACTCATCCAGCACAGGCGTCACAGGACATGTGACCCTGCCAATAAAAGGGGCCTACCACATCACATTCCCCACTGCCGGAGGTGACATGATGGCATCTGCACCACAAGACTCAATCATGAAGGGGCCATGACTTGTGGCACACTGGGTTAGTGGCACCCGATGCACTGCGGCCGGCACGGGCCTACCGCCACGGGACGATGACTTGCGGTGCACAGAGTTGGTGGCACCCTATGCACTGCGGCCGGCAAGGGCCTACCGCCACGGGACGATGACTTGCGGTGCACAGAGTTGGTGGCACCCTATGCACTGCGGCCGGCAAGGGCCTACCGCCACGGGACGATGACTTGCGGTGCACTGAGGTAGGGGCACCTGAAGAGCTGAGCGGGTGTGCAGCCTGCGATGATGCGTAGACCTTGATACGTCGTCCTGCCAATCAAGATTCGATTTGAATTGAGAGCCCTGCTGGACCGCAGTGTACGCTGAAGGCAGCAGTCAGCACACACATGACTCCGCGGTGCGGTGCCGCAGGGTGTGCTGGGGGCCTGTGGCGCGGAATCCAGCGATCGGCTTAGGAGGTTGCACCGGCACGCGGTGGGCCCTCTTGTTTCACGCCGGTGGCGGCAGGTGAGCATTGAGGCCTGGGTGCGCAGGGGTGGCCAGTGATCGCTGGGCGGCGGACCGGTCTGGGGACCAGGGCTGGGGTGCAGCAGGCGCACAGGATCGCGCAGGCACCACCGGTCATGGCGGCGGCCTTGTGGCTGGGTGGGGGGCGCCGTCCTGGCAGACACGACCCTGCATGCGATGACGAGATGTGCGCGGGTTGGCTTGTGACGTAGCCACCTCGTATCCAGTGTAAATCTGGCAGTTGAAGGTGGTCGGCCACGTGTGTGTAGGCCTATGGACAGGATATGGTGGACACAGAGACACACGCAGTAGTTACTTTGGTGGCCATCCCAGAACTCAACCACGCCCAGTGCCCCGGGCTATTTATTCATGACATACGCCAGCCAAGGCCACTCCGCTCACGCTTACAGGGGGGGACGACAAAGCAACATGTCCAAGGTCTTCCACACTGCCTGGAATGTTTGCGACGACATTCGTGAACAGGCCCTGGTGGTCCACTTTTGCCTGCACATTGATGGAATGCGTGTGGTTTCTGTTGCGGTTATTGTGTGCAGTGTCGGCAGGGGGCACAAGTAGTACATGTGTGCAGTCAATTGCCCCCAACACGTGCGGGAAGCCAGCTATGGCGTAGTTCCCTTGCTTGGTCTCCAGCTGTTCCTGCGCAGTATGGGGGAAGTGAAGGTGCAGGGGTACCAAGCTGATACAAACCGTGATGCTTACAAGTATGATAAATCTTGCATTACAAGACCGTAACAGAAGTTCGTGCGGTCGTAACCTTCCTTTTCTTTCCTACGAAGGTTACGACCAAACGAACTTCTGTTACGGTCTTTTTGTGCAGGATTTATCATACCTGTTAGCATTCCGGTTTCTCCAAGTGCAATACACTGTGCCAGATTACGTTTGTGACTATACGGACGCTTGACCATTGTCACCATTTATCCAACAGGTTTCTGAATACTGACTTTCGGAATATGGAATTGTATTGGGGAGTTCCCGCAGCATATGAAGTTAATTGAATCCACACGTTGCCCTGACGAAGTTCCCCGTTGGGAATGGAACGCGTTGGCTGAGCTTTTCGTATTGTTGATTTATGTATTTGTAATAAAGTACTGTTTTTACACTACTGTTGACTACTGAACTTCATGACCTGGCGCACCCCCATTTCAGTGACTACAATCTTGGATCTGGAGCACAGAGGCGTCAAGCAACGGCTGGCATTGGGGTTGGTTGCGCAGGAACACTACGAATTGGAACTAGCGTGTGGTGCGGATACAGGGGCCCGCCGTTGCTTTTGTGGACATGCATCCAAGACAGGTGTGAGGAACTTTGATAGGGCTGGCTGTGAGACTCCTCCGACTCTGGCAGTTGTTGATTGGAAGGTACCAGAGGCCAACAGGTGCAGCACAGCCAGCACCTTTGTCTGCGGAGGGATGTTGGTTCTCCACTGTGTTGGTACCGTCAGCCTGTGGGCAATGTGGGTCTGGATGCGGAGAATGGTTGTCCTTTTGAGCCTGTAGCGGGCAATGGCATCCTCTGGCATTGAGTGTCTGAGGCTGGTGCGTTTTAGGAACGTCCGCTGTCTTCTTCTGCGCTGCCTAGGTGGTAGTCAGGGGGGGGAGTGATCCGGGGGGGGGGTCCTGGGGGTGGTGGCGGTGGGTGTTGTGGCCCTCTTGGGTCTCCAAGCTACATGATCATTGGCTCCATGGTATCTGTTGGTCTTCAGATGTGGCTCTGGGCTGGGCTCCCTTTCTACTGCAGGTTGTCATCCTGCTTAGCACCAGTAATAGGCAGGTGTTAAATCCCTGCTAACGCGCCTTATCGCCTGTTTTAGGATCGCTTCGCCGATCTGGCTGGTCGTTGAGAATATCGTGAAGTGGTGTTTTCGTGTGTTTTTGCACGGGAACGCCTACTCTGCATATCATTAGCGTTAGTTGTCGCTCTCATCCGTGGCGATGTTTTTTGCGGCAGCTATCGCTGGAAAACTGGCAATATCGGCAGTTTGCACCAGCTTGAGAATAGGGCGAAAAATCTATCGCCACTTTTGCAGCGCTAAAGTGCAGATAAATCGGCGATTAGTCCTTGAGAATATGCCTCAAAGAGCGCAGTCCTCTCTTCCACTGCAGAAAAAAAAAACACTGCTTTAATCAAGAATTCCTAGCGCCGGGGCACGACAGAGGCTTTCTCTCAGCTTTAGGAAGGCAACCAAACAACCATTGTCCCAAGGCACCGGAACCGACACATCCTTGGGTGTCAGCCTTTGTAAAGGTTTGGCCACTAGGAAAAAACTGGGTATTCACTGACGACAGTACCCCGCCATTCCCAAAAACATCCTGACTTCTTTCTGTGGTGGTGGCCGACTCATTTGCATGATTGCTGAAATTCTCTCTTCTGACATCATTCTCGCACCTTTTTTGATGTGATGACCAAGATATAAGACTTCTTCTATTTTATAAATGCTCAGCCAAGTAGATGAGCAATACAATACTCTCAGTTGTGCATGCTTCCTGAGTATTTGATGCAACCACAAAGTTGTCAATCTACTGGACCAGGACAGAGGGAAAGGGCATAACCAGAGACTTCAAATTCTTCTTAAGCCTCTGATTAAAAATGGAGGGGCTCTCCGTATACCCTTGTGGGACTCAGCACCATGCCAAAACACGGTTCCCGAGCCTAAATGAAAAGAGAAACTGACTGTACTCGTGCAAGAGTATGGAGAATAATGCCTGGAACAAATCAATAACAGTAAACCACTCAGCCTCACATGGACTTTTAAACAATATTACAGCAAGATTCCGTTCAATGAGACAACAGGGGATCATGATTTATTTGATCTTGCGAAGGTCCTGCACTATGCAGTACTTGCTGCTAGACTTCTGCAGGCCCATAATGGGTGAGTTACATAGACTCCCAATGATCTCCTTCAGTATACCTTGTTGAATCATTGTCTCGATCTCCAGAATTATTCCAGCAATCGTTTCAGGAGTCAAATTATACTGCAGTGTTCTGGAATATTCCACATTCAGTTGTATCTGTATACGGACATGCTCAACTCCTTTAATGGGTCCAATGTCCTTTCCTGAAAAATACCAAACTTCTGGTCTCACTGAATCTCCAAGATCTAAAGGTAAGTCTTCTGACATCATCATCAGATACACTCCAATAATCTGATTCTGATTTGGCAACTTAAAGGCAATATCCTCATCCTGAGTTTGCAGTTCTGTTCCTTTCGGGGTACAGCATATAGTGCAATTCAGTTTGCATAACCAATTGCGTACTTACAAACTCAGAGGACTCTAATCACAAACCTCAAATTGATGTTTATCCTCAAAACTTTCTATCTTTACAGGATCATCCTCAGTAATGGGGGTCTTCATTTGTTGATTAGCAACTCCAACAACTTGAATAGTTCTTCCCAAGAGGGGTAGGTTTAGAACTTCCCCTGATCTCACAGTAGAACGGGTAGCACCAGTATCAACAAAAAATGACACATCGTAGCCATTCACCTCAGTATCTATAAATGGGCCACTCTGGTCTACCTCAAAGACTGTACCAAGCATGCGTTCTTCCTCCCACGTTAGGCCCCATCAGGAAGACTGATCGATGCCAAACTTTCCACCTGTCTCAAACATGGGAAATTGTTGGTAGGTATTATTATTCTGGAAAGCATTCTGATTCAAATTTGGGACCTGGTCGGAAGAAAATCTGGGAACATTAGCAGATGGCTGCGGCATCAGTGGTTGGGGAATCTGCATCACTGGAGCTTGTGGCACATTAAAAATTTGAGGTCTGGGTACATTCTGTTGCTGCATGGAATTACTGATATGAAGTGATACAAACCCTAAATATTTACCCTGATTTACAGGATTAAGACGCCATTCCCGCTACCAGTGCCCTAACCTATTGCAGTAGTGGCATGGATTAGACTTCTTCAATGTAGCCACATCGATTTCAGTACTCGCATCAATAGGGACACCACAACCTCTACCCTGTGACTGAAATCCAGCTCCCCCTGATCGCTGGAGCTCCCTCTTGATACACTCGGTGCATTGGAGGGGCATTCCCTACAAATGATGGATTTTGAATTTCTCTCTGACAAGCCTTAATTTGTATCACCATCAATTTCTCCTTTAACATTTTCTGCCTCATTTCAATCTCATTTTGCAATATTTTGCATATTGCAAAATCTCATCAACCAACTTATTGTACAACAAATCAAATGCTGTTGATACTAATCTCAGGCCTCAATCCTGTCACAAACCTGGACACAAAATGTCCCATATCCTTAGGCTCCAATGTTTCCATTCCACTATACTGTTTGAATGCCTATAACAATCTCTTGTAGTATGCATGAATTGCCTCTTTCTGTTCCTGGGTCATCCGATCAATCTTGACCCAGACAATATCTTGGGGAGGCACCTTAGACTTCAGCCCCGTCATTACCTGATCATACTTCCTCATCACTATATCTGAAGGACCATTAGTCGCAGGATCTCATTGTCTCTCTCTCCGGCCACTCTATGGCTATTTTGCATGCCGTCCACAAATCACTTGGGGCCACAGTTTCAAACAAGGTATTCAAATCAGTCCACAAAACCTTCAAAATTTTTACAAACCTCTCAACTTGCTTGCACCACTTCTCTCTTAATTTGGGAAATTCGTTTGTAAATGGTACAAGATCACTCCTACTCCAAGGAACATGAACCTCCCCTAGATACCTCCCATAAAGGGAAGATTGTAGCTCCCGTCTCCCCCCTCTGGGTGGAGGCGGCTCTCCCAACGTTCTCTTGGGAGCCATCCTTTTTGACCATTTAACTTCCCACTTCTCTAATTCACTCCAAATTCGGGTACTATGAATTAATTCCGGAATCTGCATCTTCATTCCTGGTATTCTCATATGTTCTATGTCCTGATCTCTAAAATCGAGTTGGTGGCTTTTCTGTAAAGCCTTTGTTCACTCCAAATCTACCTCATATTTCTGAGCTAATTCAGATAATTTGGCATGGGCTTGTCTTGCTCTCCTAGGAACATCCTTACTCATGCACAAAAGTTTACTCTGCTGAAAAGTTTCTATTCGATCTAAGGCAAAACAACCACTTATCATTTCATCCAATTCCAGCTTCAATTTTTCCACATCCACCAAGTTTACTTTCAAAGTGAACTGAAGAGTTCCTTGACTTACTTATGTATTTCCACTATCATTCGATATTACATTAAGAACTTTCAGAAACTCTTCCAATTCCTGAACATTAAGACCAGGATGTACCTCAAGGGCTTTAGATACTACCTTTACTTTAGGACTGCTACTCTGCATATTTAAAGGTGATTCCCAGGTAAGTGAACCCAGATCTGGTAAACGCGGGATCGACCTTAAAGGTCCAAATCCAGTCTGACACACTGATGGGTTGGCACTTGTAGTACAAGAAGAACTTGCATTAATCGGGCTTCAAAGGACAAATTCTCCCACCTTATGGCTCATGGGGGTAATTTCTGATGACTGTTGGGCTGGGACAGCTGAGTTTGAATCTCAATCTTGAATATATAGAAACCACTGGTCCAATGGTAACAGGAACAGTAAGTGCATCTTGTACTGTACATAGAGTGGAGGACCCAGGAATGCAAGTCCCTGCATTTCCTCCTATCATGTTTTGATTCACTATAATTGTTCCCATCAAGCTCTAGTCTTTCTGCACAGGAGAAATCCCTATCATACCAGGGCTCGTACTTACTGGTGCAGTAGGCAATCTGGTATTCCCACATGAAACCTCACTCCCACCTCCCTCCATTCGAATCTCATTATACGGAGGTGGTCGCTCACTCATTAATACATCTAAAAGGCTGTCACTAGTATCTCTATCACTGTTTTAATTTTTCCCTCCAGATTCTCTTGTTTTATCCTTCTTTCTCTTTTCTGTCCTTTTTTCCCTTCTCCGCTTTGCAATGATGGGTATCATTTTGCTCCTTCTATCATATCAGTTCTTCACCTTTTCTGCTCTGCATCCCACCTTGCATCTGCATAATTGCCCACTGCCTTTTTCACTCGTACCTGATATCTCTCTTTTTCTCTGAGATGAGTCGCACGCTCCCAAGCATTAAGGGCTTTGAATTGTGTGGGTCTAGGTTGTGGTTTCATCTCATATAGAATTCTCCTCAAATTTTCAATGATTCTCAAATGAAATGTATCATTACAAGGAGACTTCAGTGCACCTTCTTTCTCAGTGATCTTGTGCAATTGTTCTAGCCAAATACATGTGTGAAACTCCACATTTATTGCCATATAATGTCCTTCAGTATCTTCAGGTGGGGTTTCTTCCCTCCTTCTAAGAGGTATCTGATCATCTCCTCTAAACAAATCTCGTACAACTTCAAAACATTTAATTTTTTATTAAAATGTATTTGTTTCAACGCAAAATCAATATTTTTCTTAAAGGTCTCATTTCAAATCATCAACTAATAACAGCGCAGCATCTTGTGACGTCAACAGCCTATTACAATGCGGTTTAACACCGACCTTTCTATCCCAGCGCATCACGCTGTGGTGACAATCTCACTCCTTGCAGCAGCTCACCCTCCTTTACAATATTTACACATGCACTTTTCTTAGCAATACATTTGCAAGTGAATACAATGCAATAGCAACAAATAACAATTGTCTGTTTTACTAAAAATCAACAGAACTCAATGATGCAAAAGTAGCACAACCACACATTCAAATGAAACCTCATCCTGCGGGAAATCCCTCTGATCAGTGCAGCTTTCCACTGCGCTAAAGGTCCAATACACTAACCACACCTTTCGCTTTCACACAAAAGATAAATATCCCTATATTGATTGGGCTGTCGACGATGTCTTACGAAAAACCAAACAAAACCTCAGCAGACAATTACAATATAGTGTCTCCTACACTTTTTAATATCATCCCGAGATCTTAGGCCACGTCAGACTCAATAACAACTTCTCTACAATAAGCACTACACTCACGCGATCATCTAAAACATTATCACTTCATATCAAGCAATCTCCGCAAGACACCACACAATTGCCACAAACAACGCAACATAAGCATAAACAGTTTATAAACAACCCTATTAATACTCACTCCTCCACTGTTACAACTCGCTCTCAAACCACTGGAACATCACTTACACCAATTCTCCAAGTCGAAACATGGGCACTAGGGACTCAGATTAGATCTGGACTAATCTAAAGTGACAGTTTTCTAACCCCTCTACTTCAGCTACTAACCATCCTCGATATGCTACCATTTGAGAATGCTCTGGGCCATTTCTTCCAATTTAATTCTGGTCAATAGACCTTTGTAGCAGCCTGAGAGGAAAAGGGGTAAACAACAATTCAAATCTAAAAATACAGTGTGATCATTAGAACCACTCAATAAAGTCTAAGGACCTAATTATGACTACGGCGGTCTGATGGACCTCCGTGTCACGGTAGCCATTGGGCAGTGGACCTCCATGGGACCGCTACAACTGCAGGGATCATATATTCCTGTCGGTGTTTCAGTGGTCTTGAGGCCACAATATTCTTGGTGGTGCCGCGGCAGCACCGCCAAGCATATTACTAATTTCCTCTCCACCGCGGTTTTCATGGCGGTGAGCAGCCATGAAAACTGTGGCGGTGAGGTAACAAAGGGGGTCCTACAGGGCCCCCTATTGCCTCAGGGCCATGAGGTGCATGCAGGGGGGCACGTGTTGTGCCTCCCTGAGTGCATACACCCCAGTTGCTGCACGGCATGGACTGCACCAGTCCATGCCGTGCAGAAACTGCAATTGGTGCTCCCCTTGTGGTGCCTTTTTCATAGGCACCTCCATGGGTCTGCCAAATGACTGCCTGCCAGAGACTAAAAAAGTCATAATCTGGTGGGGGGGTGTCAATACGGCTTTGACGGTCTTGGAGCGGGGCGGCGGCATGGCGGCCCCGCTCCAAGGCCATCAAAGTTTTAATTAGGCCCTAAGTCAGTGTCTTGAAGTCAAAAAGTTTATTACAAATTCAAAGCCAGACTAATATAAATCAATCTCAAGACCATACTGTAAAAGTACAAAATTATCAAAGGAAGACCAAAGCAACGTACAGTATTGGGTCTCAACAGCAAAGAGCATATAAGGATTTCAGTGATAGCAATACAAAAATGAAGGAAAAGGATTTGATGACTAGATGAATGGTTTTGGTCCTTCTCTCATACATGGAAAATATTTTTTTCAGCATTTACTAAACATTATACTAACCTAAGGATAGGGGAAACCCTATTGATTCAAGAGAGCAAAAAAAGGTGTCAACATCGGAACCTCTGTAGAAGTTCTATAGGTAAGAATTCATGTATAGTATGAAGCCACACAATCAGAGATGACAAGAGAGGTCTGTACCTCTCCAAGTCTAAAAGGATTCTGACTAAACCCCAAGATGGGTTCGCTAATTAAAATGCACAATGAACATTTGTTAAATATGACCATATTCATATCATAGTACTAGGCACCTTCAGTGCCTAATGTGAGCCAATGGCTGCAGGTGGGGCCCACCGGCAGTCCTTCTTGGGCACTGAGGCTTATTGTTCATTAACAGAGTGATACAGAACAAGAAACAGGGGGAAAAAGGAAGAAGAGAAAGTCAGGAAAACAGTGACGAAGGGAGAAAGCAGAAATCAAAAAGAACCTAAAAGAATGATATAAAGACACAGGAAGTATAGGATAGTGGGATAAAGAGGCATGAGGAGAAATCAAAACTAAGCTTTCTTGGTATTCAACCCTGACATTCAGCAGCACTGGTGGCAGGTTTCTGAGAAAAGCTTTGGGCCCGGCACTTATTCTTTTACAAATTAAGCAATGGGCGCCTTGAACGCTACTCCCATATTCCAGTCTCCGCTTTCAAGGTGTCCTTCGATTCCTCCCTTCTTCAGATAGTACATCTGGTAACACTCCCTTTGTTCTTCATTAAAATCATTAGACCTTGCCAGTTCTTCCTCGCCTCACTGTTTCTGAAATGCAATGTGCTTTTCACTAACTAATGAATGCCTTTGGTCTGCATCTGCAGAGGAGAAAACAACTTTCACGTTGGTGTTAAATGTCTCGACTGTGTGCTTAAGGCCCACAATTGTGCTAACTTAACAGTTTTCTTTAAATGCATTTTAATTCTACAATTTACATATAATTCCAAAAATGAAATCTTTAATAAAAGTATCAATTATTTTATACTGTACGCTTATATGCAACACAATAAGCGAATACATTTATTATTCCCCAAAAACGATAACTGGTAACAATTTATAAAGAAAGCATTGAACACACACGGGATTCATTCTCACTAATCCCTGGCAAATGCGCTGCATTAAATGCATTTCAGCACACCACCTTATAATCTAAACATATAGAAGATTAAAATCAGCAATCCAGATACTCTGAAAAGGAAAAACATCAATATGCACACACCAGTGGCGGCTCGCAGAGGGAGGACTGCGGGGCGGTGGGGCGGGGCGGGAGCGGGGCAGGGTGGGGGGTTAGTGGAGTCGGACATACGACGACCAGGAGTAAGGTAAGTAAATAAATAAATAAAACTATTTACCTTGCACTCGCTGCATCGCCAATTAGCGATGCAGCGAGCGCAAGGTAAATAGTTTTATTTATTTATTTACTTACTTTACTCCTGGCCGTCGTATGTCCAACTCCACTACCCCCCCACCGTGCCCCACCCCCGCCCCGCCACACCGGCCAGCAGCACTACCTCTGCGAGCCGCCACTGGCACAGACATATGTGTCAAATACACAATAGATGCACTTCCTATACCTTTGGTGCACCATATCTCATTAGTATTATTACATCACATGAGTATATAAGGCCAAATGTAAATATATATATATGGCCTAGCCAAACGTAAAAAGGATGGAGTCAAACTTATGCTACTCCACAAGTTACATGTGTGTGTATTAACTGAGGAGGACAGGATGTGTTACAGCTAAAGGGATGGTGTTGAATCTGAAGTAGCGGAAGACATAATGTGGTGTTGATTAAGGGCCTTATTATGACTTGGGTGGTGTGGCAGCGAGATGCCACGCCAGCGCCCCACAGTCATACTGCCAAAGCCATATTGAGACCACCTGCCAGATTCCGACTGGAATCCAGGTCAGTGGTCCTGTGGCAGCATGCCCGCAGCAGTGGAGTGCCAAGGTTCATCCGTGAGCATTAGCAAGGCTCGCAATGGGACCACCCTTGCCTTGAACATTCCTGCAGGGCATGGACTGTCAAGTCCATTCGCTGCAGGAACTTGGGGTGCATGCATACAGGGAGTCCAACCATGTGCCCCGCTGCATGCATCCCCTGGCGCAGAGGCAACAGGGGGCTCACCTGTTTCCTCACAACCACACTTTTCAAGGCGGGCTCACGGTCCATGAAAACTGTGGCAGTGAGGAAACTCCTAATATGCTTGGCGGTGCCTCAGTGGTACCGCTAGGATATTTGGGGCCTCAGACCACTGCAAGACTGCCAGGGACTGCAGATCCCTGGCAGCAGCAGCGGTCCCATGGCGATCTGACCGCCCTACTTGTAATAGGGCGGTCCTACCACGCCGCACCACCACCATGGTTTTGGCTGTCGATCGGACCGCCAAACTCATAATAAGACTCTTAGAATGGTGTTGATTAAGAAAGGTTTAGTACTGGGCTGTGATCTTTGCTAATTAAAACAATTAATGTGCATTCTCTAATAAGTAGAGGGTTTTATAAGCATTTCTCACATTTTGCTGCAGACTCTTGGCTTCCTGTGACCAACACATCCTCTCACCATGCAGAATACTTGAAAAACTCCCTACATTGCGTAAGCAGCCATGGCGTATGCGACAATACCTACACTTGCATTTCCTTATTAATTACCAATATCTGGCCATGATAATTCCTGAATTTGTGGTGTTTGG
The DNA here is from genome assembly GCA_963921515.1 of Calotriton arnoldi. NCBI lineage: Eukaryota > Metazoa > Chordata > Amphibia > Caudata > Salamandridae > Calotriton > Calotriton arnoldi. Next base: position 430,717 of record CAWUFW010013880.1, on the reverse strand, counting down.
CCAAAATATTGACTTAAAAATATAGGGAGACAAAAATATCAGAAATTAAATATCGTGACATACAATTATTGTGATACAGAAATATCGCTGCCAAGGATATTGTTTTATGAGGTAAGTAATATCGTTATAAATAATATCAATGTTTTTAATATCGTTGTCATTGATGTAGCAGGTAAAAATATTGTATAAATCTTGTGTCTTACTATTGTTTATATGAATGTTATTAATTGTTTTGAAAATATAGCTTGTAATTTTAAGTGATTTAGAATTTTTGTTAATTTTTAATAGTAATGTATAGTGTCTTAGTGGGTTGTTGGGATTATAGGGTGGTAAGTTAATTAGGCAATACATCAGGAAGAACTATTTAATAAAATATATTTAATTATATGATTGATATTTATATGTAATTTATGCAATACTGATTTATTTTTGCTACATGTTATTTGCGGGCTGTTAGGTTTGTAGGCATTTAGGGTGGGAAGTTAATTAAGTAATAATTAATTAAGAATTAATTATTAATCAATTATTTAATTGATTTTTAGTTATGTAATTTATGAAATATTTATTTATTTTACTTATATTTTATTATCAGGAAGCTAAGCTTGTGGGGTGGGAAGTTAATTAAGTAAAGATTTATTAACAATGTATTATTCATTGTTATTTATTATTTAATTGATTTTTAATTATGTCTGATGTATTTTACTTATTTTATTTACTTTACTTACTTTAACTTAACCTTTACTTACTTACTTTACTTTTGTATTATTTTACTGATTTATTGTACTTATATTTTAGTTGTAGAATGCTAGATTTGTGGGGAAAAGGGTTATGAGTTAAATTAGGTAATATTTAATTAACTTTTAATTATTACTTGTAAATTAATTATTTAATTGAATGTTAAATATGTAAATTGTGGAATACTTATTTAATTTCATTTTATTTAGTTCCAAGATGCTAGTTTTCTAGAGGCCTAGAGGGGGGCCGTTAAGTGATAATGAATTAACAATTAATTATTAATTGTTAATTAATTATTTAATTTATTTTAACTATGTAAGTTATGGAATAATTACTCTTTTTGTTATATTTTAGGTGTAGATTGCTAGGTTTGTAGTCGTACTGGGTGGGAAGTAAATTAATTTAATGACAATTATTTATTAATTGATAAGTACATTTTTTATTGAATAGTAATTATATACATTGATTAATTGTTTTTCGCTTTTTAAATGTACATATAGTTATGTTCGTTTTTTAGTAAGAGTTTAATATGTTTTCAACATTTATGGAATTGCTCATATATATATAACAATGACCAGTGCGTTCCCTACTGTTGCACAGATAGGAGTGGAAATAGCAAATTTTAGCATCCCCCCACCTCCCCCCCCGCCCAAGTCCATCACTTTCCCTACGGTTGCACTGTTTGGAGTGGGAATAGTAAATTTTACCTAATTTTACCTCTCAGAATTTCAACTCTTTCCCTACTGTTAAGTTGTTGGGAGTGGGGATAGTAAATTTAACCCCTTCAATGTGCAACATGTTCCCTACTGTTGTGTAGACTGGAGTGGTAATAGTAAATTTCACCCCTCCGAAATCCAACGCTTTCCCTACTGTTGCTTACACTGGAGTGGGAATATTACATTTCACCCCTCCGAAGTCCAACACTTTCTTTACTGTTGCACTGACTGGAGTAGGAATAGTAAATATAACTCCTCCAAAGTCCATCACTTTCCCTATAATTGTGGTGACTGGAGTAGGAATAGTAGAGCTAGCTCATAGGAAGTCCAACATTTTCCCTACTGCTGCATAAACTAGAGTGGAAATATTATATTTAATATTCTTAGACTCCCACAGTTTTCATAATATTGGTTACATAGATTTTATGGCATTAATTGCTTAATTTTTCTATTTTATGTTTATTATTTTTAAATTTATTTTAATGTTTATAGTGTATAGTTTTTTCGTAAATGTGTTTTTTAGATTTTTCTATTTTCTTTATTGTCTACATTAATTAATATATTTTTTCTTCAATAGTTTATATTTTTAAGGTTTTATTGGGTATATATGTTATATATAGTGTAACAATATAAATATTTATTTTGCGATATATAGCAATTTTATTTATTTATTTAAATGTATTACTATGAATACATATATATATATATACATGTATACTTTCAAATTAACAAAATTAAAAATAATATGATGAATAATACATAGTTGTATGTTGTATATTTTTTTTCATAGTAATAAATTACAAATATAAAAAAATTATATAATGTAAAATAAATATTTCCATTAATTATGTTACACTATATATATATATATATATATATTTATATATATATATATACTTGAAGATGGAGGATCACAAGAAAACAACAGCCAGCCAGGGCAAAAATCTGGATCCCAAAGGATACAATGAGTCACAAAGAAATAAAATATCCAAGAAAGAAGTGACTCAAACAGATAGATTCACCAAAGAACAAAAATATATTTCAACTACAACGTTTCAGCTTCCGCCTTCCTCAGGTAGTACAAGATGGTTTGCTCAGTGGCTGCACAGATGACACAGCTGAATTTTCAAAAAGCATCATGAGTGAAGATTCTATTTGGAATGTGGAATCAATGCAGTCCTGAGAGCTCTTGAGATATGCAGTAATCAGGTTGTATTATCAGTAATGTTCAGTCCATCTGGATGCAGTGATTTTAAACGGTACATCCAGAAGTTTTCTCTGGAGTCCAGTAGTTCTTCCTTTGAGACATGTTCCACGGGGAAAATCTTCAAATCTGATAGTAAATGATCCACAAGGTTAAAATGATTGGCTACAGGCTGGTCAATTTTCTTATTAATTATTGCCGATTTGTGGTTCCTGAATCGTGTACGGAGGTCATTCACTGTTTGGCCTACATATTGTTTTTTACAGCTTTGCCGTTGGCACTGAATCACATAAATAATGCATGTTGAGCGACATGTAAGATGCTGTCTTATTCCATAGGTCCTTCTTGTAACAGAACTAGTTACTGATGATGTTTGTAAAAGGTATTCACACGTGATGCACCTTTTAGAGTCACAGCAATGAACCCCTGCATTTGTTACAACTTGCTTGAGTTCAGCTCTCACAATAAGAGATCGTAAATTTGGAGCTCTGCGGTAAGCAATGACTGGCGGTTTTGGAAAAACCTTTTGCAATTTTTCACAAGTAGACAGTAAGGGAAATGTTTTTTGCATTATATTTCTGTAGTTGGGAGCTGATGGATGATAGTCAACCACAAATGGAGTTCTGTCACTTTTGTTTCTGCCGTTGGTATTCCAAATAAGTGCTTCTCTGGGTAACTGCAAAGACTTGTCAATTTGTTGCTGTATGATATGCAGAGGATAGCCTCGTCTTTTAAATAATGTAGCAAGCTCCTGTAGATGGTCTTTACAGGTTTCCTCATTGCTGCAGATGCGTCTTATTCTGAGTGCTTGGCTGTAGATGATGCTCAGTTTAGTGTGGTGTGGGTGACATGAAGTCCAGTTTAGATACAAATGAGCATCTGTAGGCTTGTGGTACAGATCAGTTGTAATTTTTTGTTCTTGAATGGTGAGTAGCACATCCAGAAAAGGGAGATGATGCTTCTGTTTAGTATTGCTGCTGGTAAATTTGATGGTAGGATGGATATTGTTGATATAAGCTGTAAATTGTTCCAATGCTCTACTTCCTGCATTCCATATTATAAATATGTCATCAATGTATCTTAGCCATACCAGTGGTTTGATGCTATAAGTAGCAAGTATACAGTTCTCTAGTTTGCCCATGAAGATATTTGCATAGGATGGAGCCATCCGAGTGCCCATGGAAGTCCCTTGTATCTGCAGATAGTGTTTACCATTGAATGTAAAATTGTTGGATTTAAGGATAACTCTTGCAAAGTTGGTAAGCACATTAGTTGATGGCTTTTTCACAGTTCTTTTATTAAGAGCTTCAGATAATGCCATAAGCCCATCCTCATGTGGTATATTGGTGTATAATGATGTAACATCAAATGTAGCCAGAAGAGTATCATCATCAAATGTGTAGGTTTGGTTTAATTTTTCAATAATCTGAAGGAAGTGACTGGTATCTTTAACAAATGATGGAAGTTCCTGTACAATGGGCTGGAGGTGCAGGTCGACAAATAAAGATAGTCTCTCAGTAGCTGTGTCATTGCCAGAGATGATGGGACGGCCAGGATTGTTCATTTTGTGAATTTTGGGAAGCATATAAAATCTCCCAGGTCTTGGTTTGGGATGAACAAGTATATCTGCTGTTGTTTCATCAATGAGGTTTAAGCTCTTGTACCTTACAACCATGTTCTTAATTTCTTTGTTTAAGTCTTCTGTGGGATCAGTTTCTAAAGGTTTGTAAGTGTTGGTATCCATTAGTTGTCTCATTCCTTCCTCAATATAATCACTTACTTTCAAGGCAACCACTGCACCACCTTTGTCTGCCGGTTTTATAATGACATCCATTCTCTGTTGAAGGAGGTGGAGAGCTTTTCTCTCTTCTCGGGTAATGTTATCAAAAATCCTCTTAGGTGTTGATTCCTTGATGAGTTTGTTGATGGATAAAATGTATGTATCAAGAACAGGATTTCTACCACATTGAGGAGTCCATGATTTGGGATGGCGGAACTTCTTAAATGGATCTGGAAGGTAGCTTGGCAGACCAACATTAGAATTATTGTAAAAGTATTCTGCAAGTCTGCATCTTCTCTCGAAGGTTTTTAGGTCTCTCATCATGTTGGCCATATTATGGTCCTTCGGTACAGGACAGAAATAGAGGCCTTTGCTCAAGAGGTTCAATTCACCTGGTGATAGGAGCCCTCCAGTCAAGTCAATAACTGGGTCGGATGTCTGGAAGGGTTGTAGCTGGCTGATGCTATGCAGCTTTTTTTGTCTTATAAATCTTCTGTTTTTTTATGCTGTTTACTCACAGGGCTTACACTGACAAGAAAATCTCCAAAAACAGAATGATTTAGAAAGTGGTGAGTTGGAAGAGGAGGTATATGAAATCTTAACATATCTCTTTTTAGTTTTGCAGATTTAATTTCAATAGCATTCCTGGCAGTCATCTTTTTTACTACTGCAACCCTCTGTAGTATGTGTGCCACTTCAGAGTCACTTTTTGTGTTCTTTAAAAGTTCCAGTTCTTTTTGTAGCTTGGCTTTAAGCATTTGCATTTTTTGAATGGTTACTTTAATAGATGCCAATAGTAGGGCCATTGATGAGTTATGCAGTAAAATATTCCATGTAGCTGACCATTCACAACTAGTTAGTTTAAAAGGTGGCTTAGACTTAACCTCCAACCACATAGGATAGATGTTAAGTTTTTTATAGATTTGTAAATGTGCTATTGTAAATTGGCACTTACTGATTTTCTCCTGGATAAACAGCGCATATCTAGGATGTAGATTTGTTCTTGACATGGTGGTTGCTTCTGGCTTGAGTGTCGGATCCGGGGAGGATACAGGTTTGTAATCCCAAAAGAGTATACTTGAAGATGGAGGATCACAAGAAAACAACAGCCAGCCAGGGCAAAAATCTGGATCCCAAAGGATACAATGAGTCACAAAGAAATAAAATGGTGTCAGGTCCCGTCGATCTTGCCACCGACGGGACCTGACGCCATCCGAACACGGATCGCGCTTCGCTTGCTTTAAGAACTACCCCCTGCCTCTGACACGGACCATCGTTGCAGAGACAGAATCACTTGACCAAGGAATCCGATATGCACCTTTATCCTTAAGGGTACCTATCTTCATTCCACGTCCTGACACGGACCTGAATGTTGCGGATCTCCTTACCTAGGCGAGATCCTACGACCCAACACGGACCTACCTTTTACGAATACCACAACTTTACCGTGGCAAGATTACACTACCCTTCATTTGCCCTGAAGAAGCCCATGTTTGGGCGAAACGCGTTGGCTGTGCATTTATGAAAACCCAGCATTCCTGCAATAAAGACACACCAAGGCTACAAATAGCGACGTGGACTCATTTTTTCAATACAGAGACCTTGTAACTTACTGTCTATACATGTTGCCTCTCATACCCCCTGTATGAATGCATTTATATAGCGCTTACTACCCCTGACAAGGCGTCGATGTGCTTTTTCTGTGAGTAGCATGCTACTCCGGAACCCATAAAGGATTAATGTTGAGTTAGTATAGTGAAATATGAAAGTAATTTGAGTGGTGGATAGGTTAGTCAGTTATTTGGATTCAAAAGGATAGCGGAGGGATAGAAGAGGGAAAAAGGTTTGCATTTATATAGCGCTTGTTACCCCTAATGGGGTGTCAAAGCGCTTTTTTCGGCAAGTAGCACGCTACTCCGGAACCCATAAAGGATTAGTGGTGAATTAGTATAGTGAAATATGAAAGTAGTTTGAGTGGTGAATATTAGTCAGTTATTTGGATTGAGAAGGATAGCGGAGGGATAGAAGAGGGGAAAAAAGTTAGCATTTATATAGCGCTTGTTACCCCTATTGGGGTGTTGAAGCACTTTCTTGGCGAGTAGCACACTACTCCGGAACCCATAAGGATTAGTGGTGAATTAGTATAGTGAAATATGAAAGTAATTTGAGTGGTGGATATTAATCAGTTATTTGGATTGAGAAGGATAGCGGAGGGAGAGAAACGGGAAAAGGTTTGCATTTATATAGCGCTTGTTACCCCTAATGGGGTGTTGAAGCACTTTTTCGGTGAGTAGCACGCTACTCCGGAACCCATAAAGAATTAGTGGTGAATTAGTATAATGAAATATGAAATTTGAGAAGTGAACATGTTAGTCTGTTATTTCGATTGAAAAGGATAGAGGAGGGTTAGAAGAGTGAAGGCTTTAGACTTTTTTTTTTTTTTGGAGGTCATAGCAGTAGTGGGAGGGTTGGGATGAGTAAAAAGGGATGTGTAAGGGAAGAGTTTAGAAAGGCTTGTTTTGGGGGATCAGTATAGTAAAAGAGGTGTCAGGTGGTGCAAGAAGGGGTAGAGTAGGGGAGAGTCAAGAAAGGGCTATTTTGGGGATCATAGTAGTGGTATGGAGTTTGGGATGAATGAGAGAGTGGATGTAGTGGATATATTGATAGAGGTATAGAGTGAGAAATAGGCTAGTGCATTGCAAAGAGTAGTAGAAAGAGGTTTGTGATGAGTCAGAGAGTTGAGGTAGAAGATATATTGAGAGAGGTATAGGGTGAAAATAGGGTAGTGCATTGGATATGCTGAATTAGAAGAAAGTAATAAATATATAGATCCATAAGTACATGGAAAGTTTATAGATGCATAAAGGAAGTAAGTATATGTAGATTAAAGATATTGATAGAGGTATAGGGTGAGAAATAGGATAGTGCATATAATATATATTTTTTTTTGGGAGGAAAGTAATAAATATATAGATCCAAGTACATGGAAGGTATATAGATGCATAAAGGGAGTAAGTATAAGTAGATTAAAGATGCATTCGATAAACTCTGGTTTTGAAGTGTTGTACTTAAAAATTATTATTATTTAAAAAAAAAAACATAATTATTCTACATGTTAATACAAAGCAATACACATATATAGGTAAATATCTGTAGTACAAATACATGCTTATATAAAGCGGGATATGCTGTATATTTCTGTTTGCGTATGGTGCTTATGTGGGGAAGAGCCAATTCTTGAGTAGTTTTCTGAAGATAAGGTGGTTGTCGGTGGATTTTATGTTGGGGGGTAAAGAGTTCCATATTTTGGCTGCTTGTACAGAGAAGGATGTGCCACCCATGGTTTTTTTCTTGTATCCTGGGATTTTGAGGCGAGGTGCCACTCTAGAGCGGAGATTCCTATGATGAATGTGTTTGATGATTTTATTCCTGATGAAGAGCGGTCCCATTCCATGTATGGCTTTGTGGGTGATACAAAGCAGCTTGAACGTGGATCTTCTGGCAACCGGTAACCAATGCAGGGCTTTCAAGGCAGGGGAGATGTGGTCTCGCGGTTTGATATGCAAGAGTAGTCTGGCAGCCGAGTTCTGAATCTGTTGCAGTCTTTTCATAGTCGTTGAAGGTGATCCATGGTAGAGGCTATTGGCGTAATCGAGTTTGGACAGAACAAGGGAGATGGTAGCTTGGACCTTGTGTGGGAATCCCAAATGGGGGAAGATTCGTCGCAGAGTTTTTATAGTAACAAAGCTTGATCTTGCTAGTTTGTCCACTTGGGCATTCATCGATAGCTTGGAGCCCATGGTCATTCCGAGGTTTCTTACTTCCTTCGATACTTTAGGTGGTCATCCCAGTTCATCAGGCCAAGCGGCAAGTGGGTCATAATGTTTCCAATCGCCACACGTGAGTATTTCTGTTTTGGAAGCTTTCAATTTGAGATGGCTCCTTGCCATCCAATGATCCACGGCTCTGAGACAACTGAAAATTGGCGAGTTTCCAATGTCTTTGGGGCATTCCAGTTGAAGGATTATTTGTGTGTCATCTGCATAGTTATAGCACGTGAGTTGAAATTGATTGATCAGTACCGGTAATGACTTCATGTAGATGTTGAAAAGCATGGGCGAGATGATAGAGCCTTGAGGGACCCCAGCTTTTGTGGAGTTCGGTTTGGACGAGAAAGGTGGGGTATGGATGATATTAGTTCTGTTTTGAAGGTAGGACGTGATCCAGTCCAAAGCAGTCCTCTCTATGCCGGCTTCGTAGAGTCTTTGTATTAGAGTGTCATGGTCAACCGTGTCAAAGGCAGCCGAGAGGTCCAAGAGGAGTAGTGCCGCAACCCCGTTGCGTTAACTGTGTTCTTTAGGTAATCCCAGATGGCAGGGAGGGCAGATTCTGTGCCTCTTCCTGGACGAAATCCTGTTTGGAAGTCTGAAAGTATGGCATTCTCTTCAATGAATTGTGACATCTGGGCAACACTGCTCTTTCTATCAGTTTGCCCAGGAAAGGTCCATTAGTAATGGGTCTGTAGTTGTCAGGGTTCAGCGGGTCCAAGTTTGTTTTCTTCAGTAAAGGGCGTATGCATGACTTTTTGAGTTCTTCTGCAAATGTTCCTGTATTAAGGAATCATTGAAGATTTTTCTTACTGGAGTGGCAGCAGAGGTTGTTAGAAGAATACTCTTGAAGGTTTGTGGTGGACATGGGTCAGAATGGCTGCTGGCAGGCCTGCTTGCTTTGACCAGGTCCATAAATTCATCGTGTGAAATGTGTTGGAAGGAACGGAGAGGCTGAGTTAGAGTATTCTTGAATTGTTGTTTGGTAAAAGGGTTAGTGCTTGTGCTTTGTCTCTGTTTTAAGTACAAGTCCAACGTGTCTGCTTTGTCCGTGTAATGATTTGCCAGTTTGTCTGTGAAATCTTGAGTAACGGGATGAGTTCCTTCTAGGCAATTTGTTTTACGAAATTCATTGAGTATTTTATAGAATTCTTTATTTGCACATTTAGCATTTTCAATTCTGTCTGAATAGTACTTTTTATTTGCTTTTTTGATAGCTGACTTGTATAATCTGTTAATTTTCTGTAGGTGAAGTTTGTCTTGTTTGTTTTTTGTTTTGAGCCAGGCACGTTGCAGCTTTCTAATTTGTAGTTTTATGTCTTTTATCTCTGTATTTCTCCAAGGTGCTTGTTTTCTTTTGTTCTGTTGTGTGGTTTTGAGTGGTATCAGGATATCAAAAGCTTCCTGTAGCCACTCATATAGTTTTTTTTAACAGAATTTATTGTTTCCAGATCTGTACTGGATGTTAGTTGTGTTTCTAAGTGTTCCAAATTGAGTTTGTTCCACGGTCGATAGGTGGATGCACGTAAGGTGTTTTAGGTGAGTCGCTTAGTGTTGTTTTATGTTTGAAAGCAAGCAAATGGTGGTCTGACCATGTGACCGGAGTTATAGTTTGAAAGGTAACTAGTTCAGTATTAGCAAAAATGACATCTAGGATATGTCCAGCGATGTGTGTGGGTTTGTGGACAATCTGATGCAGGTTCAGTGCGTCTAGGCCAGTGATTATTGTTTTTGGATGGGTCATATTGGGTTTGTCAAACCAAATGTTGAGGTCACCCAGAACGCATAGGTTGGAGTGTATTGTTATCAGGTTTGAAACTGTGTCTAGAAGTGCGTCTGGGAATGTCGCCTTGCTAGGTGGAGGTCTGTAAAGGAGCAGGAAGTTACAGGAAGAAGACGGTGTAGGATTGCATCTTGTTAGAAGAGCCTCACAATTCTTTATGGAGATGTTGTCAACTTTAGTGATATGTAATGTTTTCTTGAACACAACAGCTAGACCACCTCCTTTTCTGCCTATACGATTTTGGGTGATCGTTTGATAGCCTAGAGGAATGGCTTCATGCAGGACTGGAGCCATATCATCTCCCAACCATGATTCAGTAATGAATAGTATGTCTGGTTTTTGCATCGGTGAGAACGTCGTAGATGTGATGTTTGTTTTTAGAGAGCGATCGAGCATTTATTAGTAGACAGTTTAGAGAATGTGTTTTGCTGACAGTCAGACTTTGTTTTGTAGAAGAGTGATCAGTATTGTATGGGTTAGTAGCAGGTGTGTTTTTAGTGCTGGTATTAGCTGTGTGAGGATAGCAATCGTGTAGCTGTTCTGTAATGTGTTTCTCGTCCAGCAGGCTAAGAAGGCATTTTGATGGGTCTGCGTGCATAGGTGGGGGGGACGGTGTGTGGGTCATGTAATAAGGTTCTAAATTGTCCAATGGATAAGAGGCGGTTGGAAGAGAGTTGCTGTGTTGTTGTATGTGTGTTAGGTGTGGTGGAAGAGAGAAAGCTTGGAATTGGAGTTTGTTCATTTGTGTAGTTTGAAAGATGGGTATATGATTGTATTTTGTGACTGTAAGTATTATGAGGTGTGGTGTTTTTATGAGATTTTGTTGTGCTGATGTGCTTGATATGTTTTGTTTTTGAGGAGTAGTGAAAAGAGGTGCTGATGTATTTGTTTTATCAGATGGATTTGTTTGTATAGTATTGTTTGTAAGTGGAAGTTGTAAGGTAAAGGGGGCGGTGATGTGTTTGTGAGTAGAGTGTATGTTGTGTGTATGAGGGGATGAAGTAGATTTAAGACTGTTTGTTTGAGACCTGTTTGCTACAAGAGTTAAAATGTGTGGCGCTGTGGCATGTAAGTGTTGTGTTGTTGTGTTATTGTGGTAGAAAGAAGAGGAGGTTGTTGGTTGGACGAATGATGGAAGGCTGAGTATGGATTTGTTAATTATAAAAGGGGGTCTGTTAGGAGTAATTAGAGAGGGGAGTGTGTGTCTGGATGGGTTGTAGTTACATATGGTATGGATTTTGGTTGTGTTAGTGATGAGTGAATTGGTTAGTGGTATAGGATAGAGTTGTGTACTGTTTGTAGGTGATGGTGGAAATGTGTGGTAGCTGGGATGGAAGGGTGTATAGATGTGGTTTTGTAGTGTATGCTGGTACATTGATTTGTACATATGGTTTGTTTGTAGTAAGTATGTGGTGTACATTTGGTGTGAGTGTATTACTCAGTTTGTGGATGTGGATGGTGTGGGGTGGGTATTACTGAATGGGAAAATGGGCAGCATTTCTGGCCCTAGTCCCGACCAGTCTCGAACAGGCAACTGCCCTTCTCCTCTCCGCCCTTAGCCTTGACGCCCGGGCTGAGACGTCCTAAGCCTTGGCTTTTTCTAGCCCTAGTAATCAGGTGACCCCTTCAGCCAATGGGAACCCTAGCCCTAACACTATCCAATCACAACACTAGCCCTAATATCTAGAACCAATAGGAGACCAGGACCTTACAGCCAATCTAAACCCTAGTCCAAGCACTCAATCAGGTTCAAAAACCCTAATCTCTATGTCCAATAGAGGCCCTAGCCCTAGCAGTAGTCCCAACCCTAATCCCAGCAACCAATGACACAGGAAACCCTAGTCCCTACTTCCAATAAAAAGCCCAACCCTAGTCTTAGTCCCACACCTAATCCAGCAACCAATCACATAAGAAGCCCTAATCGCTACTTCCAATAGAAAGCCTAACCCTAGCCCTAGTCCCAACCCTAGTCCCAGCAACCATCACATAAGAAGCTCTAGTCCCTACTTCCAATAGAAATCCTAACCCTAGCCCTAGTCCCAACCCTACATTGATTGAGTCACAGATCCAGAAACCAATCAGAACGTTCAAATACCCAACCAATGAGAACACTAACCCTAATCCATTAGAAACACCAGATACAACCACCAATCAGTGCACACATGTACCAACCAATAGCAGACTATATAAGGTCCCAGCAACCTCAGACAAGGGTGCTGGCCAGGGAATTGGAAGCTGCTCCTCTATTCAGAATCTCCTAGGAGACAGACAGGCTCAATCCACACTTTAAACTTCTGCAGGTAAGGGCCTAACAAACTTTGTCCTCTAACAATACTGTTTGTATCAAACTTTACTCACTCTCCTAGAAACAAAATGAGTGCTCAAACTCTATAAAACACAGTTTAAACAGCTCACAGATTACTGCTGTCTCAGAGCACCCTCTGTTCACTCTCTGATGTAGAATATCCCTGTTGCTGGGGGGGAGGGGAAGGGGGGGGTCTGGTTTCACTCACTTACTAACACAAAATGGGAGCTGGGGTTGGATTGCTCAACATACAGGTCTGAGCACAGTGCCAGGGAGAAATTAGGAGGGGAAACAGAGAGTCACGGGGAATGAGACGGAACAAAAACTACAGATTTTGGACTGCAAATCCTACAATTCAACAGGTTAAATGATCACAGTCACGGACAAGTAAAAACCACAAATTTAAACACAAAACAGGTGAGGAATTATGCAATCACAGGCCGGTTAAAACTACAATTTCTAAACTGTAACAACCACAAGCAGAACAGTTATAAAAATGATGCAATCAAGGGTAGGGAAAATCGCTTTTTTTAAAAATAAATTTAAAAAAGAGACAGTACTAGTCTGCCTCCTTACCACCTCCTGGACTTTGGCTCACTGCAATCTGGGGCACAGGGAAACTCTAACTCACAAAAAGGAGGTGAATGTTTTGGGGTGCACCCAACAAAGCCTTAAGGGGCCTGGGCAGGTGTGAGAGGAGGGCTCAGGGTTGCCTGGCAACTGGGGAGCCAATCAGCAGGCTTAGCCTTGCAGGGCCTGAGGGCCTTGGAAGCTGCTCCTCTATTCAGAATCTCATAGGAGACAGACAGGCTCAATCCGCACTTTGAACTTCTGCAGGTAAGGGACTAACAAACTTTGTCCTCTAACAATACTGTTTGTATCAAACTTTACTCACTCTCCTAGACAAAAAGCGAGTGCTCAAACTCTATAAAACACAGTTTAAACAGCTCACAGATTACTGCTGTCTCAGAGCACCCTCTGTTCACTCTCTGATGTAGAATATCCCTGTTGCTGGGGGGGAGGGGGAGGGCGGGTCTGGTTTCACTCACTTACTAACACAAAATGGGAGCTGGGGTTGGATTGCTCAACATACAGGTCTGAGCACAGAGCCAGGGAGAAATTAGGAGGGGAAACAGAGAGTCACGGGGAATGAGAGGGAACAAAAACTACAGATTTTGAACTGCAAATCCTACAATTCAACAGGTTAAATGATCACAGTCACGGACAAGTAAAAACCACAAATTTGAAACACAAAACAGGTGAGGAATTATGCAATCACAGGCAGGTTAAAACTACAGTTTCTAAACTGTAACAACCACAAGCAGAATAGTTATAAAAATGATGCAATCAAGGGTAGGGAAAATCGCTTTTAAATTTTTTATTTTTTTTTAAAAGAGACATTACTAGTCTGCCTCCTTACCACCTTCTGGACTTTGGCTCACTGCAATCTGGGGCACAGGGAAGCTCTAACTCACAAAAAAGAGGTGAATGTTTTGGGGTACACCCAACAAAGCCTTAAGGGGCCCGGGCAGGTGTGAGAGGAGGGCTCAGGGTTGCCTGGCAACTGGGGAGCCAATCAGCAGGCTTAGCCTTGCAGGGCCTGAGTGCCTTGGAAGCTGCTCCTCTATTCAGAATCTCCTAGGAGACAGACAGGCTCAATCCGCACTTTGAACTTCTGCAGGTAAGGGCCTAACAAACTTTGTCCTCTAACAATACTGTTTGTATCAAACTTTACTCACTCTCCTAGACAAAAAACGAGTGCTCAATCTCTATAAAACACAGTTTAAACAGCTCACAGCAGATTACTGCTGTCTCAGAGCACCCTCTGTTCACTCTCTGATGTAGAATATCCCTGTTGCTGGGGGGGGCAGGGGGCGATCTGGTTTCACTCACTTACTAACACAAAATGGGAGCTGGGGTTGGATTGCTCAACATACAGGTCTGAGCACAGAGCCAGGGAGAAATTAGGAGGGGAAACAGAGAGTCACGGGGAATGAGAGGAAACAAAAACTACAGATTTTGGACTGCAAATCCTACAATTCAACAGGCTAAATTATCACAGTCACGGACAAGTAAAAACCACAAATTTGAAACACAAAACAGGTGAGGAATTATGCAATCACAGGCAGGTTAAAACTACAATTTTTAAACTGTAACAACCACAAGTAGAACAGTTATAAAAATGATGCAATCAAGGGTAGGGATAATGGCTTTTTTAAAAAATAAATTTAAAAAAGAGACAGTACTAGTCTGCCTTCTTACCACCTCCTGGACTTTGGCACACTGTAATCTGGGGCACAGGGAAACTCCAACTCGCATAATGGAGGTGAATATTTTGGGGTGCACCCAGCAAAGCCTTATAATATATATATAGATGTATATATATAGATATATATAAAGTATTAAATATTAGTGGAGTATATTTAATTTACATTCCATTCCATTTATATATTAAAATATTTAAACATTTACTACTTTAAAGTCTATTTATATTAGAAAATTGATGATTCTGTCTATTTTTGATTGATAGCAGTGTGAACAATATTTTTTCCCCAATATTTTTGTACTTACCATTATAAGTATAGGAGCACGGTATTATAGTAAACAATTTTTTTGACACAATATTTTTGTCAACAATATTGTTTACCACGATATTGCTTCAAAAGAGAGGGAGCTAGGAGCGGTATATGTCCCTCATGCGAGCCCCCTATCACATCTGGAGTATGAACAAAGGTATGCAGTTCCTAGTGCAAACTAAAGATGAAGGACTATGCAGGATGGTTTTTAAGGGAAGAATATGTTCCAACAGGAGCAAGGGCCTTTCACACACTGAGTGAGTGTCATGCTTCATCATTGGGCTAGCTCTTCGTCAGGCCAGCACTGCAATGCCTGACAGGCACCCGCAAGGGGGCACTTTGCCGGAGATCTCTTTAGAACAGCCGTTTGATGAAGTGAGGGTGTGTGGGCTAATAATGTGGTGTAGATTGGTAAAATAAGTGTAAGACAAAAGTGTATTAAAATAGGTGAAGTGTTGCTCAAAAACAAGAAATTTAAAGAGTGAGTTCACTAGCCTAGTTTAAAATGATAATCACTACCACAGGATACAATGGTCATAGATAGCTTGGTGGATTATTTGTTTAATTGGTCAACATGTTTCTCATCTTTTATTAGTCAAAAATGATCATGTGTCAATTCTTCAGGTCCTAAAAACTACCCTAATCTACACAGTGCCTGGTTTCGCAGGGTGTGAATTCTCAGTGTGAGATAACCAGTCACTTAACCAATTTGTGGTAAATCTTGTACCTTGAGTTCGGATAAAACATCCCAATTATGGTAAAGGCTCAGCGCCCGCAAGTTAAAGCAGAGAGAATGCTAGTTATCATCACGGATGCGGCACAGCGTCCACCGCGAGACCTACCCCGGCTCTGCTTCTTTGAAGAAAGCAGAGCCGGGGTAGGTCCTGTGGTGGACGCCGTTCCGCATATGTGATGCTAGCTATCGTTCTTTCTGCTTCGGTGGAAGCAGCATACAAGCTCCTTATCACATCTAGAGTATGAACAAAGGTATGTACTTCATAATGAAAACTAAAGACGAAGGACTGTGCAGGATGGTTTTTAAGGGAGGAATATGCTCCAGAAGGAGGTCCTTGGAAGGAAGCAGAACCGGGGTACATCTCGCGGTAGACGCCATGCCGCGTCCGTGACAACTTTTAACTTGTGGACCACTTACACTGCAGTCACAAAAGATAATGCTAATTCTGCATTCGCATAGGTACATCCCTCACAATGCACTCATAAAACCTATTGGCAATCCTGCAGTCAAACAAGCACACCGCTTACACGTGGGTACACCGCCCACTAGGAAGGAGCGGAGTTTGGACAGATGGTGGCACAGGAGATACAGATTGGGTATCTGGTGCATCAGTCCATTAGTGTAATTCAAAGCTCTTGAAGTATGGTACACTGAAGCCTGAATGTCTACAGATGTTATCTAATCTCCTATAAGCCACGCTTGGATCAGTACTACAGACTATGTCAGTCTAATCTTTGTGGACTTTTGCGGGGAGCAGTCTTGGCATAAAAAAAGTCCTACTTATCTTCTAAAAAAAGTGGTGTTTTTCTTTATAGAGCAAACATATGAAAAATAAAAAAAGAAAAACAAAAGAAAAAATATGACAACTTAGGGCCTGATTACGAGTTTGGCGGTGCAGGAGCAGACTGCCACACCGGGGGCCTGCTTCCGCACTGCCAAACCCATGTGCACACCGCCCGCCTGATTAGGAGTTTCCTTATGTCTGGCGGGCTTTTTTGGCAGTCCCATGGCGGTGCCTCTGAAAATAGGCACTGAAATGGGAATGCCAAAAACAGTTGCTGCACGGCATGGACTGTAAAGTCCATGCCGTGCAGGAACTAGGGTGCATGCACATGGGCAACAGGAAGCCATGTAGGGCCCACTTTGTTTCAGGACCGCCAGCCTTTTCATGGAGTAAAGACCTCCATGACACCGCTGGCAGTCCTGAAACTCGTAGTATGCATGGCAGTGCCGCTGCGGCACCACCAGCATATTACTGAGCCCCTGAGCGCTGCGCTGCTGTCAGGGAACTGCCCTGGCGGTTGCGGCTGTGTAATGGCGGTCCAACCACCAAAGTTGTAATTGGGAGGTCGGACTGCCGGTGGATGGACTGCCACCGCCGCGCTCCAGCGAGTCTCCGCCAGACTCATAATTAGGCCCTAACTGTGGAGGGCATATGCTTCAGTAATAAAATTAAAAAGTTTATATTTTGCACTGATCTGCCATCTTGGAACAATAAAAAGGATAGAGTACACATAATACCATTTCAAGATGGTGGTATCGTTTTGAAGCTGCAGCAGTGACTGATGCTCTACATAAGAAAGTTGTGGTCCAGCAGCAATGGCAGCTACTGGTACCCTCAGTACTCAATTAGCACTAGTCTGCATTTGCAGGTGAGCTGCTCAGGGATGAACTAATGGAAATGTCTCCTGGGGTCGAACCTCTCTGGATGCAGATTAGGCAGGCAAACTACTGTTACTCAGACTACCTGACATCCTAAAGACCAGCGGTTGTCTACTTGGCAGAACCAAGCATTAGCAACAAAGTCAATGGCTAAAGCGGGCTGATCCACTGCCCAATTGTATGTATGCTGTTCTGAAGGGCTGAACTGATATGTAAATGACACTCTGGGGGATATTTACAATAAAATGTCAGAGCGCTGTGTTACTCCAAAATTGGTAATGCCACACTCTGACATATTTATGAAAACACGGCACACCCCTGCATTTCCCCTAGCGCTGGTGCTAAAAAAGCTGACTGGCGCCCAGCGCAGGCACCCTTGCGCCATGTTGCAAGGGTACCTGCTCTGCAAGGGCGATTGTTTATGTGCAGGAAGGGACACCTTCCTGCACATAAACAATCTTCAAAGGCAATTTGCTGTTTCTATGTGTGCTGCAGGATGCAACACACATAGAAATAGCAAAATACTAGGAGAAATGAATAATTCTCCTCGTATCGCCAGTCCAAGACCAGGTATTCCCTGGTCTTCATTTTTGGCGCTGCCACATCCTTGTAAATATGGGGCAGCGTCAAAGAGCAATGGGTGTTGCAGCGAAACGCCCACTGCAATACCCATTGCACGCCCCTTTCACGCTAAGTGAAGCATGAAAAGGGGCCTTATTTACAAGGCAGTGGTAAGCCATGTTAAGTGGCTTAACACCACCTTGTAAATAAGGAGAAAGGGATATCGCCACCAGAACGTCACTAAAATTGACGTTCTAATGGCAATGTCCCCTTGTAAATATGCCCCCCTGTCTGATGAATAATAGAAATGGGCTTACCTAAGGACCATTTTTTCTAATCAATATGTATCATTTTTGAGAAAACATGAGGCTGGTGAGACAGCCAGAACAGTCTTTTGGCCGAGCCTAAGCCACACAGAAATAGATAGAGCACAGGGAGCAGGAGTGCAGGGGGTCCTTGGCTCACCTGCATAAGACATACAGAACTGGTGAAGGGCATCACAATCTTCGATGAAAGACATGGAACAAGTGTGCTACTGCAGGGCCAGCCAGTGCAAGCTTCCTTCAAAGACATGGAACAATTATGCTACTGCAGGGTCAGTCAATGCAGGTTTCCTTGAAAGACATGGAACAAATGTGTCACTGCATGGCCAGTGCAACCTTCCTTCAAAGACATGGAACAAGTGTGGCACTGGGAAGCACCATTTAACACCTCTCTTAGACATAATGAACAAGCAGCATTTCAGATTTGGTACAAGTATAAGGAACAGCACTGGGGTGTATGAGTGTAAGCATGACTCGTATGCGCAGCACGATTTCCACATACAAAACAGGTACAGCACCAGGCCGGAGTACACACTTCCCTCACTTCCATAGAACACATACAGATCTAGTCAGAAACAATGCAAGCTTCCCTCACATGCATAGAACATGGACAGCCTCTACAGCAGCAGTCCAAGCCTGCACACACAAAGTGCAGCATTTGGCAGCAGTGTAAGTTCCCCTTACATGCAGCACAGCTACAAGATGGCCATCAGCAGAGCAAGCTAAGATATCCTCACATATAAAACAGGTATCACACTGGTAACAGCATCTAAGCTTATTTCAGGCACAGAATATCCAGACTAAAGTATAGATGTGGGTTAGCCACTGAAGGCTCTAACCAGATGCTAGGCTCTTGCTCAACTCGTGGTCCTCTTGAGCCCTGAAGCCCAAAATTAGCTGAGATTTCTTGTGGCTTTTTCCTGCTACCCACACTCTAACCTCATGCACCAAGAATGAAAGACAAAACATTAAGCATTGATGTCAAACAAGAGCAAGGAAGGGATATCAATCTAGTGGCTGAATTATACAGTGTGAGACCAGGATCAATCCTGACTTAGCCACTTGATCAAATTGTGTGATCCTTGTCAAATATTTTATTTTATTGTGACTCCAATTTTTTTCATGATTGCGTATGAGAAAATCTTGAAATACATGAGGATGTGTGCTGTACAAAAATCTATCTTGTGTTTGACTTAATGGACTATAATGGTGTTCAGTATAAAATAAGAATATAACCCACAAATAGGGTATACATGACAACTGACTTGCCTCTTAGTTCACTAATGGTATTGTCGTCGGAGTGGGGTGTGTGGCATGAATGTTTCTAAGTTTTTTTTTTAAGTTTTAAAAAGAAAATTTTATTAGTGGAATAAAGGTGTCAATACAGAGTTCATAGCATTAAATACACATCAGTACAATAAATAAGTTTTGCTACATTAAAGATTAAGAAATGAGAAACCAGACTTATGGGTAACTTTAGAAAATCTAAGCAGTATAAATGAATCTTGTAAATAGGTGATTAATAGATAATGTGATTAATAGATATTGTAGGAACGTATAGGGGGTTTCAGGGGGGTTTTGGAACTTCTTGCTGGGATGGTTGTAGTTGGAAACATTGTTTGGCACAAACGTCTAGGTATACTGTAACAGGTGACCACAGGTCTAAGCGTTTCGTAGCCATGCATATAGGATAAACAAAGGAAGTGTCCAATCTGTGATTATGGCAAACAGTATACCACCATGCCTTATAGGAGATTTTAGAGAAATCCTTCCAATTTACGGTAATTTGTTGGAATGCAACCGCTAATAACAAGTCAATAATTTTCACATTAAGTGTAACATTCTCCCAACAAGGCGAGAGACTACCTAAGAAAACATGAGTGAAGGAAAAAGAAAATTTGGTTCCGAAGATCAGATTAATTTGAGACCACACTTGCCTCCAAAAAGTTTTTACAATTGTACATGAAAATATCATATGGAATAGGTCAGCATTTGAAGAGGAACATGTCCAACATGCGTCCGACACAGTCACAAATCTCTTGCTCAAAGCACTTGGTGTAAATAAAAGTCTGTTGTACACAAAAAACAGCGTCTGTGTTGTGTTGGCTGCCCTAGATGATTTGCATAATTTAAGCCATATTTTATTCCAAAAAGAAATTGGCCATGTTGACGTGAGATCCCGTTCCCATGCCTCCTCTGTTTTAGATTTCTGCCTATTAATGTCCCCGCCCCGTAAATACTTATATAAAGTGGAAGCTCTGGGTCTAGTTTTTAGTAAAGTGCAAAGTATAGAGGAAGGTTCTGATGGAGTGGAAATAGTGGGTGTGGTGGATAATTGATTGTATCTATCCATCACAGCAGTTTTAAGTAATCTATATTTGTGAATGCTCGAGGCAGGTAAGTCAAATAATTGACTAAGCGAGGGGAGGGATAAAAAGTTTGATTGTGCAAATAACTGATGAATCCAGATCAAACCCCTCTGTCGCCAAGTCTTCCAGTAGAAAGGTTTACTTCGAATAGTTAGGCCTTTGTTGTGCCAAATTGTGGAATTAAGAAATAGCTCCATAGTATTGTGCGTGGAAGCAGATGTGGGTTCTAAAAGCTTCGAGGTCAATTTGATTATGGGAGTGGACATAGCCTGTGGTTTGCGTGAAAACGAGAGGTATTCCTGAAAAGAGAAAGGGGATATGAAGGAATGCTCAGTTATTGTCCATAAGGGGCAATCATCCACAGATTCAAGTAACCAAAAGGATGCTTGACGTAGGAGAAAAGCTGTCTGGTATGTCTGAAAGTCTGGAAAGTTAACCCCACCTTCTGTACTAGGACGAGTTAATTTAGCTAAAGACATTCTGGACCTCTTGTTGCTCCATAGAAAGGAAGATAGTATGGAATTAATCTTCTTAAAAAACTTTTTAGGAATAGGGACTGGAATGTTAGAGATGGTATATAAAATTATAGGTGATAACATCATCTTTATAGTGTCTAGACGGCCCCACCAAGATATATAAAGGGGATGCCATTTAGCTACTAAATCTGAAACCTTTTGTATGCATTTGGTCATACAAAGTGCCACCGTGTCTGCTATTGAGGAAGTCACGTGTAAACCTAAATATTTAATGTGGTGAGGGCTCCAAGTAAAGTTGGAAGCACAAAAATCCGACTTGAAAGTATACTTAGTTAAGGGCAAAATTTCACACTTATCGTTATTCAATTTATATCCAGAGATGCTAGAATAAGCCTGCACCTCCTCCAAAAAAGTAGGTATTGAGTCTTCCGGTTTGGACATGAAAAGCAGAATGTCATCAGCATATGCTGCAAGTTTAATATGGGAATTAGATGATTGGAATCCATGTAGGTCAGGATTTTGACGTAATTTGGAGAGAAAGGGTTCTAAGGCCAAGTTAAAAAGGAAAGGGGAGAGTGGGCATCCCTGACGCACTCCTCTCTTTAAGTCAAAAAATGGTGAGATCAAACCGTTGGCACATACTGCCGTGCGGGGATTGGAGTATAGTAGAGCGATTAGGGAGGTAAATTTAGGGCCAAAGCCAAACCACTTGAGAGTATAGAATAAAAAGGTCCATTCAACTCTGTCAAACGCCTTCTCGGCATCAAGTGCAATTGCTGCCAGGGGGTACTTTAAATGGGAGGATTTAGACAAGGCATTAAAAAGAAGTCTCGTATTGTCGGTAATAAATCTCCCTTAACGAATCCAGATTGTTCTTTCCCCAATAAGTCAGGTAGGTATGAGTCTAATCGTATGGCTAATGCTTTGGAAAAAATTTTGTAGTCTATGTTAACCAGGGATATAGGCCTGTAATTCTTGCAATATTTAAAATCCTTGCCCTCTTTGGGGATGAGGCAAATATGAGCTTCTGAAAAAGAACCTGAAGAGCTACCTGATGTGCTAAAGGAATCTAATAAAGAATGTAACTTGGGCATTATGAGCTTGGAGAAGTGTTGGTAAAATTCTACGGTGAAACCATCTGGTCCTGGTGCTTTGTCCTTTTTAAGATGTTGGAGAGCCTTTAACAATTCTTGGTATGTTAAATCGGACTCCAGGGAGGAAAGATTTGGGAAAGCGTTTTGAGGTTTTTGAATACCAGAGAAAAAGTGCAGAAGAGAATTTTCAGAGGGTTGTGTTCCAGAGTCGTACAGAGACTTGTAAAAGAGAGAGAATTCATTCAAAATTTCATTATCTTTAAATTTTAGGTTTAATCCGTTGTCATAAATGGATTCAATATTCAGCTTGTTTTGTTTAACTTTTAAATAATTAGCCAATAGTTTCCCAGCCTTATTTTTGCCTCCGTAGAATTTTGCACTGGATTTTAACAAATATAATGAGGCGTCCTCCGTTGACTTCTTATTAAATTGCATTTTGGCGTTTATGAGAGCTGTGAGGCAATCTTTTGAATGTGAAGTGTAGAAGGAGTGTTGAAATGAAATGAATGAAATGAAAAGACCATTTATTGAGCGCGGTAGCTACCCTCAGGCGTCCTAGCGCTACGGACAGAGCCTATAAAAAGACCATTGAATTATTCAGTTTTATTGAAGAGCAGAGTTTTTAGGTGTTTGCGAAACAGAAGTAAATTGGGTTCTGATCGCATATAGAAGGGGAGGGAGTTCCAGAGTTTAGCTGAGTTATAGGAAAAAGATCGACCTCCACATCTGACTCTCTTGATCCTAGGAACTGTCGTGAGGAGAGAGGAGGCTGATCTAAGCTGTCTATTTGGATGGTAAGGGGTGATCAGTGAATGATTGATGACAGCACCTGTTCTCCAAAAAGCTCGATGAACAATGCACAGAGTTTTAAATTCGATTCTTTCCCTGACTGGGAGCCAATGAAGGCTCTTCAGTCCAGGTTTAGCTGAGAGTCGACGAGGAATCTGAAGCAGAGTTCGAGCAGCGCAATTCTGAATTATCTGGAGCTTGCGTAGGGTGGCTTGGGGGGCCCCTAAATAGAGGGCATTCCCGAAATCCAGACGAGACAGAATGAGTCCCTGGACCATAATCTGTCTCGCTTGAGAAGGCAGCAAGGGGAGAATCTTCCGCAGAAGCCTGAGTAGACCAAAACAGTGGCTGATAATTTAGCTGCTTGGCAATTAAAGTCAAGGGACTTATCCAACCAAATTCCCAGACTTTTTATCGTATCCTTTGGCGTGGGAGCAGGGCCAAGGCAGGAGGGCCACAGTGAGTTGGTCGTAAGTTTAGGGGGGTTACCTAGAAGCATCAGCTCAGTTTTGTCTCCATTCAGTTTAAGACATGACAAAGTCATCCATTTGGTCACTTCCTCTAAGCACTCCCTCAGGCTGTTATTTGCGGTGTGTATCTGATTGAGAGCCACCACTAGCTGAGTGTCGTCAGCATAGGTAATGATTTTTATTCCGAACGGACGGACTATCTCAGCCAGTGGGCTCATGTATATGTTAAATAGCGTAGGGCTTAAGGAAGAGCCCTGTGGTACCCCGCAGCCGAGATGTTTGCTAGGGGAAGTGATGTCGCCCTCAAAGACCTGAAAGGAGCGGTCTGAAAGAAAAGATTTAAACCAGGCAATTGCTTTTCCTGAGACTCCTACACCAGTGAGACGGTGAAGTAAGATGTTATGGTTTACAGTGTCGAAGGCTGCACTTAGGTCAAGGAGGATAATTGCTGCAGATCCTCCCTGATCAAGAATCTTCCTTGCCTCCTCCGTCACTGCGACCAGAGCGGTTTCGATCCCATGCATGGGACGGAATCCCGTCTGGGAGGGGTCGAGCAGATGATTAGTCTCAAGGAACTCTGCCAACACCATGTTGGCATATTTTTCCAAGATCTTGCTCAACCAGGGCAACAGAGAGATTGGTCGATAGTTGCCAGGGTCATCTTGGTCTAAATTAGATTTTTTAAGAAGGGCTTTAACCATAGCCCGTTTCCAGGGAAGCGGGACGGTGCCTGAGGACAGGGAGGCATTAAGCAGGTCAAGTATCGTGGGGAGGACGTTGTCAATGACTGACAACAGAGTGCGCGGGGGTGCCGGGTCTTTAGGGGAACCGGATTTGACCTGATGCATAATAGTTTTTAACTTGATAGAATTAAGTGGGGGGAAGAATTCTAGTGTGGCCAGCGGCTGGGTGCCTGAATCAAGTGATTTAGTGAGTGGAGGGTCAGTCTGACCAGGGGAAAAGGAAGTGTAGATGGTTTGTATTTTTTGAGAGAAAAACTCTACCAGGTTATTGCAGCGAATTTGTGCGTTGATAGTATTTGGGGGTTTTTCAGGGAGCTTAAGGAGGGTTTTCGCAATGCGATATATTTCTTTAGGCCTAGAAGCGGCTGCATTAATTTTTTCTTCGAAGAAGATCGATTGTGCAGTTTTAATTTCATTTTTATAGATCTTTATCGCTTCTCTATATGCAGTTTTACTGGGAGGGGAGTAGTCTAGCCGCCATTTCCTTTCTAATCTTTTGCATTGGCGTTTCATTTCCCGTAATCCGGGGGAATACCAGGGGGCAGTCTTTGTGCTGCGCTTAAGCTCAATGCGTTTCATGGGAAGTACAGAGTCTAATGATTCAGAGATCCATCTGTTATAATCCTCATTGGCTAAGATGGGATCAGGGTTATTAGGTGGTCTGGAGGTTTCAAGAGCTACCAGCCAATCCTCTAGGGGAAGTTTTGACCAGTTTCTTTCCCTACGTGTGATTGTATTGAAAGAATAGTGGGGGTCAGGGATGACCCAGGAGAGGGAGATCAGGAAGTGGTCCGTCCACGGGAGGGGGAAGGGTGTTCCAACTATGAGATCTGCACAATTACTAAAAATAGGGTCAAGTAAATGACCTTTGGTGTGCGTCGGTGTAAGCACTAGCTGTTTTAATTGTAGTGCTAAAAGACTAGTGGTCATTTCTAGGGCAGTATGGTCAGCGGTGTTATCGAAATGAATATTAAAATCGCCTAGTAGAGTAAAATTGGATGAACTGCATGCTAGGTTAGCTATGATGGGAGGAAGAGTGATGTGAAATTGTCCCAGAGCTCCAGGTGGACGATATATAAGTATCCCCGAGAAGGTGCTAGTAGGGGAAAGTCTATAGCGAAAGAAAGACTTTCGCAGTCAGGTATCGTATTGGGAAAGCTGCGGCACTTATAACAATCTTTATAAATGACTGCTAGGCCACCTCCTTTCCCCACTTTGCGATCTTCACATAGGATTTGATACCCTTGGGGGAGAGCCTGAATGTAATCGGGTTCTGACTCAGTATTGAGCCAGGTCTCTGTCAGGTATACGGCATCTGGGTTGAGCTCTTCTAACAACCAAAATATTTCCGTAGAATGTTTAGGGAGTGATCTACAGTTCAAAAGGTACATATTTTGCTGGCTTTTCTTGGTTAGTGGTGCAGAATGGAATTGAAAACCACAGTACGAGCAGGTGGTGTGTGGATCTGCTAAATTCCAAGAAGAGTGGCACAGAGCTGGGGTTGTTCCTCTTAATTTGTAAAGGGAATTGGGGCTATATCTCCTGATGTGGGTGGAGAGACGGGCAGGGGTTGTGGCCCCTAGCCCCGGTCGACCGCGGACGGGCGCAGATGGGCTTGCCTTAGGCGCGCCTTCGGCGCGCCAGCGGCGCGCCCGCTGCGCGCGTCCGCTGCGCGTCTGTTTGGGCATGTCCTTTATAGTGGGGGTAGCCTAGAATGCTAACCTTGATGGCAATCAGGGCGGAAGTGGATAAATCTGACTTCCGGTGGGTGGCACCTCCCTCCAAACAAACGGAAAAATCCACGCTGGAACGGGGAGGGACGCCGAGCCCAACCGGCAGGTAAGCTCCAATGAGGGGTTTCAGTGATATAGAAGATATTATATTTTCCAGCGTTCTAAAAACACAGTATACAAGAATTAAAAGCAATGATAAAAATAATGAATAAAATAACACAGGAGAGCCCTTTCCTGTTCCAATCTTTTAATATCCTGGAGGAGATCCTTAGTTAATTTGCGGAAGAGTTTTCGTTTCTTTGCAACAAAGCCAATTATGAAGCCCCTCGCTGAGGCTTTAAAAGCATGCCATATGGTTGAACATGATATGGAATCTGTTTGATTCATCTCGTAAAACTCATAAAAAAAGGAAGTAAACGAGGCAGTAAACTTTGGGTCTAGAAGGAGGGTATTGTTGAAGCGCCATCTTTTGGAACCTGTAACTTTAGGTAAAATATCTAGGTCGATCGAGACATGAGCGTGATCTGATAATAGGATGGGACCAATCTCTGCATTTGTAAGGTTTTGTGAGATGTTGTGAGAGACAAATATGTAATCGATCCTTGATTGGGTTTGATGGGAAGGGGAATAAAAAGAGTACTCTCTAGTAGTTGGGTTACAGAGACGCCACGCGTCCAAAAGTTTGTGTTGATTAATAGCATGCATAAAGGATCTATGGGACTTGTTGGGAATGAAAGAAACTTTGGAATTCCTATCTATAAACGGATCAAAGGTCTGATTGCAATCACCCGCCAAAATGAAATTAACTTCCATGTGTTGGGTAATTTGCTTAGCCAGTGTGGGCCAAAAGGAAGGTTCTCCGCATGTAGGGGCATAGACATTGAGAAGAGATACAGGAACACCCTTCAAAGATAACTTAACATTTAGCCATCTACCATCAGCATCCGAGTCCTGGGATATAACTGTAAACGAGAGGGATCTACGGCACAATATCATCACTCCATTACGTTTGCCATCCCCGGGGGAAAAGAAGACCTCCCCACCCAGCCCCTTTTCAATTTTAATGATTCAACATTCGATAAGTGGGTTTCTTGCAAGAATACAATATCGGCTTCTAATTTGGCTAAGTAAGAGAGAACTCTCTGCCTCTTGATGGGGGAGTTTAATCCCCTAACGTTCCAGGTGATCAATTTTAATGACATAAGTAAATAAAAACAATTTGTACTGAAATTATGAGCCATAAGTCCAATTCATTATAGTAGCAATGTGAAATAAGAGATATGCAAAACAGGAAAGGAGTATTTTCTGCAGCTTCAAAGTTGAGAAAAATAGGTAAATCATGTAACAAAGGCGTAAAATGTGAGCTGAAGATAGGAATAAGAGAAGAGAAAGATCTAAGAAACAGGCGAAAGGAAGATGCAAAAATAGAAGTAAGCAGAGTTATGATGATCAAGAATACGATAGATATCAAGAAGTGTGAAGAATTAGTTATACATGTGACACCAGCACGTGAAAGGATACAAGCAATGAAAGAAAAAAGACAAAAAACAAAAGACATACCCAGCACCAAACTTGAGGGAATGTGGGGGAAGGACATACCTACAGAGGAAGGGTCATGGATATACGGGAGGATGGATGGGACCACATGGGTTAGGCAACACAACCGGGATCAACAAAACGGAGGACCAAGGAAAAACCACGGTAGACGAGTAGAAAAACCTGTGGAGACAATAACAATCAAAGATTAGGAGATGTTTCAAAACATAACTGTAAACCATTTATCTCATAAAACAGAACCAGGAAAACCAGCTTTTAACACTAAGTAACGTGAATAGTTCTGTAACGTCCTAGCCGTCGTATCAAATATATCGCCAACTGCTAAAAGGCGCATCTAAAATGGCGGAGTATAGCTGTTAAGCAAACAGAGACTGAAGAACTTGTGGGAGGAAGAAGAGGAGAAACAGTCCATCAAGTGTTGAATGAAGAGGAGGGTCCAGAGGAATCCATCTCGTGTGTCTTACAGGAGTTAATGAAGTCTTGTAAACGCATTGGATCTTCATACACCGTTGTTCTGTTATTATACGTGACTTTGAAGAGACAAGGATGGAAGAGACCGTATCTGGCCCCCAAGGAACGTAAATCCGCTCTCAAATTCAGGAAAGCTTTGCGTCTGTCGGCAGTAGCTTTAGCATAGTCTTGTGCGAAGAATAGAGACGAGCCTGACCAAGTTATTTTTGGAGAGGCTCTAACCGCCGCAAGCACCTTCAATAAATCTGTATATTCTAAGAAATATAAGATGACTCCTCTTGGTCTCTGTGATGAGCTGGTTTGAGATGGCATCCGACCTAGCCTGTGAGCTCTTTGGATGTTGAGTTGCGTCCCCTCTGGCATGTGAAGTAGTTTAGGGAGAAAGGATCTAAAAAAAGTGAGAGAATCCGAACCTTCAAGTCCCTCTCCCAAACCGTAAATGCGTAAGTTGTTCCGTCTGTTGCGGTTTTCAAGCTCTTCAATTTGTTTCTGGAGTGTGGATACCTGAGAGTGCAGCTGAGAAACACCTTCACATGTGTTTTTTAGGGAGGAAACAGTGTTTTCAACTTCTGTAACTCTCGTTTCCAATCGGGACCAATTGTCTGTTAGAAGTTGCAGCTTGGTGTTAGTCTCTTCCATAAAGGGTCGGAGGGCTCTGATTTCCTCCAACAGCATCTCCATCGATACTGGTGAGGTTGACTTGGGTGGAGAAGGAGGGTCCTTCTTGAGACGCTTGGTGAGAGATTTCCCAGCCGGGCCAGAGGGGGGATCCATAGTTGTTCTTAGTTGTCGAGGTGAGGATGATGAAGACTCCTCAAATCTAGAAAATTCAGTAAAGATTCTAGAATTTTTTATAAAAATGTTTTTCTTAGAGTTGGACGAGCTGGGTACTTTTATTCTGCCCATAAACCTCTGAATAAGTCTCTCCGTCGCCGGTCAGCAGTGTGGGAGTGTAAGAAGCGCTTCTCCTGAGGATTTTTTGTATAACCTGAGGTCAACACTGACAAGAATCTCCGAACTCCCTCATCTACTTATTACTATCGTACTTCAACAATACATCACTTTGTCTTGTAGAAAGGCTAGACACCCATCAGAGGCTGAGTTATGCTGAATGCATCCAAAAAACAGTCTGTGGATGTAATAATGAGCTCATCTCGTTTACTTCCCTACAGCAACATGTGACGCAAAACCATTGCTCTCTATAAAGGATGACTCAAATGACTGAAGAGTCTTAAAAGTCTTAAAATGGCTGCCCTGCATTCCTGTCACAAACCTCCATATAATTTTAAACACGTTGTGTCTTCCTAAGTCAATTTGATCAAATAATGAGTTTCCCAGCGACTTTCAGGCGCAGGATATGTTAACAACTTCAGCTTAGGAGTTATTAGAGGTTTAGGAAGCAAAATCGGGAAAGTCCGCGATCGCGGCAAAAATTCAAAATGGCGGCCGCGAAATTGCGTTTCTGACAGAGAGCAGATTTTCGGTTTTAAAATTACTTGATGTTAGGGTTTGATGGAGGCGAGGGCTTCAGGTTGCTCTCCCAACCTTCATTCACGATCTGTCATCCACTCCGAGTCGTCACTCGGTCTTAGAAGTGGGTTTTTCCAAGACTCCTCCGGGAGCTTCACCCGTGCGCTGCCATTACCGCTGGGCGCCAAGCCACGCCCCAATGTTTCTAAGTTGAAGTTTTAAAACTATCACTTTTAATAAACACCTTTCAATGCAGTGATGTAATCAGATCATTTTATAATATTTTACATATTATTTGTTGTACGATTTCAAAGCAAAATGTTCCCATGGCCCATCTCGTGCCTGGGCTCTTTGAGTCAAGGCAGACCCTTAATTCAGCTCTCTCTGTTATTTTGTTGGCTTGCCCACCTCTACTTAAGTAATTTGTATAACAGTTACACGAGCTCCTCCTCTCTCAGTTTCTCACTCGGGGGAACAATATCTTGTTTTCCAAGTTTCTGGCTGATATCCACAGGCCTCAGAAGGATTACTATTTGTACTTCTGGTTTTAATAAGGAGGAATTGTGCATTAGTGAACCCAAGAAGTTGTTTAGAGTTAATTGTGCATTTCTTTAGTATAATATGAAACAAGCAATGCTCAAATCATACATTTTCCCAGTTTCAATAAGTCTAGGTTATTCAACTAACTGCCATCGTCTGCCCTCCACCCATCAAGCTGAATGCAATGATTACTTGGCAGTCTTGTCTTTAGAAGCTACTTAACATCATGGGCATAACTTCTTCTTTGACCTCTGCTAGCGTTAGGCACTCTGTATTTAAAAAAGTAAGCATGAGCACTGCTCATCCATTCAGTGTGCATGCAATGAGGCCTTTGCAATGCCCCCACAGGTGCTTCAGTGGATTATGATGCTCAGAGTCTGACTCCTGCAGCTGAGGGAATCAGACAGAGCTAACAGCAAGCTCCCAGCGCTGTAAGAGTTCCTGTGACCCTTGCAGGCAA
Organism: Calotriton arnoldi; assembly: GCA_963921515.1. NCBI lineage: Eukaryota > Metazoa > Chordata > Amphibia > Caudata > Salamandridae > Calotriton > Calotriton arnoldi. The sequence goes on along the minus strand of CAWUFW010013880.1, from coordinate 400,337 downwards.
GGTGCTGGAACAATTTTCAGACTGGTGATGCTGCCATCAATTGAACTTATTAGGGACCCTGAAAAATCAGCGCATCACGCAAAGAACAAGTGTCGCAAATGAGTCACACCCGTTCAGTAGGAGAGTGGTAAGGGTGCAATATGCAACTGGTGGTGCATTTAGGAGGACACTATCACAAATATATTACTAAAGCATGATGTGATAGCCACTGTCATTTACAGACAACACATGTTGCATTGAAATGACCTCTAAGTTTGCACAGACATACAATTTTACTGATACAACTGTATAACGTACAGACAATAATGTGCGGAATTTAAGTTTCCGCAAATAGTTGTCATTTGCTCATCACCAAGTAAAGTGCCTTGATTGGTTTTGCCCCTATTAAAATCTTTGTTTCCATCAAACTTTAGAGTTTGAAAAAAAAAGCGATTTATTTATGATTTCCTGTTTATTTATTTTGAAATATTTGTACAGTTCATTTATAGGTATTTAGATGTTGTTGTGTGTTAGAAGAAAATGACATCCTATAGCCTCTCCCTTCACACCAGCAAGAGTTTTACTAAGTTCACTTTACAAAATCTTCACACTTTGCAGTAAGAGAAAGAAATTAAACGCCAGTCTAAATACTAAAAGAATTTGCAGCAATTTGTCAGTAGACTAGACTGATATTTGACCTCTGTCTTTGAACTCTCAAAAAATGTGACAAATAAAACTTACATTTAAAGTCATCTTTAATGCATGTTCACAATCAGAACAACAGCATGGTTACTTAGGTGCCCTTTCAGGACTCAAGGGCTACTGTACTTGCCCCCTCGCCACCTCTGGGCCCCGGTGCATTGCACCGGCTGCACCGCTGGCAGCTACGCCCTTGTGGTGGTCCTTAACTGAAAAAAGAACATCATATCATCCACTCTAAATAGGGTGGATTGTCCAATGCACCAACACAGATAGTCCCAACTCCGTTGGGCCATTGGTGTAGGACTTTTGTAGGACGTTTGCTGGCAGAGTCAGCGGGGCACCACTGTTGGAAACATCACAGTCCACTTGACTCAAAATAGAGCCGGTAGACCATTAGTTTGGTGGACAGGATACTCACAGTCCCTTGGCTGTTAAAATGGCACATGTTCCAACCAAGGCTTTAAGTGGCCCGGGTCTTGCCGGTGCTCAGCACCGGCAGTTCTAAAAAGCAGGTGCTGAGACGGGTCCCTATCGGGCTCTCCACTTTTGCCCTCACCTTCAGGGTGAAAAAATATAAATCTTAACTCTGCAGCAGTACCACCCTTCACTGCCTTCCATGTAGCTTCAAAGAGACTCGTTATAGTTCTTTCACAGTCTCATCATTTCAGAACTGAAGCATTTTTAATGTTATATACAACAAAGGCATAGTTGTTTCTTATTTATCTTATGCAACTAACAAGCATTGACAAAGCCAATAGTACTGGCTTGTTGTAGGTGTAATGTTGCTTGTTGTATTATATATCCGGATGCAATGACAGAAGCAGCAAAAACACAGTCCGGCGGCACACTAAGCTAAGCACAGATGTTCAGCTTAAGTGTTTTAAGCCATGCCCTTATTTACATAGGCCACGCCCCCTTGAGAGACTCCCTAGATTTTTCATCCCACTGAAAGCCCTGGTTCCAACCATATCAAGAGGTAGACTGGCCCATGAGGAAATAGGAAAATTTCCCGAAGGTCTGTGACTGACGGGCTGGTGTCGAGACACATTCACGTTAAGTTGTGTCTGCTCGGCCCTGACCGTGCTAGCTGCTCGAAAGAACCAAAAGGACCCGACATGGCAGGTTGTGCTTCAAAATAACCAAGAGGCATATTATCTAGGAAGTGGCGGTGAGAGGCATTAGCCTCCTTGGCTTAACGCCTCTAATCGCCACTTCGGAAACGCAAGGCTGCACCATATTACCAAGGATATGGTGCAGCCTGGCGTTTCCCCCTGCGATGGCGCTAAGTTTCACGACTTAACGCCAACGCAGGCACCCTTGCACCAGAGTGCAAGGGTGTCTGCGAGCAGGGAGGTTTGTTAATGTACAGGAAGGTGTCCCTTCCTGCACATAAACCAACCTAAAATGCCATTTTGCAACTTACATGTGTGCTGCTTCATGCAGCACACATGTAAGTTACAAAATGGCATTTTAAAAAAAGGTTTATTTATGAACAGGAAGGGACACCTTCCTGTACATAAACATACCTTGGCATTTTGCTTTTTCCATGTGTGCTGCACAAGGCAGCACACATAGAAAAAGCAAAAACGAGGAGAAATGAAGCATTTCTCCTCGTATCGCCACCTTAAGACCAGGATTTTCCTGGTCTTAAGTTCGGCGCTGCCACCTATTATCGCCTCTCTTGATAATAGGTGGCAGCGTCGAAGTGAATGGGTGTTGCGGTGGAACGCCCACCGCAACACCCACTGCACGCCCCTTTCACGCTAAGTTTAGCGTGAAAGGGGCACTATTACCAAGGCAGCGTTAAGCCACTTAACGTGGCTAGCTGCCTTGGTAATAGGGCGCTGACCCTATCGCCACCACAACGTCACAAAAAGTGACGTTGTGGTGGCGATAGCGGCTTGGTAATATGCCCCCAAGTGTTTTAGCCGATCGATGCTGAACAGCCGTACAACATGGCATGCACCGCCAGACAGGAGCTCTGGAAAGCTCTCCAGGGATATCAAGTACTGACGGGACTTCACACTGCTGCATAAAAGAGGCGACACCTGAAAAAATTAAAAGCAAACAAAAGCATGCAAACAGCATCCATCTTCACTAGGCAGCCAGCTGTTTCCTTCTGTGCAACCCATGCACCTTTGAGAGGCAGAGCGGGAGGTGTATCTTTGCCCTGTCATCTTTCACACACCCAGAGGCAAGTGAGGAAGAAACGAAGGTGTGCCAAGTTTTTTTATTGATTGGAACCTTCTGGAAAGTCTACTAAAAACTGCGGGCTTTTCAAAGATTCTCGCATTATGAAATCTGGGTCAAAAATGGATTTATCGATCAATTTATGCTGGGTTTATTTATCCCTAATTAAAATGAAAACATGGTTAGGGAGAAGGCATATTTTAATGAAAACAATAAGGCCTAGTTTACAAGTGGGCCGGATGGGGGCGAGACGTGTTTACTGGGGGCCACAGGTGTTTCCTGTTCCGATGTTTCACTTGGAAAAGAGACTTAGGCAGAACCAATATTTTAAAGCACCGAATTTGTCATGTGTTGTTGTTTGTTTTGGTCTTTTCCACTAAATCATTTTGGCGTGTTTGACCTGCTGATATATTTTAAGTGAAAACAGTTGAGCACAATAATCATTGAAAAATTGGGAATTCTGACCCCTGTGCAAACTCCTGTTTGCTCAGTGATAGTAAAATGACCCCCAACTTGTAAACAAAGCCTTGGTTCTGTAATTTGCAGTGCCAACGTGCATGGAAAAGGTTTGCGTAAAGTGAACTTGCTAAGATAAATACTGCTTATATTTCCCAACATGGCATTATGACCTAAATATGCAGGTAGAGAAAATTGCAATCAGGGGGTCATGTTTAGTATGTCTGGGTTCGCTTAGCGTGAAAATTATCCCACTCCGCAGGGAAAAAACCTTTGTCTACGTGAAGGAGAACCAGTAAAGTTCCCAAGTTTTCAGCCTTGAGTGTGGGTGAAAAGTGTAAACTTACAAATGCTTTGCACACGCCTTATATTCATATGAAAAGTCTACGGGCCAGCAAGGAGCTTTATACCTTCATCATCCTTATACAGTCATCCAACAAGGGTGCAACCAGGACATCAGGTACTAACTTCCTTCATTTCCTTCTACCCTCAAGACTTCTTGTTGCTATCTTTGTGTTAGAAGATTAGCATATCTTGATGAAACATAATCACTCTTTTTTTCACTTCTTCCCTAAATGTAGCGTGAACAGTGTTTAATTTGAGCCGGTAGTTGCCGATAGGGGCCATGGGCACTCATTTTTGGGGACCGGAATTTATTTATCCTTTTCAGACATTTCCAGAGAGCAACAAAGTCAGGCGTAGCTGGCTCAGGTAAGAGCTGTGGGGAGGGGGTGGGGTTGGGGCGGGTCCGGGGGGGGAAGTCAACATACGACGGAAATGGGAAAATAAAATAAAATAATAAATAAAACCACTTACCTTGCATTCACCGCATCTCCGAGTCGGCAATGAGGAGATCGCAAGGTAAGTGGTTTTATTTATTTTATTTTCCCTATTGCGTCATGTGTCGACTCCGCCCCGCCCCACCCCACCGCCCACCACTCTTACCTGTGCCGGCCGCGTCTGAACATAGGGAAAACGCACAATGGGAAAGAAGGAGGAAGAGAAAGAGAAAAACCGTCACAAAGGGAGAAGGCAGGAACCCACAAGATTGAGATAAAGGGGTAGGGACTGTCTGGCAGTGGATTAAAGAGGCTTCACTCAAGGCTACACAGCCTTGGTGTATCGTATGCTGGCATTTAATAGAGCTGGCTGCGAGGTTCGGAGCGGAGCTTTGGGCACCGGCACTATATCTTTTACAAATTAACCAATGAGCGTGAGCCGTCTTCCTCCTGATTATGAGCACTACTTTTTTTTTAACAACAAATTTTATTGAGTTTACAACTCCCAGTGGGTGAACCCCTGTAGTCAATATAGAGACACATATCAATATGCATATACAACCGATACCTACGAAGGTTTCACCAAGGAATCTGCGAAACATGCAGTCCAACATCCCACCCCTCCCCCCTCCCCCTTCCCCTGCACCACTCTTCCCACCTGAAATGAGAAAGACATACATGATCATAACACTATGTCCAATGCCCCAGCCAATGAGCACCTTAGATTGGGGAATCATTGATGATGAGTCTTGCAATAGGGTCCGGGTTCGCTGACTGTGTATGAATAGATAGGTCAATGCCCCGGTATTCTGCCCACTTGGACCAGATCCTCCCATGTTTCTGCGGGCATCCCCGGGCCTGAAACACCGCCACCTCCGCCGACATACATGTATCTAGGGCTGTCTTCCAGGCCGCCACCCCGGGGGGAGAGGGAGACTTCCAATTCTGCGCTATATCACGCTTGGCTAAGGTGAGACCGAGGAATAGAAGGTGCCTCTTATATCGGTTTCCCCGATGTCCTCCGTGCCATGAAGAAGTATCAATCGAGGATCCTCCGGGAGGTCCCAGCACAACACCCGCCCCAGACAGGACAGCACCCCCGACCAAAATTGGTGTAGTGCCGTGCAACTCCAAACCGTGTGGAGGAAGGACCCATCGTCAGAATTACAACGGAGGCAGGTCGGGGACGGAATAGCCCCCATCTTCCAAAGGCGAAGGCGGGTATAATATACCCTATGAAGGTACTTAAACTGTATCAACCTGTACCTAGAGGAGACGGCAGCATACCTGGGGCTGGCAAGGGCCTCAGTCCAATCATCGTCCGTGAGGGCCGGTAAATCCACCTCCCAAGCTGCCCTAGTCCGGTGTATGCGCGTCTTGGAGTGCGTTGTCAGGGTCTGATATATTTGACGGATTTTGTGCCCTCCCAGATCCCCCATCAACAGTCTGCCCTCTAGTGGGTGGAATTCGGGTAAGGACGTGAGGTGCTTTATCAGGGGGGACAGGGCATGGCGAAGCTGAAGATACCTGTGGAACTGGGACTTGTGTAGATCAAACTCCTCCTGCAGACTCTGAAAGGATTTAAGCGTGGTCCCTCGCATCACATCACCCAATGTAGAGATTCCAATAGTATCCCAGCCCCGGAACCCGGCCAGAGTGGAGACAGGCCGAAGGCGCGTGCCGCGCCAAAGGGGAGTCGCGCCTGTCAACGTATCCCACCAACCCATGGACCGGGACACTCGTCTCCAGATCTGGACTACAGTACTACAGGCGGGGGGAAGAGCCTCCAAGGACGAATTGCTGTATAAGAGATCTAATAGTGGATGTGCCGCCAGGAAAAGCCGGTCCACCGCATAGGCCGGGTCGGTCTGAGGATTGTACCACCATTCATTGATGACTAAGAGCTGGGACGCCCAATAATACGCCCCTACGTCCGCCGCTGCAATGCCACCGCAATAGGTGGATTGGATACAGGTCGCCAGAGCCACCCGGACTTCCCCACCCCCCCAGAGGAATCTATTTAGGAGCGCATTGATTTGAAGAAACCACGACGGAGGGATCGGGAACGGGAAATTTTGCAACCTATAAAGCAAGCGTGGCAGTGATACCATTTTGAATATTGCAGACCGGCCGTATAAGGATAAGGGAAGGTGGGACCATACCGTCGTCTCCTCATGTACTGCCGGAAGCAGGGGGCTATGTTGCGCGACCACGCCACGACGGGGCATCTAGAGATATGGACGCCGAGGTATCTAAACCCTTCGTCCGCAATGACCAGCTGTGAGGCCCAGGTTTGACTTCCCTGTGCGCCGCATATGGGAAAGAGGATCGACTTGGACGGGTTGGCGTGTAGTCCTGTCGTCTCACCGAACACCCGCAAGATCTGGAGCACCCTCGGTCCGGTGACCCAAGGGTCAGAAAAGAAAAATAGCGCGTCATCCGCGTATAGTGCTATCCTGTCCGAACACTCGGGTGACCAGACCAGTCCCCGGTAAACCGCATCCCTGCGTACCCACTCAGCCAGTGGCTCTATCGCTAAAGCGAACAGAAGCGGAGAGAGGGGGCAACCCTGTTTGGTCCCCCTGCAGATGGGGAAGGAGGGAGAACGGTGGCCAGCCACACGGATGGAAGCCGTAAGATCTGTGTACAGCAATTTAACATACGCGCGGAACCGGGGCCCCAGGTTGACAGCTTCCAAAAGTTTAAAAAGGTAGGTCCAGCTCAAGGAGTCGAACGCCTTGTCGATGTCAGCTAGCAGGACCGCCGCAGGGCGTCCCAGCCGGTGGGCCTCGGCAACAGCGTTGTGCGCTCGCCGTATGTTATGCCTCGTGGAGCGTTGGGGCATAAAGCCTGACTGGTCCGGGTGGACAAGGTCCAGAATACAGGTGCGGAGGCGTTCAGCCAACACCTTCCCCAGTAATTTTGGCTCGAAGTTTAATAGGGATATGGGACGGTATGAGCCCGGGGCCTCCGGAGGGCGGCCCGGTTTGAGAAAAACCACAATTTCGGCATGGCGCCAGTCCAGGGGCAAGATCTTCTGCTCCAACGCCTGATGCAGCGCGCCCAGAAGATGAGGACCAACGGTCCCCATTTGGGAGCGCAAAAAGTCGCAGGGGAACCCGTTGGGGCCCGGTGCACGGCCCGGGTGGGTATCGGTGAGGGCCGCCCGCAGCTCCTCCACCGAGATAGGCTCGTCAAGAACAGCTCGCTGCACATCTGAGAGGCGTTTTGGAGGGATATCTACAAGGAAGGCATCGATAAGCGGTGCCGCGAGTTCCTCACGCTCACAGTACAAGGCCGTATAAAAATCGGCAAAGGCCTGCACCACCGCCCCCGGGGTGACGCACATGTCACCGGCAGGGGACCTCAAGAGAGGGACCTGCGTCGGGGAGGCCCTCGCCTGACACAGTCGGTGGAGCATCTGGCTAGACTTATCACCCCAGTGATATATCCGGTGCTGGGTCGCCAGCCAAGCATCCCTGGCAGTGTCCGTGAGCAGCTGGTGCAGCTGTTGTTGGACATGGAGCAGGTTACGGCGGGCACCGGCGTCGGAGCTTTCCACTAACGAGGCCTGGAGAGCGAGCTGTCTATCTTCTAGATCTTGGATCTGTGCCAGGCGGCGCCGCTTTTCCCCAGTGCGATAGCTAATATCCGCCCCCCGAATAGTCGGCTTAAAGGCCTCCCACAATATTATCAGGGATTGAGTGGACCCGGTGTTGAAAGTAAAATAATCTGCCGTGGCTCGATGGAGCATCTCCCGATACCCGGGATCTCTAAGCAGCCAGGGAGACATGCGCCAGTGATAGGGGGACGACTGGTCTGCAGACGGAGTTTGAGCTGAATGGGTGAGTGATCAGACAGGCCACGTGGGAAGATAGAAGTATGTGACACCCGATGCAGGTAGCTGCCTGGGAGGAATATGTAATCCAGACGTGAGAGGGTGGGGTGGACGGATGATGCGTATGTAAATCCATTTTCGGAAGGATGATAAGCCCGCCATGTGTCCACCCATCCCAATGTATGGGCCAAGATGTTGAGTTTAGACCTAGGAGGAGGGTGGTCGGCGGTCGTGCCCGCCACCTATCTGGGGGAGCCATGACGTCGTTCCAGTCCCCACCCAGGATAGTCAGGCCGTCGGGGAATTCCCCCAGAGTTGCGTCAGTCTGTCAATGAACGTCCGGCCTAGAGGAGGTGGTGCATATATGCTCCCAATTGTAATCTGTTCCCCAGCCAGGGTGCCGGAAACGGCCGTAAAACGGCCACCCGGGTCGAACCAATGCTGTGTAACTTGAAATGGGACCCTGCGGTGAATAAGGATGGCCGTACCTCGTGCCCCCCTTGAGAAGCCAGAATGGTACACCGTGGCATAGCCATAGCGAGACAGACACGGGGCCTTGTTGCCTAGCATGTGAGTTTCTTGCAGCAGCAAGACATCTGCTGAGTAGCGTTTTGCCATGTGTAATACAGCCCCTCTTTTAATCTTATTCAACAGGCCCCGTACATTCCAAGACACGATATTGAGAACTCCTAGGGGAGTGCCATTAGCTGTATGTGTCATGTGCTATCGGTAAGGTGTAGAGCAGCGGACATTGTGGACATATGGGACATCGTGGTGCGTATATCTTAAAAAACAACTGTAGAACTAACAACAAATCGCCCTCCCAACCCCTCCCCCTGCCCCCCCAACCCCTATACTTCCTGGAACACGGAGTACCTGTCGCAGCGGAATCTCGTCCTGGCCCCCCAACATGGAGGCCCCGGCGGACCCTCCAAAGGATCCCCCCCCACCCAACATTACCCATAAAAACTCACAACAGGGAAGGCGTGGAGAACCCACTCCCTCCAGGTGAAGAGCAAAAGTCCCTGGCTCTTAGTGGCAGGATATCCCGGCCAGTAGCAGCAGCCAACGGGCTCCGCCGTCACATGAAACCGGGAAGAGTCAATACACCAGCGTATGTCCCAGCCTCGGGCTGCCTCAGTCCGCAGGGTCCTTCTTGTTCTGGGAGCGCCAGTTTGAGCGGGATCGATGTCGTCGATGAGTAGCGTCGCCTCCCTGCCGTCCACCCCGATGCGAGCTTTGAGAAGAGTCAGAGTCTAAAGGGGGTGGGGAATGCGGCTTCAAGTTGCGGCGCTCATCTGTCCACGCAAATACTTCCTCTGGCGTATCAAAGAAATATGTTTTGGAATCATAAATGACCTTCAGACGGGCCGGGAACATGAGCGCATAGGATAGGTTCAGGTCCCGCAGCCGCCGCTTGGCCGCAACAAAGGATTGGCGTTGCTGCTGAACCGTCCGGGTGTAGTCCGGGAAGGTCATGATGGGATGGGACTCAAAGATCATTTCATCCTTGTGCGTCCTGGCAAAGCGAAGAATGGCATCGCGGTCAGCATAATTTAGGAGGCGAGCAATAACCGGGCGTGGGCGCTCCCCCGGCGGCGGCTTCTTGGTCAGGGCGCGATGGGCCCTCTCGATCATGAAGCAGGAAGAAATGTCATCTGCGGGTAGCCGCGCCTTGAGCCATTCGGAGAGGAAGCCACCCATCGAGGATCCCTCGCAACCTTCTGGAAAACCCACCAGGCGGATGTTGTTGCGGCGGGCCCGCCCCTCCGCGTCTTCGGCCCTCGCTTCCAGCTCTCTAGATACCATGGCCAGCTTGTCAACCTTCTTCTGGAGGGTGGAGACAGTATCCTCAACCGCGGAGACCCTCGTCTCGGCCTCGGTGATTCGGTCGACCGCCTTCCGGAGATCCTGGCGGAGGAATGACACTTCAGACCCCACCGCACCGATCTGGGCCTCGAGGGCGGTTCGTGACTGATTGATGGCCTCCAGGAGTGTCGCCGTATCTGAGGAGACGCCCTCTGCGGCACCTTTATTCGCTGGGGTGGCCGTGGTGTATTGGTCCATGGTAGGTTGTTTGGGCGCCGCCGCTCCGGGGTTGCTCTTACCCATGATGGCGTGGCGGGTCCGCTCCAGAGCAGTCAGTGCCGCAGCCAGAGAGAATGATGGAAGGGGGATCGGTAGAGTTCACCACCCACCCCGGGCGGGGCGGATCACCACGACCGCGTCCCCGCGCAGGCGCCCGATCCCAGGCGGCGCCGACAGGTATCTCCGTCAAGAGCCTCCGGGGTCTCCCAGCTGCGGGGCAGTCAGGACTGTCCGTATGGCCGCCCTGGGCCAGCCGGGGGGGAGGGACCTGCGGAGCCCCCCGCCAGGGGGTCAGGCGCGTGGGTAGCAGCAGAGTCCAGCCCCACAGGTCCCCGCCCAGCTCACCGCAACACCCTATGGCACCGGAGTCCTCAGGCAGGGCCGCAGTCAACGGCCGTCCAGGCCCAGGGTAGGCCCCACAAATCCAGAGCCCCTCCTGCAAGGGACCAGAGGTAGGCGCAGCCGGCAGAGGGGCACCGCGATCTTGGTGCACTCCCTGCTGCCCCTCAGGGCCGGGGCCCGATCAGCAGCTTTCCGGGGGGGCCGCCGGGCAGGATGATAGCGTCCCCAGCCGCGCCGCCAGTGAATCACGGCCGCCGCAGCTCAGCCGCAGCCGCCCGCCGATGCGTGCGTGGTATCCACCGGTCCTGCAAGCCGCGGCCGCAGCGGCCGAATTGAGCTCCCTGCCGCCACCAAGATGTCCCGGCGCGATCGCCGCGGGCCCGTGAGCAGCCCGCTCGCACAAGCCCGAGTGTCAGGGACCAGGATAATGGCGGATGCTGTCCCTGGAAGGAGCGAACAGCGGAGCTCTACGGAGACGCGTCCGCCATGTTCGGCTCCTAGGCCACGCCCCGATTATGAGCACTACTAGTAAGATGTTGCACATTCTTTCATCTCCATTGGAACCTCTGCCATGCAGCATTATAGAAAGGAAGGCATCCCTATGCCTGCACCACTGCTGTCTTTACTCGCCTTCTGTCGGAGAGAAGTGGTAGCAACCCAGCTTGACTTGTGGAACAGCATGTCTTAGGGTATTAAACTATTATGTTATGCTTTGCTGCTTGCAAAGCAAAATTCACATTTATTGAAAATTAACAAATGGCTGCATGCAGCAGATAGTATCACCAGTTCAACATCTCTCTGTTGGACTTGGCCCTTTTTGCAGGGTCATCCCTGAACTTTTTGCAATCCTCCTGGTATTTTTTCTGACCTGGTGTTGGTGGTTTTAGGACTCTAAGCACTTTATCACCGCTGTCCAGTGTAAAGTGCATGTGCTCTCAATGTTAAACGTGGTAAGATTGGTCTACACCTGTTTGGCGTATTTAATTTACCTATCAGTCCCTTGTAAAGTGGTATCTCATATACCCAGGGCCAGTAAATTAAATGCTACTGGTGGGCTTGCAGCGCTGCTTGCGCCACCCACCAAAGTAGCCTTTCAAACCTGTCTCAGGCCTCTGCTATTGCAGGGCCTGCGCGCGCAGTTTACTGCCGCTGTGACGTGGCACATAAAGTGGGTGCCCCTTTTTACTATATATCAGTCACCCCTAAGGTAGGCCCTAGCTAGCCCTATGGGCAGGGTGCGCTGTAGGTAAAAGTAGGACATGTGCCTTAACTGTGTGGCATGTCCTGGTAGTGACAAGGAGCCATTTTGGTTTCTCACTACTGTGAGGCTGCCCTCTCATAGGAATGCATTGGGGATTCCCTGATATGTGTTTCAGTGGTAATTCCTGGTATGAGAGGAGTAGCGTGATCAAGTTTGGTATGTTTGGAATAGTGGTAATAAATGCAGCGTAATGGTGTTCGCAGATTTATTATCACTATTTTAGAAAGGCCACTTTTAGAAGTGGGCATTTCTGTGTGCTATGTGTCTTTGTGCCTGCCTGTTGTGTATTGCATGTCTGGCTCTGGAGTGACAGGGGCTGGGGAGGTGCAGTGGCTCCAAAGGGGCTGGGTGAGTCAGCGCTAGGCTGAATAGGCCAATCTGCATTTGGATTAGTGGGAGGAGTAGCACCTGGGCCTGAATAGGACTGTGCCTGCCTTACACAATGCTGGCTCCGCCCCCCTGTGGTGTGTCTGGGACCAGAGCCTACACTGACAAAGGAGGATGTTGTGCACATGTAAAGATGTTTCTAAGTGCCCCCCAGAACTGGTTTGGACCGGGTGCAGAGCCCTGTGCCAGGGGGAGAATAAAAACACTAACTGGTATAAGTATTGGGGCTGTGACCCCATGTAAGGGGCTTGTGGAACTTTGGTGCTTACTTGGGACTGAAGAGGGGACGCTGCGTGGGCTGCAGTGAGCCAGGAGGAACCTCCATGGGGCTTTGTTGCTGAGAGGAGGACTGCCCCTCTGCCCCTTGTGCTGGCCTGCCTGGCTGCGCCCTGCCTGCGTGTCCCCCCAGCACTCTGCCAGGAGGACTGAGTGCTCAGGCCTGATTGCCCTGGACCTGGGCTTGGAGAAAGACGGGGCTCCTAGGAGTTGAGCCCCTGGCATGGGCTTGTGTCCCAAATAACGCGTGGTGAGCGTTTTTCCTCATCCGATTGCCGGAGCCCGAGGAAGGGGCTCTGACCTTGATTGCGGCGGGCACAAAACAAGAAGTCACACCGTCTCCTCAAGATCGACGGAGCCATCGCTCCGTAATTCCCTGCAAACCGGAAGCAGACGGAAGTCAGGCGGAGCCTGACTGTGGGCAGGGCCGGCCGGCAGGAGAGACTGAGCCTCGCGGGCTTTTTCTGCCTCAGAGAGGAAGTCAGGTGTGACGGCGCCTGTTTGTGGGCGGGACTAGCGGCAAACCCGAGCCGGAGCCTTGTGGGCTCCTTGTACCACTGAGGAGGGGCTCAGAGAGATACCGTTACTCTCACGGGAGACAGAGTCCGGGCCACTCGACTCCACGAGGGGGTCCCAAGTCTTCTGACTCACCCGGGACGTGGGTGAGTGTGCAGTGGTGCCTGGATAAAAGAGAGGAGCTCGGGGTGAAACCTCGACGGAGGCCCCTGAGCAGAAGTGCTCCACACCTCCGGCATGGTCACAGCTCCGCCGCATGATCGCGGGCAGCTGCATACTTCACGCAGCATCTGGGGCATTCTACAGCGAAAGAGACAAGGGTGAGTTGCCCCCTGGGCATTGCAAGCATTGTTTCGGCTGCATCGGCAGCCAGAGGGCCAGTTGGAAGGCCTCATGATAGTAGAGCCCTGACTTTTGGGACAGAGGGCATTGCGGGGAAGCCCAAGACGGGCCCCCGAGGTTAAGGCCAGTTGGCCTGATGGTCACCCCTATGTTTAGGTGGGGCCTGGTGTGATTATGGTGTAAGGATCACCTAGGGTGCAGTTTGAGCCCTAAGAGGGGCCTGCTATGTTTATGGAATATGCACTGCGCTACGGCTGAGGATGTTTTGCATAATATGCCTCTCTCAGTAATGCCATGATGTATGCATAATGTGTTTATGCTAAGTGCCTCTTGCCAGTAGTTACTGGTTGTTTTTATTTTCACTATTTGTGTGTTCTAATGGTGATGACAGTGGCCCAATTGGCCCTGTAATGTAGATAATCCCCTGTAAAGTAGTACCTAGTGCCAGGTGGCACAGTGTATATATGAGATTGCGTTCTAATGTGTTTTATGAGTAATACAAAGGATATTTTTTACATAATCTTGTGTGGAGTTTCTTTTGTGGTGTGCCTAGTGTGTCACTGCTGTGTGTGTGTGTGTGTGTTGCGCAAACGCTTTACACATTGCCTCTGGGATAAGCCTGACTGCTCTGCCAAGCTACCAAGGGGGTGAGCAGAGGTTATCTTCAGCGTGTAACTCCCTTGCCCTGACTAGAGTGGTGGTTTCTGCCTGGCTTAGGCGCTTGCCCTAACCAACCAGAAATCCCATTTCTAACACTCTCTATTACCCTGGAGCTAAACCTTTCTTCACTCAGCAACACATTGCCATATGTCTTTGCCACACATACACATTCAAAGTGGACCGCAAAATTTGTCTTTATTTTTTACTGTGTGATTACACAAAAATACCATTATTTGCTATATATGATCTAGGTATATTATAATTAGTCTATGTAGCAATGTCTCTGAAACTGTGTGTTACCACAGTACTATGTGACTAAGTGTTATTAATGAAGCCCTAATCCATCACTGACTTTTGTAGTCCTACTTGTATGTCTATAGTCTGTCCTGGTTTTTGGTTTCAAAAACCTGGTTACACTACACATAGATCTATAACAATAATGTCTAGATGTCCTTGTGCCATGCCTTTCCCCATTTTAGGGTGGAAAATGTATTTGGATGTAAGGGGACCTCCCTCTGGTTGTGTCTTCACCACTTCTGGAAGGACCTCATACACCCATATACTGAGCTGCATTACCTGCTTTGAGGATGTGGTAGCACTCTAATCAGGAGAGATAGTCAGTCTGCAGGCTACTAACCATCAGGTACCTTTAATAAATGCTGCATGATGGATGTCTTATCCATCTCACATACCTCTATAAACATTTCCATGCATATCAACAGTGTTCAAATTAATTGTGACACAAGCAGACCACTTGTCAGGACCTTATGCCCCACACTCAACCTTTTCCACATAAGACACACTAAAAGAACAATTCACCAACCAATCAAACACGCCAGCTGTTCCAGACCATTAGAGTGCAACAATACCGCACAACTGTCAATTTTGTGCTAGACAAATTCCAGATAAATTTATATGATACCTCAAGAGCCATCCCCATGGCGCTTCTATCAAGAGCCCAGAGATCTGGAGCCCCTTTGTGGGACATTTTACTTAAAGGAACCAAAGACTGAGCCCAGTGTTGTTGAAGAGTTCCGGCTTATAAACTATCTAACTGGAGCAAGACTAGGGAATGGGAGGCCATACCTATCTTCTTTACAGCTGCTGAAAGTATGAAAAGGTTCAGTTTCTACATGCTTAATTCTGTTATGTTGATTTGTATAGCACATTAATCACCTAAGAGGGTATCCTTGTGGTTGGGAAAGGTGTGTATGTGTGTGGTCCCAAGGTGCTTATATGAAGAGCCAGGTTTTCAGATTCTTGCGGAACTCAAGAAGTAAGGAGGAGGCTCTGATGTGTTGAGGGAGGTTGTTCCATGTCTTGGGTGCGATGTAGGAGAATGAGTGACCTCCAGTTTTGCTTTTGCGGATGTGGGGAGTGTGTGCGAGTGAGAGTGAGGAAGAGCATAGGAGTCTGGTGGGTTAGTGAAAGTGTATGAGGCTGTTCAGGTATTCTGGTCCTGTGTTATGCAGGGCTTTTTATGTATGCGTGAGAAGTTTGAATAGGCTGTGAATGTTGAGCCAGTGAAGCTTCCTGAGGTGCGATGTGATGTGGGTGCGGCATGGGAGGTCGAGTATGAGTCTTGTGGCTGCATTCTGGATGGTCGGGATTCTGTGTAGGAGTTGTTTAGATAGTCCGGCGTAGAGAGCGCCGCCGCAGACCAGCCTGCTGGTGATGTTATTCTATAGGAGAGATAGGCCAAGCAGTAGTGAAAAATGAATGTAAGAGTTTTTCACTATCAGAACATGTAAAACTTAAAAGTGCATGTCCAACTTTTTAAATACACTGCACCCTGCCCTTCAGGCTGTTCAGGGCCTACCCTAGGGGTGATTTATATGTGTTAAAAAGGAAGGTTTATTTTGCCAAGTCGAAATGGCAGTTTAAAACTACGCACACAGGCTACAATGGCAGGCCTGGGACATGTTTAAAGTAATACTTAAGAGGGTGGCACAATCAAAGCTGCAGGCTCTGGGCACAGGTAGCACCACTTTACTAGGGACTTACCAGTAAATTGAGGATGCCAATTTGGTGTAATCCAATTCTACCATGTTTTAAGGGGAGAGCACAAGCACTTTAGCACTGATTAGCAGTGGTAAGGTTTTTATAATCCTAAAGCCAGCAAAAATGAAGTCAGCGTAGGCAAAAAGTTAGGGTGAAAACCACACCAAAGATGCCAGGTCTAACAGTACTGCAACATAACAAATTTATGCACGACACGGAATGGTATAGTAAAGCATTTGATTTGAGAGTAGAGGTCTTCAAACTACAGAACTGGCTCTTCTTAGTGATGCAAATGGATTTTCAGAGAGACTGGTGGTATGAAGCAAAATGTAAGCAATTTAACATATGGATTGTATATAAAGGAGTTTTGAATTAAAGGTGGGTATAGGAGTCCACACAAAGGTGGACTTAGCAGAAACAATTTAAAAACCACTCTTTTGTTTGCAATTGTTTTTAGTGGGCATAATCTCAAAATAAAGAAATAACACAAAGCACAAGTGCTTAAACTCTGTAGACCACAGTACCACTTTATGACAACTATCACATCACTATTGTCCAACACCATTACCAGTATGTCCAATGCATAGAGTTGAACTCTGGTTGGAATTTAAACAAATGATAGCAAAGGAGTGGAGAAGGGAGGGGAGCAGAGAACAAAACTTAACTGAACATAGTGTAAAAACAAGTTTATTTAAATCCAATTCCAGAATAACTGTGTGGAACATCCAGCCACCCTCTGAAAGTGCCGGCCAATTCTTCCCGGATTTGCTCTTGCTCTCTCAAGCAGGAGCCAGAACTCTCAAACTTCAGGAAACTCCTCTCCACCAGAGGGGATGTGAAATTGTCACTGAATGCCAGCCCAAGTCTTTCTTAACTCCCTGGATTTCTGCCTGTTTAAGCTGCGTAGTTCTTCTCGGATCTGGGACCGCCAGCATTCTACTTTCTCTGCAGGATAACCCTCTGTCCTTGGAGGCTACACGAGTGACTGCCTCCCTCTATTGTTCAGTTGCAGAACCCAGCACCTCTTTGTGCAAGACGTGTTGTGTCTCAGTGTCGATATCTTCCATTCCCTCCAACTGGAGGAAACCAAAAAATTTGAGGCGTGAAATCCTTTTTTCCAACACTGGTACCTCATGTTCCAATCAGACTTTAGTAGAAACTGCACTCTTCTACAACTCCTCGTGCGGCTCCAGTACTCCAGCCTGAATCTATTCACAGCTGACCATCATTAATAGGTGGTGGTCCAGAGTCCCCATCTTTGCTTGATTTCAACTGATTCTCATCTTCAGTTCCTTCAAGCTTCCCTATATCAGTATAACTTTGCGGTCAATATTTCAAATAATTTTTCATGTTTTTTAAAAGATCATGGATTGGTGCTTTGCCCTGAGATACGCTGGTGGCATGGGGACCCTCAAAGCCACCACCAGTTTTACATGTGTGGATGACACCACACTTCATGACATCAAGAACTTTTTTTAGGTCGAGCTTTCAACACAGTGCAAGTTCTGTGGTTGTGAAATAGTTATTTGGCGTTTACCAAGAACATACAGGGGCTTACAGCTATTCCATTGCTTACCATTGGTTGGCTTTACTGTCACTCTTATTTTCTTGCTTTCCTTGTTTCATCCTGACCATTGATAGAGCGCTTACAGCACCCTAAATTGAAGGGGTGCACTATACTCCCGATATAGCTGCACTCATATGTATTTTTGTCGTGTGCAGTGTTTTACGATTATTAAGATGCATTTATTCATGTTATAATAGCATTGAAACATAGAGAGCACACTTAAGTAGGATCTTATGTGTATTAGAATAGTCTAATTCATGTATGTGTAATGTGCAGGATGAAATTATACTCGTGTAATGTAACTGTGTTCAGTTAAGCGACTTAATGTGTAGGCCCAAATTGTAGGTTGTTTTTAGTTTCGTTTCTCCTTGGTTGCTCAAGAATTAATTAAATAAATTCTGTTGTGCTCGAAGACAGTGTGTTCTCATCCTACTGCAGGTGCGGGAATTCGACCTCGTTATTCTTAGATTTAAGGAGATACCCGGAACGTCTTTGAAGAAGACTGCAAAGCGAGAAGGGAGGACACCTTCGTGCCTGGCCTATCTGGGAACCAAGACCACTGGAAGAAAAGAAGAATTAATTAAAGCTTCTGTGGAAACTTACCGAAAAATGTTGCAAGTGGAAAAGTTTAACACATGACGTATTGTGGGATGAACATAATCTTTTTGTATGATGCACAGGGACAGATTCGAGAGACTTCTGCCAGTTTTCGGAGGAGAAGGAGCATCTTAGAGCGAGCTCCATAGCTTTAAGTTATCAGACCCATTTAACGTGAGTACTTCTTAGGAAGTCAACACGTGCTGACACCTTTGGGATATGATACAAGGGAGATAGGTAGGATCCTCATTGAGAGCAGAGTAGGGAAAGATTTTACTCCTTCTTAAATGAAAAGAGAATTGGACTCCGCTTCTATTCTTTGCTGTATTTTGATTTTGGAGTTCATTATATTATGCCTTCTGTGCCGAATGACTTATATTCGTAAAATGGGCCCTGTATTGATCTTTTTGTACCTATATACTCTGATATTGAGGTGTGTTTATATTCAATTATTTTTGACCTTATAATAAATCCACAAAACTTAAATTCGGAGTCTGTGGTCTTTAAAGAATGCTTAAATTGACAGTATAATTTTGAATCGTTTTCTCCCCTCTATCACTTTTAGCAGGTAAACAAAAGATCATCAGCATTAAATCTAGTAGGGAAGGTACGGAGTAAAGGTTGGCGTAATCAAATGGTAGCAGAGGATGGTTTACCTCTAAGAGTGAGGGGAGAAAGAGAGTAGGGGTAGGGTCGGAAGAACATTAAGACCCTGGACACGGAGTAGACGACGGTGGACATTGATGGAAGTTGGCGGACGTTGATGGTGCGGCGGAAACAGTGGTGGCATGAGTATGGAATTGTGTGGTGTGTTAGATTGCGGTGATGAAATATTTGTGTGATGTCTTGCGGAGTTGAGATGCATGTTGAGTGATTGTGAGTTTATTGGTTTACTGGCCCGGACACGTGCGGGTCAGGAAGTTTGGTTAGCGGACTCAAGAGAAGTCCAAGATCCCGGGATAGTTTTGTATTCGTAATTGTCTGATCAAAATTGTGGGTGTCGTGAAGCGCTATCGACGATCCATTTGTGATAGGGAACTTTGTGTGAAAGGAGTACGTCGCGATAGAAAGCCCCAGGTACAGGGGGTGGAATATGGCGATTGAGTGACCAACGCAGGTCGGGGGGTCACAGCGGATGTATGTTCTTGTAAGAGTGTTCTATCGATCTCTTAGAGGACGGACAATTACTTGTTTATGTAACTGTAAGTTATTGTGACTGTGTTAGGAGCAGTTACTTGGTTTAATAGCTTTTGAATATACAGTTACTTGTAGTGTGAATGTGTGAGCGAATGAAAATGTAAAGGAGGGTGAGCCGCTGCAAAGAGCGAGTAGTGACGTCAGTGTGCGCCGCGCTGGGATTGGTCGGCTGGTGTAACGCCGCGCTGGGATTGGTGGAAGTTTGTTCGAAGCTGAGTATTGAATTTGGAGAAGTAAGTAATCGATTTTCATGATGAGATGTTTTAGGGTGCTGCGGGATTTGTGTAGAGGTGATACAGGAGTGGTGACTCGGGTAGGAGAAGAAGCTCCGCCTGAGGATACACCGGTGCATTATATGGCAACAAATGTAGGACTCCATACTATAGTTTGGCTTCAAAATTGGCATAAAATTACAGAGAAAGAAGGAGAGTTAGCTTTCCCTCGTTATGGGTCATTTCGGATGGAGGTGCTGTATCAGCTAAGAGGAGTGATGTCTGCTCTGAAACCACCGCCTAGACCAACCTAATTTGAGGCATTGGATGCTTGGATGAGAGCAGCAATGGCAAAGAGAAGGGAAGCTTCTCAGGGAAGAATGAAAAAAGCAATGAAGGCATATCAGGATGCTACGTGGGATGCACAGCTGAAGAGATGGAGAGTAGACACCATAGAGGGAGAACGATTGTATCCATTCCGGTTGTTAGAAGAAGCGTCTAAAGGGCAAAGTAAGACAGAAGAGGAAAGTGATACAGATGACAGTTTTCTAGAAAGATTGCTATCAGAACGTCCTCCACCTGATGACTCTAGATTGGAGGTGGAAAGAACACAGCAATCAGAGGAAATTCTACGGGTGAGACAAATAGGTTCAGAAGACAGGAGTCAGGGGGAAAGTCTCAGTGGTAATGAGAAGAATTCCAGGAGGGTCTGGAGGGATAGGGTACGCAACTTCAGAATCAGGAGAGACTGCCTGTAACATGCGGTTACCAGAAGCCCTTTCGGTACCAGTTACTATTGGACCGGTGGTTTCACTATATAACCCCAGAGAGAGAACAAGGGAAAGTCAACAACAGACAGAACAAGGTGAAGAGACTATATCTGGAGGGAGTCTTACCATGAGTGAGACGGGCATGGCTCAGGTACCAGTGGAAGCTGGTACTCCACTGCCAGCTACGGCTGATCCTTCAAGGATGGATAGTGGGTCAGAACAAAGACGAGCAGGAGCTTTATCAAATTCCGAGTCAGCCATCAGAATGTGGGTTCCACCGGTGAGGGAGTCACAGATATTGAATGACGAATTGGGGTTGAAACAAGAAGCACCTAGGGTACCTTTCGGGCCACAGTATGTGTGTGAGGGTAACCATTGGAGAAGTCGAAGTTGTGAAAGAGAAAGTCGCCCAGTTGTGAGGATAGAGGAGAGTGGGGGTCCAAGGAGAACACAAAGTTGTGACAGGGAGGAAATGGGAAGTGAAAGAGGTCAGAAGGTTTTACAGGTTGCAATAAAGGCACCATTGATAGATGTGGTAAGATTAAAAGCAGAAATAGATGAAGTCATAGAAGGGAATCTGCCATGGGAAAGAATCGACACATATAATTCAAGTGAATTGCTATTTGTAGCTAAGGATGTTACCAGGAAGGCAAAGCGAGCTCATGATGCATTGTCTCAATTGGCACGAAAGTATGATGTAGATCTAACAAAGACTAAAATGATGCAGGGAACTTGCAGATTGCCTTATACAGATAAAGAATTGGAAGAGAAGCGAACGATAGGATTAAGGGCCCAAATTAGAGAATTGGTGATAGGGATGCGAGCGTGGAGAGCATTAGACAAATGGGAAGAAAGATGGGCCAGAAAGAAAAGTGCCAGGAAAGGAATCGGAGACACTCTGCCTCCGGGTGGAGGGACGGGACCAGCAGGACATTACCCTCTGAGAGAAGTGCAAAATGGGGGGTATGTTCATGTGCCATGGAGTAGGGGTGATTTGGCAGCATTCACAAATGATTTTCCTCGGCTGAGGGAAAAACCTGCTGACTGGTATAAGAAAATAGACCGGTTTGTTAAGATCTCGAAGGTGCTTTGGATTGATTTGAATACCTTGTTTGATATAGTGGTTCCAGGAGATCTATGGACAGCATGTAAAGTTGCCATTGATTGGCCTGCTGTAGAACCAGCCAGAGATCCGAAGAATCATGGTCCTTCTCCCGAAGTAATGAAGAAATATGAGCAAGTGATTACATGGTTACAATCCAAGGTAGCTCCGCAAACGGTTGATTGGCTTAAAATCGATCGTACTACTCAAGATTCTAAGGAGTCGGTACATGACTATTATGAGAGACTTTTAGTGGCTTTTAAACAGCATAGTGGATTGGATACAATTGAGCAGAAAGATATGGGACAGTTTGTCTCAAAGTTTGTGCTAGGACTAAGATCTGATGTTAGCTTGATGATACAGACACATTTGATATGTTGGCAGAATAAGACGGTGGATGAAATCCTACGTTATGCAAAATACTGTAGTGATCAGGTAGAATCGGCACAAAAGAAATTGAAAGACAAGTTGATGTTGGTGCAGTTGAGGAATGCTGAAAGGCCTGATCAGATGCAGGGGGTTGGAGGAGCGATGGGTCGAGGTAGAGGAAGCGGTAGAGGAATGGGTCAACAGATGGTAACCCAACCTTGACAGGGAAGAGGCAGGGGAATGGATGTAGGTACAGGAGGTGATTGGGTGGCGAACCAAAAGAAGGTCACTGCTTGTCATTATTGTCACAAAATTGGGCATTGGAAACGCGAGTGTCGATTGAATCCAGCCAATCAATTGCAGAATGAGGGAGAGGGACAGATGTCAGAAACTTTGAATACTGTAACTAGACCTAGGTCCATGTATGGGGCAGGATATGAGCCGCAAATGCAGATTCCTCAGCCTCCAGGAATGCCTACTCATAATCAGGTGTATCATTAAATGCCCAACTTTGAAATACGAGACAGATTTGACCAACCACAAGATCTTTATGAGTGTCAGAGGGGGGCACAGGAAGAATGCCCTTTGGATGCGATCCTGGAAGTAGATCAGAATGGACCGTTTGTAGATGCGGAGGTGAACGGACACTCTGTTACCTTCTTATTAGATACTGGAGCTGCACGCTCCACTGTAAGAACTGAAGAGGTCCCAAATTTGTCCCTGTCAGGACAAACGAATCAAGTGGTGGGAGTCACCAATCAGAGAATGACTAACCCGTTGACAAATGAGTTACCTGTGAGGATAGGACCGTTCCGAGACAAACATCAATTTGTAGTTTGCGACTCAAGCCCAGTCTATCTATTGGGACGAGACCTTTTGTGTAAACTAAATTGTACCATATCTTGCACTCCGAGGGGTGTGGAGTTGCAAACCTGTGATGATGATGATGATTTTAAAATGGCTAATATGAGCTTGTGTACAGAAATGTTTGTGGTTCTTACGATAGAGGAGTTGCCACATGATTTGAGAGATTCGGTTTCTCCAAAAGTGTGGGATTTCACGGGTGAGGAGATAGGATTGATTCGAGGGGTTGAACCTGTTAAGATACAGGTCAAACCAAATGCAGAATTTCCACGAACTCCGCAGTATAAATTAAGTCCAGAAACTGTGGCTGGAATAAGACCTGTAATTGAGTCTATGATTGCACAAGGCATTCTCAAGGAGATACGAGGAAGTCCCTGCAACTCACCTATTATGGGACTGCAGAAGCCTAGCGGCAAGTACAGAATAGTACAGGATTTGCACAGAGTTAATGAGATCATGATTCCATGTTGTCCTGTGGTACCGAATCCAGCTGTTATTCTGTTCCAAATCCCATGTGAAGCAGAATGGTTTACAGTCATAGATTTATGTCAGGCATTTTTCTCCATACCATTGCATGAAGACAGACAATTTTTATTTGCATTTAGGATGGATGATCGCGTGTGAACATGGTGTAGAATCCCTCAAGGGTATACAGAAAGCTCCTCTATTTTTAGTCAGAGTCTGAAGAAAAATCTTGAAGGGCTGATAATGCCCCAGAACTCAGTCCTAGTGCAGTATATTGACGACCTTTTGGTCGCGTCAGAGACTGAGGATGCTTGCAGAATTGATACTGTAGCTTTGCTGAATCATTTGGCAGACAATGGACACAAAGGGGCCGATTCCGATTCGGGCCGGAAATCTCTCCGACCGAGCCGGACCCGGAGAGATTACCGACCGAATCGGACCCGTGCAGTCCGACCGAACGAGTACGATGCGCACGTATGCCATCGGACTCGATTCGGTTGGACTACCATTGAAGTCAATGGGAGCCTGTCGTACAACGCGTACGCGGGCTCCCATTGACTCAATGGGTGCGAGGCGGACAAGGGCGCCCCCTACAGCGTGTACGCGGCGAAGCGACTCGCGCCGTACACACACAGGTAGGGGGGACCCATGGGTCCCCCCTGTGTGCGACTCGCGCGGCTACGCGTACAGGGGGGTCCGACATGGACCCCCAAAGTACGGCTCCGATTACTTTTTGGAGCCGGAGCACGCGGCTCGGTCGGACTGCTCGCGGCGCGCATCGTACTTACCCGGCCGGGGAACGTCTCCATTGCGCGGTGCGAGTCGAGTCCGAGCGAGTCGGTCGGTGCGGTTAGACCCGGGAACGAGTCGGTCGGAGCGGTCGGGACGCCTGGACGAGTCGGTCGGCGATTTCGCATCGTACTCGCGTAGGAATCGGTCGGGAAATAGGGCTCCGAATCGGATCTGGTTAAGCCGAATCCGATTCGGAGCCCTACCGGCCGAGATCGGAATCGGCCCCAAAGTGTCTCCGAACAAACTCCAGTATTGTCTGAATGAAGTGCAATATTTAGGTCATCGGATTGAGAAGGGGAAACGAAGGGTGTCACCAGATCGCATAGAGACAATTCTGCAAATGGGAACTCCGAAGACACAAAAAGAAGTCTGCATGTTTTTGGGAATGGTTGGCTATTGTCGACAGTGGATCCCAAATTTTTCCTTGCAAGCAAAGCCACTGTTAAGATTGACTCGAAAGGACATTAACGATCTGGTACCATGGGATGATGCCTGTCTGAGAGCCTTCCTTGAGCTGAAAGAGAGCCTATGTCGCGTTCCAGCTCTGGGAATGCCGGATTACAATAAAGCGTTTTTGCTCTTCTGCTGTGAAAGAGAAGGATGTGCGTTAGCGGTCCTTGTACAGACACATGGAGATGCCCGCAGACCAGTGGCTTACTTTTCAGCTACATTAGATCCAGTAGCTTCTGCGTTGCCTGGATGTCTCAAATCCGTTGCTGCAACAGGTGTCAGCATTGAGAGATGTGAAGGCATAGTGATGGGTCATCCGCTTATTGTTTATGTGCCTCATTCAGTAGAGTTATTGATGACAAGAACTAAGACACAGCATTTAACGAATAACAGACTTACAAAGTATGAGCAGGTTATATTGGCTTCTGAAAATGTCACTCTGAGACGTTGTACCACCTTGAATCCTGCTACATTGTTACCTCTTCCGCAAGAGGAGAATGAGAATTGTGAAGAGAATGACTGCCTGGATGTTACTGAGCTATCTACCAAACCCAGACCTGACATTGTTGATGAACCTCTGCCTGAAACTGATTTGATTCTTTTTGTTGATGGTTCATGCTTAAGAGACAATGAAGGGTGTTTAAGAGCAGCATTTGCTGTGTGCACCATCTTGGGGGTGGTGGAAGCTGCCTGTCTGAGAGGAGTATACTCTGCTCAGGTAGCCGAAATTATTGCTTTGACACGTGCCTGTATCATTTCAGATGGAGTCCGAGTGACTATTTATACGGACAGCCAATATGGGTTTGGAGTAGTTCATGACTTTGGCCAGTTATGGTCACAGAGGGGATTTTTGACATCTTCAGGATCCCCAATCCGTAATGGAGAGTTTGTGCGCCAATTGTTGGAAGCTTTGCAAAAACCCAAAGAGATAGCTGTAGTAAAATGTGCAGCCCATGGGAGGGGAGAGGACTTTGTTACAAAAGGAAATAACTATGCTGATGAAGTAGTGCGTTTTTGTGCTATGCTTGTGTTTTCAATGGAACATATGTAGGAGAGAGCACAGAAGAGACTGAGCTCAGCATGATGTTAGCTATAGCCGATACCTGGGATGAGGTAAAGCGACTGCAGGATGAAGCCTCAGAGGAGGAAGTTGCGTCATGGGTCAGAGCAGGCTGCGAAAAGAGAGAAGATGACATTTGGGTGTCAACTGATGAGAGAACAGTATTACCTAACTGTCTATTGAGTCCAATGGCAAGGTAAATTCACGGAATGGTTCATCTCGGGAGAGATGCCATGGTGCGAGTGTTCAGGTAAACTTGGTTTAACCCACGATTTCGTATGCATGCTGAAGCGGTATGTCACAGGTGTGTTATATGTCAGCAAATGAATGTTGGAAAGAGAACTGCGGTTGCAATGAGTCATATTGGAAGATCAGGAGGGCCTTTTAATAGGATACAGTTGGATTTCATTGAGATGCCTAGGTGTAATAGGCTGAGATATGTTTTGGTGGTAGTGTGTATCTTTTCACGTTGGGTTGAAGCCTATCCAACTAGACGATGTGACAGGCAAAACTGTTGTTAAGGGAACTGATACCACGCTTCGGCTTTCCGACCTCAGTGGAGACAGATAGAGGAACACACTTCCATAGTGAAATCATGAAATTGTTATGTACAGCTCTAAACATCGATCAGAGATTGCACTGTAGTTACAGGCCTGAGGCATCTGGCCTTGTGGAGCAGGTAAATGGCACAATCAAGATGAGGGTGTCAAAGGTTTGTTCGTCAACTGCACTGAAGTGGCCAGATGCGCTACCATTGGTATTGATGAGTCTGCGTAGTACTCCTGATAGGAGGACAGGACTCTCTCCTCATGAAATATTGATGGGAAGAGCTATGCGATTGCCTATGGTACCAGCTACAGCATTGATAAACATCACAGATGATTTGGTTTTGGATTATTGTAGGGGACTGGCTGATGTGGTTAATTCTGTGTCCCACCAGGTCGAGGCTGTGACTGCATCCACCTCGAGAGACCTGCTGCATGATCTTAATCCTGGTGACTGGGTGCTTGTTCGAAAGCACGTGAGGAAGAGCTGCCTCGATGCTCGCTGGCGAGGACCATACCAGGTGATCTTGGTTACGAGTACAGCTGTGAAGTGCGGAGGATTGCCAAACTGGATCCACGCTTCGCATACTCGCCGCGTTCCAGAACCTGAAGAGGAAACGATTCCTCCTGTTTCGAGAAATACAACTGAAAATGCTATAGAAAATGAAGGACAGGTCAGGTCGTAAGAACTCTTGACGGGGCTGAACAACTAACTGAGCAAGAAGAAAGAAATCCAGCTGCTCCAGAGTTGAGTTCAGATCCGGAGATAGACGAAATTGCAGAAGTGAACTTTGAACCAGATCAAAGTGAACAGCCTGGTGCAGAAGGATCAGATCGAGAGAGAGAGAACAGGTGCGGAAGCAGAAAAGTGGCCAGCAAAAAAAGAAAGGCTGAACATAAGGCTTGCACCTGAGAAAAATCTCGCTCCGATTCCTGAAACGTCTGAATCAGAACAAAGTGAAACTGAGGAGAGACCGGATGGTCTAAGACGATCCAGAAGAGAGAGGGTACCGTCTCAAAAGTACGCCTCTCCTGAGTGGACGTACCTGGCTGCAAATGCAGAAACCAAAGAATTCCGGAAGGTTGGGGACTGGTACAGTGAGTTACGGAGGGGACACCCTGTCGATTGATATTCAGCTGTTGGTCCCTGGAGTTGAAGCCTTCGGAATCCTAACTTTGACAGTCCCTGACCCACCAAGGCTCAGTGGTTTGCGCTTTTTGATTTTTAACCACGTTGCTTTCCCCACATTTGGTCGACAGCCCACTGCACAGGAACTGGGAGAGATTCGTGCAGAGATACTGCAGCTTGTTCTTACTATGCTTGGATCTAATATCATTAATGACGAAGCTTGAACTTTGAAAAGAAGAACTCATTAGGGTTTAGAAAGAAGATAACCTAGGCCCGAGTGGAAGAAGATTTAAATTAGGGATTTTCAATAGAAGAAGAACTGAGGGCTAGGGTTGACTACATCTCTACAATAGGCCATAGATATTGAACTGAATATTGCGATAATCGAATGAGAAAAGGAAACTAAAAAGACATTATTCTCAACAGGAAAAGGCAAGGAGAGAAGAAAAGAGACTTTGATTCGTTTGCGCATCAAACCCAAACAATAGTTCAAGATGGAATCTGGAAATTCAGGACGCAAGCAAAAGTGCATAATTGGTACCCTTATTGTTGTGGTGCTTATTGTCATAACTGTGGTGATTGTTACATCTTTGGTGGAGTCACACGATGCTGAAAGGAATGGGGAACCGACGACACATACCCCGCCTACATCAGAGTTCGAAGAGAGTGTATCCGCAAAGGATAGAGAGATGATTAGAGAAACTAGTCGAATGCTACATGTAGATTTGTCAAGAGGTGATTTCACGCTGAATGCATATACTCATTTGTTGTATGAGTATGTTAACACAATGGAAGCGAAAGATTGCTATGTGTGTATGCAACTGCCAGCATCAGTAGAAGAAGGCATTCGATACCATCATTTACCTTTGACCTATGGCATTACATGTAGTGTGTTATTGAGCATGTTTGATAGCAAGGCACATTTTGAGTACTACTTCTCCAATTATGATGTGGTACTCTCAGAAGTTCCCGTTCTTAAATACATGAATAAATATGATTACTATAAACAGGTAGAAAGGATGTCTACGTATTTTGTGCCTACTATTACCTTAGATACATCTTATGCCCATAGACACAATTTGACCTGCATGTTAACTGATATTGAAAAGAAGTTTGTGGACCAAATAGAAGATCGACATAGGCAGACCTTGTTTAGACCAGATCCGAAGCACAAGGTGATCCCATGGACACAGGAAGTATTAG
Source organism: Calotriton arnoldi (assembly GCA_963921515.1). Taxonomy (NCBI): domain Eukaryota; kingdom Metazoa; phylum Chordata; class Amphibia; order Caudata; family Salamandridae; genus Calotriton; species Calotriton arnoldi. Next base: position 372,198 of record CAWUFW010013880.1, on the reverse strand, counting down.
ATCATAAGGCAAAGGGGAGTTCTGGTCAAATAGCTTTAGATTTTCAGCAGAAAGGGAAACTATGCATTAGACACCCGTCCACATATTATGACAAAATATTTGTGGGAGAGAGTGATTGTGAACACGTTTTCTTGATTGAGGAGTCCATTAGAAAGGCGCTATTGGATAAGTCGACCATAGTGCCAAATGTGTATTTTGTGTGCGGTAAAAATGCTTATGTGAAATTGCCCAAAAATTGGTATGGGACGTGTTATTTGGCTGGTATTCCCCAAGATCTTCCATGTGGATGATTTATGGTCATTGGAAGGAAAGAGATCGCATGGAGGAAATGTGGTGCAAGTGCAGGAGAAATTATTGAGGATGTATTTGGAGCTATGATACCTAGTTTGGGTGTGATTTTGATTGATGTGAAAATTAGAAAGCTGGCAACTCTGGTAGATAAGCTCTCTGTGAATACGGCCCAAATCCTATTACTTGTCGATGGGGAGATGGTTTCGATAAGGGCTATGGTTCTTCAAAATCGTCTTCCTTTAGATGTACTATTAGCAAAGGCTGGAGGAGTCTGTAAATTATTGAAAGTTCAACAGTGCTGTACTTATATTCCTGACAATAGTCGGGATATAAGGAAGTACATTAGTAATATTTCAGAAATACATCAAAATTTACGTGATTTGGCCTCTGATGGACTCTGGGAACAAATGGGTAAAGGATTTGGGAAAATAGGAAGCTGGTTTGGAAGTTTGGGACAAGGAATAATGGGATACATCTTGAAACCTATCATAATAGCTGTCATTTGTATAATTGTACTGTTGGGAGTCATTAAGGCTTACAAATGGCAAAGGGCACGACATGCTGAGAATTCTTTGAAAAAGCGAGAGCAACAATTTGAACGACTGCAGGACAGTCTGCATCTTAAAGGGTTGGAAAGATTTAGACAGGGATGGCAAGCTACAACGTCTGTTTAGGTCGTCTCTTCTACAAGGAGAAACTCATGAGAGGGTAAAAAGGTTGGTGTTATGACACTAGTCATAAGAGGGGGGAACTGATAGAGCGCTTACAGCACCCTAAATTGTAGGGGTGCACTATACTCCCGATATAGCCGCTCTCATATGTATTTTTGTCGTGTGCAGTGTTTTACGATTATTAAGATGCATTTATTCACGTTATAATAGCATTGAAACATAGTGAGCACACTTAAGTAGGATCTTATGTGTATTAGAATAGTCTAATTCCTGTATGTGTAATGTGCAGGATGAAATTATACTCGTGTAATGTAACTGTGTTCAGTTAAGCGACTTAATGTGTAGGCCCAAATTGTAGGTTGTTTTGAGTTTCGTTTCTCCTTGGTTGCTCAAGAATTAATTGAATACATTTTGTTGTGCTCGAAGACAGTGTGTTCTCATCCTACTGCAGGTGCAGGAATTCGACCTCGTTATTCTTAGATTTAAGGAGATACCCGGAACGTCTTTGAAGAAGATTGCAAAGCGAGAAGGGAGGACACCTTCGTACCTGGCCTATCTGGGAACCAAGGCCACTGGAAGAAAAGAAGAATTAATTAAAGCTTCTGTGGAAACTTACCGAAAAATGTTGCAAGTGGAAAAGTTTAACACATGACGTATTGTGGGATGAACATAGTCTTTTTGTATGATGCACAGGGACAGATTTGAGAGACTTTTGCCAGTTTTCGGAGGAGAAGGAGCATCTTAGAGCGAGCTCCATAGCTTTAAGCTATCAGACCCATTTAACGTGAGTACTTCTTAGGAAGTCAACACGTGCTGACACCTTTGGGATATGATACAAGGGAGATAGGTAGGATCCTCATTGAGAGCAGAGTAGGGAAAGATTTTACTCCTTCTTAAATGAAAAGAGAATTGGACTCCGCTTCTATTCTTTGCTGTATTTTGATTTTGGACTTCATTATATTATGCCTTCTGTGCCGAATGACTTAACTTCGTAAAATCGGCTCTGTATTGATCTTTTTGTACCTATATACTCTGATATTGAGGTGTGTTTATATTCAATTATTTTTGGCCTTATAACAAATCCACAAAACTTAAATTCGGAGTCTGTGGTCTTTAAAGAATGCTTAAATTGACAGTATAATTTTGAATCGTTTTCTCCCCTCTATCACTTTTAGCAGGTAAACAACAGATCATCAGCATTAAATCTAGTAGGGAAGGTACGGAGTAAAGGTTGGCGTAATCACCATCTTGTGTTAGTCTTTGCCCTGGAGCATAGCCTCTTTACCATCTTTTTGAGGTCTGTGTTCTATGCATCCTCTGTTCGCATTTACGATACAACTTTTTTCCATTTGTATAAGCACTCCTTGCAAGTGCATGTGTTTTCCATCTATCTCTCTTGTGTGCTTTTCTCCCCCTCCACATTTCTGTCTCTCACCCATGTGCTTCTCTTCCCCCACCCTCACCCGTGGTCCGCTGTTTCTCCACCTTGTGCTCCACGTTGCTCTCTTTTGTGCGTATTCTCTCCCTCACATTGTCTCTTCACCTGCCTGCCGTGTTGCTTACCCACCCACTGTGTTGCTTTTTGTTTCTTCACGCCCCACGACCACTTCAACCCACTCTGCTCATCTGTTTATTTATTTTTTTTAATTTTGAAAAGTGATTTTGCGTAACATTTTATAACATCGCTTTGGCTATGTCATTAAAAAAAAAAAGGCCTGTGTCCTTTAGTAGGCAAGTGCATGGTTGCTGAATGCAGTCGAATGCTTCCAAAATTATGCTGCGGCTGTCATCACGTTTTTGGGAGTTTGTTTTTTTAGCTAAGCTGCTTGGTGGTCTCTAGTGCCCTTAATTTTGGCCTCTTCAATTGGCTTTATGCAAAGGACCCACCCACAGTGCCAAATCAGGCAGCCACCAGGGACCCTACTTCCTCTGTGCTATTTTGGTTCCAGTCCAATGAAAATGCTAAGCATGGATGACAGTTATACAGGAAGAGAGTTCTTCCAAAACCTGCCAAGCCTCACTCACCCTCAGTCTGGCACGCCCAGTTTACTCCTGAGGCTCACAGCGATACAAACGGGGATGATGGACGGAACGCTTGAGCCAATCAAACACTCACCCCCAGTCAACTGATCTGGGTTTAATCCATCATCATTCTTTAGCTCACTCCACCACCCCAGTTCAGACATGGCCATATGCAAATCAGTCTGACCCTGTGCCTCATGGGAACAGTCCAGCCCGAACTGCCAAGCCATGTCTTCCCTGGACCGGAAACAAGCATCCTAGGACCGGTTTCTGGCATTCCAGCCGTCATCAGCCAGGCTTGCTTGAATCCAGTGGCAAAGTGAGCAAGGGACCCACGTCTGGGCATACCCCCGCCAACTTAGGGCGAACAAAGCGATACAAAAGGGGATGATGGACGGAACGCTTGAGCCAATCAAACACTCACCCCCAGTCAACTGATCTGGGTTTAATCCATCATCATTCTTTAGCTCACTCCACCACCCCAGTTCAGACATGGCCATATGCAAATCAGTCTGACCCCGTGCCTCATGGGAACAGTCCAGCCCGAACTGCCAAGCCATGTCTTCCCTGGACCGGAAACAAGCATCCTAGGACCGGTTTCTGGCATTCCAGCCGTCATCAGCCAGGCTTGCTTGAATCCAGTGGCAAAGTGAGCAAGGGACCCACGTCTGGGCATACCCCCGCCAACTTAGGGCGAACAAAGCGATACAAAAGGGGATGATGGACGGAACGCTTGAGCCAATCAAACACTCACCCCCAGTCAACTGATCTGGGTTTAATCCATCATCATTCTTTAGCTCACTCCACCACCCCAGTTCAGACATGGCCATATGCAAATCAGTCTGACCCTGTGCCTCATGGGAACAATCCAGCCCGAACTGCCAAGCCATGTCTTCCCTGGACCGGAAACAAGCATCCTAGGACTGGTTTCTGGCATTCCAGCCGTCATCAGCCAGGCTTGCTTGAATCCAGTGGCAAAGTGAGCAAGGGACCTTGGGGAATCCCACTCGGGTAAAAATCCCCATCAGGGCCCGCGCCACCACCGGTGCAGTGATGGTCCTCAGAGGGATTGCCTCTGGGTACCGGGTGGCGTGGTCTACCAGCACCAAGATGAACCTATGTCCCTACATTGCCATGCTGAAACGGTAAATATGGGTAAGTTCAGTCCTGGAGCTGGCCCTCAAGTGCACCCACAGATGGTTGTGGCATTTCTGTTTCCCCACTGGCAATTTCTACCTCACTTTGAGGTTCCACATTGCCAACGGTGTAACCACTGCTGCCCATTTAAGACCTCTGCACTATCAAGGATGTCACCTTGCTGGCAGGTGAAGGACTGCCTCACTGCAAAGTTCCAGGCAATGCACCATGAAAGAGGGTTCAAGGCCAGACCTACCGGTTCCCCAATGCCTCCTCCAAATCTGGCTGATCGCCACTTTGCTTCCTTCTGCTCGGGGCTGCCGAATATGGCCAGTGATGAGAGCTGCGCTAATGCACCGCAGAAAGACATCAACCCCTGAGCCCGCAAACCTGGCCAGTTCCACTCCTTAAAATCACTTTTTTGAATTTTTGAACCTCTGCAGGCGAAGCTTCTCCCCTTGGAAAAATCACAACGTTGGATTGAGATTTATGTCCTGAAATCTAACCTTTAAGTTTGAGAATTACCAGTTTTTCAAATTGAAAAATGAAATAACACATTCCTTAACCTAAGAAATGGCACCTTAGTCTTGATAGCGCATGGGACACGTAATGTATTTTTCGGCAACTAAATGGACTCCTTGAGTAGGTTTAATTATCATCCCACCATCAACTTTGATTCACCAAAATGCTGGGGTAGCAGAAGTGACATTACCCGCTCCTTGATCACTTAGTGAAAGCCCAAGATTTACCTCATCCTAAGCCTCTCAACAGAATCTAGGGAAGCCAGGGTTAGAAGTTGTTACCCCCGGTTAGCCTTAACTGGCAGCCATGTGCATACACACCCTGAATAACATGTGAGATTTGTACAGTGAATGAACCTAGGTCAGCAGCTTCTCATACAACTGGAGGTGTAAGAAATTGGATTATTATTTGGGGTGGATGACTACCCACCTCAAGGAATAGTCACAACCTTTGTCAGGATGAGCCCTCAAAGTAACTAAATCAACCTGAATTCAATCCCATGGTAGCTGTGGCACAGAGCAGACAGGCTAACTTAGGGCAACATGTAAAGTATTTATGCAGTACCAAAATAGTAATAAACTCAAAATGCAAAACAAACAAAAAATGACCGCCAAAGTGACAAAAATCCAATAGAGGGAATCAGAGATATGAATTAAACATTTTTTTACATAGAAATAGTGCCAAGAACCCCAAAGTGTAAATGATAGTCATGGTAGACCGGGATCTAAGTGCATTTTGACTCTGACTGTGATGGTGCACAGGTCGGATACACCAACTAGGTTCCTCCAGATCAAAGATTTTACCTTTTGACTTAGTCCTTTAAGTTTCAATTCACCACAGGAGTATACATGTCTAAAGCCCCACAGGACCTATGGGGAGGCACTTAGAGACTCACAGGGTGTCAGGCAGCCAAACAGCAAGGTCTAGTCCTGGTCCATTTGCCATTAGCTGGGCAGATGTAGGAAAAGCCTCTTGTAGATTGTTGTCTCCCTGTAGCCACACAGGAGGTCAGCCAACGGACCCTTGGAGTGCATTTCTTTGTTCTGAGTATAAGGGGGAGCTGGGCCAGTCCTTCAGGGCTCCTCTCAGGCCACAGACAGCAGGTCCAGTCTTCTTCTGTTCTTCTTCAGGTCCATGAGTGTTTTGAAGTGGATACCTGGAGGTGCCAAATTTATGCCTGCCATGAGCTAATGGGTAGAATGACTTCTAGACACACCCTGATCAATGGGGTAAAAGTTCCTAGGGACAACCCTACCCACATTGGGCATTTTTAAAATGGTAAAAGTCTTCAGCCATACTAAACCTGGGCTGTGAGCATTGGGGGTGTGCAGGGGGTGTACAATGGTAATCATAGTGCCATCCCACATCTAACACCAAAATCCAGTTTTATGCACTGTACCACCATTAACCCAAGACAGAAGTCTGGTAGAAAAAAACCAAGGTTTTACAGCAAACAGACAGTGTATACACAAGAAATGTCTTGGTATCCTGTTCTGTGCCTTCTAAGTGCACACCCAGAAAACCTGTCAAGCAGAATTTGTCACTCCAGCAGGATTGGACACTATGTCAAAAAGGATGCTCACAGTCCCCACTCTGCATATTCTATGAGGTTCAGAAGAGTCATCTCTGTGATTCAGGTCAGCCTATTGTTTGCTCCTGGAACGTATTTCACATCCTTTTCACACCTAGTCAAATACTAATCAGTGGGTGGGAGAATTTTAAGATCAAATGTAAAGTAGCCTCCAGGGATAACTGTGACACACTAACACCCATCCTCAATCCCTCAGTCACATTCCCATACAACTGGAAACACGCCACCCTCATGCCCGTGCTCAAGAAACCATCTCTAAACCTGCCATGCTCTCCAACTACAGACCCATCTGCCTCTTACCATACCCGGCTAAGGTCTTAAAGAAACTAATTACTCAACACCTCACTGACCACCTCAGTAACCACCAGCTCCTTGAAGCTGTGCAGTCCACATTCAGGCCCAACCATAGTACAGAAACAGCACTCATCACTGCCACAGACGACATTAGCATGATCCTTGACAGAGGAGACAGGACAGTCCTCATTCTCATGGACCTCTCTGGAGGATCTGCTCCTTTTTAATGGATGGAACACAATCTGTGAGTCTCATACCTTACTCCTCGTAAGCCCATAACCTCATCTGCGGAGTGCCTAAAGGTTCATCGCTCAGCCCAAACCCTCTTCTACACATAAATGATCCCTCTGGCCATCGTTATCCAGACACATGACATCAACATCCTCTCCTTCGCTGATGACAAGCAACTCATACTCTGCCTCTCGGACAGGACCCCCAATACAAGAAACAAGTTCACTGCCTGCATGACCGAAGTTTCTAAGTGGATGAAAGCCAGCTGCCTCAAGCCCAACACTGAAAAGTCCGAAGTAGTAATTCCAGCAAGAACACCTCACCATGAACTTCAACTAGTGGCTGGCTGAACACAAATTCACATCCAGCACCCACCCCAGGAACCTCATAATCATCATCAACAACAAAGTGGACATGACCGAACAAGACAACACAGTCACTGCATCTTGCTTACAAAACCTGAAGCTGCTGAGAAATATCTTGAAATGGCTTCCAAGTAACAACAGAAAAAATGTCACTCATTCCCTAGTCACCAGCAAGTTGGACTATGGGAAAAGACTCTATGCTGGGATCACCAAGCATTCAGAGCTCAGCAGCCAGGCTCATCCTCAATCTCCCACACAGAACTCACATCACACCACATAGCAGGGAGTCCACTGGCTCCTGATATACAAATGTGCTCATTTCAAACTCCTAAAACACATATTCAAGGCACTACACAAATTAAACCCCACCTATCTGAACTGTTGCATCTCCTTCCACCAGCCACAGAGACACCTCTGCTCCGCAGGACCCTTACTCGCATACATACCTCACATACACAGACAGGTGTCCTCTTATATTGCTCCTAAAGTGTGGAACAACCTCTCACTCCACATCAGAGCCTGTTCCTCTCCTCCTGAATTCTGCAAGAAGCTGAAGACCTGGCTTTTGAATTAACCAACCTACACTACACTAATCTGGGTGAGGCACACACTCCCGCTCAGCACCAGGATATCCTTGTGGGTTACACTTAACATAACATAACATTACATGAACTTCAGGCATGGCAAAGGCAACTTTCTAAAAGTTACTTTTTCTTAATATTTATTAAACATCCTACTTCACCATTAAATTGGATTTTTATTAACTATTAAAAATAGTTGGTTATTTTTCTAGCTAGTCCCATTCCCAAGATACAATATTAGGATTTTAATCTCTACTTTAGTTTTCTTTATGACCCAGCCAGCCTTCCCACAGTGAAAATAGTTTTTGGGTGGTAGTCACTGTAAAGACATGTTAACATTACATTTCTACATGTCCTACTTTTAAATATTATGCACCCTGTCTTGTAGACTGCAAGGCCTACAGATTAGTGAGTTATTAATATTTAAAAGGAAGGTTTTCACTTGTCGAAAGCATTTATTTTGACAGGTGGAATTGCAGTTTTTACAATGCTACAGTCAGGCTACACAGGATAAATCTGAAGCCATATTTGCACTGCCACTGTAGTGGATGGTATAATAGGTCCTGGAGTCCATTAGTGATATTTAACTTTCAGTCCCTGGCTACATTTTGTACAATATACTAGGGACTTATAGGCGATTTAAATTTACCTATTAGGAGTATGCCAATCCATCTCTGTTAAAAAGGTAGCACAGGCACTGTTGGTTAGCAGGGGTAAAGTGCACATATTTCCAAAGCCATCAAAAATATAGGGTCCAGCAAGAGGTGAAGAATTTTGGGGGACCATGCAGAAAATGCAGATTTCCTATGGGGGCAAAAAAGGCAGCAGAGTCCACTTGAAAAGAATTCTACACATTCCAACACCAAATCTACCCGTACTCAAACTACATCTCATTTACACTCTCATGGCCAAAACCACACCTTCCTGCCTAAGGAAATTAAAAAGTAGATATTTTCTCACTCAGATAGGTACAAAACTGCAACCCACACCAATGACTTCTTAGCCCTGGCCCATACAATAAAAAAACAAAAGGAATATAAAATAAAAATTATATTAATGACTTATTAGCAATGATAATATAATTATCATTATTTCTATTCATAGAGGACTTGAATATAGTTCTATGTGCTTTCAACAAAACCAAGAAAACACTGACCACTAGAGAAAAGCGTCTGTGTATTTTTGATGTGGACATGAAGGAAAATAGCCTTCCAAATCCTTTCTTAAGATAATTTATGAACTGTAATTTTGGTGACTATTCTTTAAGACCCAAACCACCTAACTTTCAAACCCAATTTAATGATATTTAGTAACTTTTCACGAAACGAAGTGCAGTATCAAAGTTGCTGTGTTGCGAGAAAGGGAGAGATCAGAATAGTGCCAAAACTACTAAGACACGGTGCTGTTTTTCTCTCATCCTCCGCTGGCGCACCTTAGGCTGTCATGCACCAACACACACACACCCTTGCACCTTAGTGCAGCAGTGTGTGCACTCTGTTGAGCATAGGTTTTGTACTTTAAGGGGACCCTTCATAACAAAAACTATAGTTTAAATCTTTCAAACTTTGTATTTGTTCTGTACAGTGCAGCACACATGCACAGTTGGAAATGTGGAGAGTTTTAAAAGTTGCTCCACTGTTATGCCTGCCTCAAGGAGGTGGAATTTTTCTGAGGAAATCACTGTCTACAAAAGTTAGTAGATAGGGATTTGCATTAAAACCCATGGTAAAGCCCTCTCGATGCAAAGTAGCTTAAAGTAGGCAACTTTCCAATGCAAATCATAATCCCACGAGCCATGACTGTACTTTACTGGTTTTTGTGTCACTTTTGTAATGCAAAGCCATCAGTAAGTGCTAGCAAATCTAGGCCCTAGTTTATAGGGTCTGAGGACAGTCAGAATTTACTTGGTGTCAACTCTGCAATTTGGAATCGTTTACCAATGGGGTTCTGAGACTACAGTAATATTGGACCCAAACAGTAGCTGAATTGATAGTATCACAAAAGACTCTTCAAACGGGTAACAGTTCATCTTGCTGCTCTTCAAAGTCAAGTGTTTGTTTCTGAGTGTACACCACTGATTTGAGTGTCAGATGCTGGGGTATTAATTCTTAGAAGGTTCCGAAGGACTGGCCACAGAACCTCTCTAGACTCAAAGAACTATCTGCAAACTCCTCACAAAGTACCCATCCAGAGCCTTGAAAAGCAAAACTGTCACTTCTCAGGGGCACAGGGATTTGTGTCCGTGCCCAAGGGCATAGTCTTAGTAGAGTCCACATTCTCATGCCCCTAGACATGTGAGCCACTTGGTACTGTAAACTTTCAACTACAACCAGTGGTTCTTGAGCTATAGGGTCTTTTATGTATCTTGTGCTGAATCACTAGCCCTAAAGCTCAAGAACCAAGAGTTGTGATTGGAATTTTATGGTACCAAGGGCTCACAATTCTAGGGGCATGAATTCCAGCTACTTCTCTTGCCAAGACAAAGCTGAAAACAATAGGACAGGAATTCTAATGTAAAAATCTCTGGAACCGCTTGATGGGCTTGATGAGGTTAATAGTTCTGGTCTTAGGGCAGCCTCCTTCAGCTGCCTTTCCAAATCCCCAAGCAAAGGGTGGGAGCTGAGGCGCTTCTTAAGGATTTTGGACACAACTGAAAGGCGCACACAAGTTTTCCTGCAGCCAGTGCTTAATTTGAGCCGGTGGTTTCCGGTACTCGGCATCAGCACTTAATTGGCAGCACTGCCACGTATGACAGTCTGCCACATGGTGGCGCTGTTCATTTAATTTAGAGAAGAGCACAACAACAGTTGTTTATTAATTCAATATAAATTAACAATGACTAACACCTGCCTCCCAAGCCATTCTTATAGCTTTGGGGGCCTGGAATAGTCTGAATTGCCACACTTGTAGGAGTGTAATGATTAGTAGTTGTGTAGGTACTGTCGTTGGTAGCACTGGCAGAAGCATTGGGTGGTGCAAGCTGCAGTGGCTTCTTGATGAGGACCATGGCGCTTATTTTATTAGAAATTAAGCACTGCCTGCAGCACCGATGGTGTCAGGAATGAAGCAGTCTCATCAACAGACATGGGAGATGATGCTTCTTCCCCCTGAGTCCCAAGGGGGAGCAAATGATGGTAATAATGAGTTGCTGGGCATCTTTCTGAACAGCAGTTAGGCAGCTTCATGTCCTGGAGTGTGCAGACCTCACATTGACTCCTCACAGGTCCTCAAGGGAAACTGGTCTTCTGTGCGCCACTGACAGAGGACACTTCTCTGTAGAGCACAGTTCAGTGTGTCGCAGGGCCGGACTGGGAACCCAAACCAGCCCTGGCAATTTTAATGGACTAGCCCCCCTGCTGCTTTTGTTTTTGGGGCCGATATAGCAGCACCGTTGCAAAACCAGCCCCCAGTAACAAAAAGGGACCCCACCACTGCAAAATCAGCCTCCAACCTTTTGTAATGTGGTGGGGCCCTAGGCCCCCAAGCACCTAGAAGGATGACACAGACACTGGATTGTAGTTGGTAGAACTGGCTCAGGGCACGTGCGCCTGGCCCCTTTTATTATCAGGGCCACGTGTCCAGTGACGCCTGTGTTGGATGGGTGTGGGGTGGAGTGTAAGCCAGCCCTTGGGGAGTGGCTTTTACAAGGAAAGACTAGAACAGTGACCAGCAGGTCACTACATCCCTCCCAAACTATATTAAGACTGGGACAACAAAGTCCAACCTGGGGAGAGAATAAAACAACAAATAGAAAACTTCCACTTAGTCTATTCAGTTGCTTTCAGAACAGGACGATGGTACAACTGCAGCTAGAACCACCAGTTCTATTTGGGACAGTTCAGTGGTGCACTGCGGGTCCGGTCCTTCCTGTACTCAAGGCAAACCCTGGGCAGAGTTCGCGGAGTTCCGCTCTGCGGAACTCCGCGAAGTACACAAAAAACTCCACCGTGCTACGCGGAGCTCCGCAAGCAGCAGAGTTTCTTTTGATAAATGCAGTTCACGGTGATTGTCAGTGCCAGGTGCTTGTCCGCACTGTGAAATCATCGCGAACGGCATCATGCACAGTGCAAGCAGGTGCTGCTTCTTTTCTGCCGCTCGAGTAGATTTTTACTCGAGCGGCAGCTTTCTCAACGCGAGTGGGCGGTTTCTCAACGCGATCGGTCGCGAGCATACGCGACCACTCTCAATGAGAAATCGGACCGCCCGCCTTGAGAAATCTCGCCCGGAGGTTGATTTTCAACGCTTGCGCTCGCCAACTTGATGTTGACGATCGCGAACGAGGAAAAATCTCGCCGGAAGGTGGATTTTCCTCGCTCGCGCTCGCCAACTTGACGTTGACGAACGCAAGCGAGGAAAAAAACTCCGCTCCGCAATGCGAAACTGAGTTTTTCGGAACTCCATGAGCTCCGCATAACGCGGAGTGCGGAACACTCCGCAAACTCCGCGAGCGGAGCGGAGTTCACCTCCCAGACTTACTCAAGGCATGGAATAGTTGACACCCAAAGTCTCTATACATACAGTTCTCTGTGACGGTTCAGGTGGAGTGATAGTAAATGTGGCAGATGTTACGTGTTCACAAAATACGTCCTGGCTCCACGAACATCAAACCTCCGACGACGGATGACACCTTGGTTGTTGTTGTTTAATCATCACCGAGGCAACAGTGCTTCCAGCTGCTGAGTGGTGGAATAGTTACAGACATCCTTCTCTCACCAGAATGCCCCTCTCCTGGGTGTTCCCATCTCACGGGATGTCCCGGAGGCCCTCTTCACCAGGCTTCCACTGGACTGGGTGTACTTCACCATGTCACTCCAACGCCACGCTCTAGGTTCGTGGAGGAAGCGCTACGAGTCTGACTTTCAAGTCCCTCGCCCCATCTGGAGGGTAGTTGTTTCCGGGTACGAATACTCCTGCCATCCAGACTCTGGTGCACCGGCATTGATATGATGGCCATTAGAAGAACCAGCTTACTATACGAGATCTTCGTCTTCCTGGGACCTGCGGGGGAGCAACTGTAGACTCATCTCTCGTGTCGGGACCCCGCTTTCACTGGTAATCCCTGAGGCTCTTGCCCCTGGATCGCCACGGTCTGGTGTGCGTGGTTGGATCCTCTTCTAGACCTCACCTCCAAGGTTACTCAGGATGTCCGAGCAGAACCACAATCCAGTCTCCCATGCGACCCCAAAGGTGGATGTTACCAATGGTCCAGCTTGCTCACATCTGCAGGAGCCAGGTTTCCTTGGTGTAACCGAAGACTTCTGGACAGCCAGCCTCTCATGGTGCCACCGATGCTACCGAGGTATTCTGCTACACTCCGATGTTCTTGCATTCAGTCATCTTCTTTATCTTGTGGTGTGCAGGATGTCTGATCACACACTCCTCTCTACTTTCTTTTCTCTTCTTCTTTCTCTCCTCTTCTTTCTTTTCTCTTCTTCTTTTTTTTCTCTTCTTTCTTTGGACTTCTTCTGCAGGGGCCTCATGCCACACGATTTCCTTTTCTTGTTCTTTCACTTCACAACGCGGTCTAGTCCCATCTTGTCGTACTCGTCTTCTCTGACAAGGCCTCTCCATGTGACGTACACTTCACACGGGTCTCCCTGGCCCTGTCCTACCCCTAGGAGAATGCATTCTCCTCATCTGGTGACCAGACCTCTTGTCGCAACCTTCTTCCTTTCACAACCTCTCCTAGGCCTTCATACTTTGACTTCAGGTCAATCTTTTCAGACCTCTCGCAGGTCATACTCTCTGACCTCTCGATGGTCATCCTCTCTGACCTCTCGTAGGTCATCATCGCTGACCTCTCACCGGTCGTCTTCTTAGACCTCCCGTAGGTCTCCTCTTCGACCTCTCGCAGGTCATCTTCTCTGACCTCCCATAGGTCCCTCGACCTCTTGCAGGTCTCTTCTCTTGAGGACGCGCTCCGGGCGCCTCAATACCATGCGGACGTGGCTCTCTCTTTGTAGCCTCCACTCGGGCCGGCTTCACAGGATCTGTCACTCCATGTGACAACAACCTGGGCCCTCTTCTTCGCCGGGCTCTCACTCTCGGGCTCCAACCTGGACAATCAGCTTCTCTGACGCAGTGATCGGCGCACTCCTGAGTTTTGCACCCTCTGTTTGTCAATTGAGGGTGCTCCTGCTTCTGGAACCTTGCGTGCTCACGTCCTCCACTTGCGGTGGCATCCTTTCACCACAGCGCGTGAATGCAGCGCACTTTCTTCATTCCTTCGCGGACTTGCTGCCTGGGGCTGCTGCCCTGTACACCGTATACCAACCCGGTGCATTAACCACCTGTGTCCTTACTATTGCAGTGACCACCCATGGCCACTACGTGCCACTGCAAATCTCCTCACCAGCCCTGGCAGCCTTTTTGCTTAATGTTCCCTTCGGCGCTCACTCGCTGACTAAGGATGCACTCCTTCATCCACACATAGCATGAGTCTTGGGGGTCTGCTACTTCAGTTTAGGCAGGTACACTTTCCCCCAACAACGTTGAGCTGCAGCAGCTGTCCCTGTGCTGCTGTGTGTTTCCCTTGCACTGTGCCCTGTGGGAGTTTCATTTGAAAATGGGGAAAACACTGCAGTTAGGGCTGCCCATTCATATCCTGCTGGCACTTAGTCACAGTCACTTTTACCTCTTTCTTTGTTTTTGTTTTTTTGTCCTCTTGGAGGCACCCACATGCCAGCATGGCGGCCCTCCATTACAATCAGTCCTTCTCTGTAGGTCACAATAGCTTTGTCTTCCACGGTTGCGGCCGTGTCCATGTTCACTATTACTTTTATCCTGAGTGCGGTACAGCAAACTAGCCACTAGATGGCACTGCCGCTCTTTACATTGAGGTCCGCGACCGTCTCTCCTCCTGGAACCTCGGCGGGTTCTCTGGTGCCGCAGGTCAGCCTGCCCACGCGGGCGTCGTTGAGGCGGGGAGGGCAACTCATGCTTGGGTGCTACTTCTTACTTCTTCCTCATTCCCAGGTAAGTGCTCCTTCATTATCCTTGGTGCTGTAAAGGCGGGAGCTTACCTTCAGGGCAAAGAGCTGCCACTTTTACTGTGGCAGGCAAACTCGGGCCTTTAAATATACCGGGCCGCCAACGGAGGTCTCTGTACATCCCCGCGGCGGTAGTCTCTTCTCCGACACATATGCCACAGTCCATCCGGGCGCGGGACGCCCTGCTCCTCCTCATTGCCGCCATGTATTTCGACCTACCGCCTCCATCCACTGATAGGTCCAGCACCACATAGCAGGGCTCTGAATTTTCCACTGGTGCAGTTTGCAGGCTCTTCACCAGGAGCCGTCTTGCGCTGCTGCGCCATGTCATGGTGCACTCTTCCTTCGGGACGCCATGATGTCTCTGACTGCCTCCCGCCAGCCTTCCAACACGGCCTTCCACACAGGCAGCGCTGCGATACTCTTCTCCACTGACGGCCCTCCCTGCAGGGTCAGTCAGTGCCACGGCTGCGGGCATCACTTCACGGGCACCATCATCCTCGCACATCGGATGGCAGCATACTGGCAGGAGCGCCTCGAGAACAGGCTACCCTTCCCCTTTTGCCAATCTACAGGCCTGCTGCACACTCGCATGTAGGGCTCACCCACTCATCGCCAATGTAATGTGGTGGGACCCTAGGCCCCCATGCACTTAGAAGGATGACACAGACACTGGATTGTAGTTGGTAGAACTGGCCCAGGGCACGTGCGCCCGGCCCCTTTTATTATCAGGGTCACGTGTCCAGTGACGCCTGTGTTGGATGGGTGTAGGGTGGAGTGTAAGCCAGCCCTCAGAGAGTGGCTGGTACAAGGAAAGACTAGAACAGTGACCTGCAGGTCACTACACCATTCAGCCTCCCGGGGAAATGCCAGATGCCTGCTACGGCCATTCCGGCCCTGGTGTGTCATCTTTGACAAGACAAAGTGCTCTCTCCTTGCAGGGCAATCCAGCAGCAATTAAACCAAGTTGCAGGTTAGAGTTGCCTTGTACGTAATAGGAAGGAAGCAGTCAGGCAAGACTCTTATCTGTGGATAACAGTCCTTCTCAACTACAGTCCTTCTCAACAACAGTCCTTCCCGCTCCGAGTGCGGTGGCCCCGAATCACAAGGGGAGCCCCGCGATAACCACTGGGACAGCGGACGCCGAGGCACTGCGTTGTGGACCCCCCCGGACCCACCCCACCGGCCGCCCTTGCAGCTCCGTTGCTGGAGCGCGACTCGTGGTGATGCCCGAGACCAGAGGGTGACGCTCTGAGCCGGGATCCCCACCAGCTGGAGAGGACCTTCAGGGGCATGATGGCCCCCAGCGGTGAGTGGAGCTCCGGTTGCGAGGAGGGGCGGGGGGCTCCCTAAGCTAAGCTTGCCACGGTCATTGGAAGCACCCATTAGACTGGCGCCTGACCTTAAGATGGCGGCGGTCAAGCGCCATCTCACAGCCTTACAGGGGAGCCCCTACCCGCGGTCCCGGTTTCGGCAAGCTGCCTCTGCCATGGCGCCCTCTCTACATGATTAGGGAGGTCGTGAGACCACCAGAGGTTAGCCTGTGGGGCAAATTCATGTTTTAATTGAATCGTAGGCGTTTCTGGACTAAAGACTTCCGGTCACCTAAGACCAACACCCTTGAGTGCAACACCACCTGAACACCTGGCTGAACAATGGCAAGAATTTCCGGCTCTGTAAATATGGAATATATAATTGTCCAAGCCTAATCGCTGTCAAAATATAATCCTGAGTGAATTTGCAATTTGTATATATATTTATCTTTAACCACTAGTATATGTAGTAGACCTTTGTACTTACTACTATTCTCATGTGATTTTAGAGTTTATCGGTTTGTATCTCTTCCTTGAGTGACTTTACAGCTTATACATTTGCAATTTTTCCCTCCTTTCACTCCACTTGTATATATAACTCCAACCACTAGTATATGTAGTAGACCTTTGTACTTACTACCATTCCTATGTGATTTTAGAGTTTATCTGTTTGTATCTCTTCCTTGAGCGATTCTACAACTTGTACATTTGCAATTTTTTCCCTCCTTTCGCTCCACTTGTACATTTGCAATTTTTTTTTCCTCTTTATATCTCTTATGTAACTCATGTAATCCAAAGTCCTTATGTAACGCAACTGGTTCTTTTGTAAAGCGCTCTGACACCTTCGGGTAATGTTCGCGCTATATAAAATCGCATGAAATAAATAAATAAATAAATAAATAAACTACACCAGTGTGCAGATCTTTCGTTTGTCAGTGAGAAAGACTCATCAAGGAGATAGTATTTATGATCAGAGATGCCCAATCAGCTCTTCTGCAATGTTCACATTTTGGGGGGGCTCTTCCAATCAAAGAGTGCACAGCTATCAGTGCATGTCAGAATCATGGATTATATGGAACAATCCTCTGCTGGTTCCATCTGGCTCAGGTGAAATGTTTATTGGAACACGGACAGCAGGCCACACACACATCTCGTGCAGATGCAGATCACGCAGGAAGAAGGGAGGAGCAGGGAGCGCACTGGCAGAGGTGCTCTGGAGAGTTTCGAAGGAAAGAGGACCCTAATCACCCACCCAGAGAAGCACAGTAAGAAATACGGGGAGCAGAAAGCAAATTATGCACAAGGAGGGGGGGGGGGGGTCCCTTCTCAACGGTAACCAGGTTACCTCGCCCAAAGCACTCCACCATTCACACACATGGAGCCCAAAAGGGATTCCACCATCCCTCTGACAGCCACATGCACATGCCTTACCCTTGACATACACAAAGTGTACATACTTTGTCTGTATATAACCCTCCCTTATGCAAATAAAGTAACCTGGTCAGTGGAGAGTAGCAGAGACTTTGCCTGGTGAGGCCAGCAGACACTGCATCTCCCCACTGAAGGGAGCATGCAAAAAAAGGCTTATTCGTCACTGCAGGCCCCATTGCCACCACCACCAGTCCTTCAAAGCCTGGGTAGTGAAGACAGGAGCCTCCCTCTTAAAGTGGGGTGCACTCTGAGCGCTCTTCAAACAAAGAGCCAAGCTCTGAGGTTTTAGTGCCCTCGGTGAGCCGGCATGAAGGTTAGGTTTACTGGTGGAAAGCGATAAACTGAAGGTGCAGGAAAAACAACATAGATCAGGGCAGCCCGCGCTCCAGAGCCTTGCAGGGGGATTCTGTCCCTACACCATTGGACTACAGGTTCACTGCTAGGCCAGTGTCATCCATATTTTTTTGCATTACGTTCACCATTTAGTAGTGCGAGAGCACTACGAAGCAAACGAGATGCAGACATCTCTCACTCCAACCTTCTCCTTGGATCCTGCTATGTGCACTCGTGTGTCTGCCAATAAGCGTCCAATGAGAATGCGCCAATCGAAAACCAAGAGGTCATTGAGAAACATGGAGTGAGCGTCCTCGAATCCAGGGCTCGTGACTGTAGAGCGCGCGCTGCTTCACGGCAGCCTTGTCCGTCTCCGCCATGCCATTCCGCTAGGGAAATTGAAATCTTTTCAAAGATAAAACTAATTTTCGAGACTCAAAATCAATTGACTGTGGCAGCTGTGCAAAAGGTGACTCTGGGTGAGCGGGATAACGGCTGTTCTTTTCTGAACGCTCCATTTTCTACACAAAGCTGCTACCCCCAACTTTCAAATTATGGTGTCTGTTTAACAGCGCTCGGCGCTGGTTCCTACACAATTCACTCTGTTTTGAAGCGCCGTTAAAAGACAGTGCCAAAGATTTGTCAACAGATATGTTTCGTCGTTCCGTACGCTTTGGCGCAGGATAAAAATGTGTCAAAATTGTATGCTCCTTTTTGTGTCCAGGATATCATGATATTAATTAGACTTACGAGCCAACACTTCTCTCCTCACTGTCTCTCGACCCTCCAATCCACCGATAATATGCTATAGAGGATAGGTCCACCTTCAAAGCGCCACAACAAAGGCGTTGGGCCTGCCTACCCTACCCTGGGAAGATTGAAACCCTGCTTGTATTTTGTGAATGCTGAGCTGTCAGAGTCGAGCTGCCATCCTTTACCATGTAACGATGTCTGCTCACTTTAGTTTTCAATGTCTGGTTTTTCCATCGGGGAGGGCAACAAAAATATCTAGGTGGGCCATGAAGATGCTTGGGGAAGCAGGTAAAATTCAACATAGATATACTGGATACACTAGGGTGTCAGTGTAGTACCTATACTGTATATAAGCAAGCTTGGCAATGCCAACAGGTTTTACCTATGCGGCCTACTGACTTTGTCAATGTTTTTACCCATGCTGCAATGTTTTTTTAGCCATGCTGTACAGCATAGCAAAAACTAAAACAGAAAGGTGCAATGAAACAGCTGCCCCCTCACAACATGCATGTGCACAAAAGGAACTCTGGCTTGATATCTCATTATTTGCTGATCCTAGGGTGTCATTAAGCATGTCACTAAATCTCTCTTTTAGCTTATTTTCTGTAAGAAAAGACAGCTATTAAAGGTGTGATCTGCGGGGCCTGTAGACCAGCTTACCAAAGGCATCGTTGTTTGCCTTAATGTACTTTATATTTATGTTTCAAAAAATCTCTCTGGTCGTTTAAGAAATGGTAAAATCGATGAGAAACTTCAATTTCATTGGCTAGCCTAGAGTACAACCATGTGCAAATAAAGAATGCAATTACAACAAGCAGTGACAAAGTCAAATAGGTTTCGCCTATGCATCATCTATTGGCTTGGTAAATGTTTATTTAGTCGTGTAGCACAGCAGCATGGGCTGCTGTACAATATGGCTTAAACTAAAGTAAAACAAAGCACTATAACAAGACCAGAGTTGACCGCATCATAGCACTTTGTTTTTGTTTAAGCCATTCTGCAGAGCAGCCCGCGCTGCTGTGCAACATGTCTCAATAAACATTGACAAAGCCAAATCGCTCTTGCAGCTTTTTATCACAGTAAAAAAACGTTTGCTACTTTTTCCAATCTGAATAGTACTAAAAGGTACTATTCATACATTTGGGGCGGAGTGTGGCTATTTCTGTCGTCTTGGTCTGTCCCTTACATATGAGCAGTGCTCTAACTGGGCCAGGTCCTTCCAGGACTAGACCCTGGCTATGAAAAAAAACCTGAATTTCAACCAGGGCCTTACAGGGCCCGCTATTTCTATCCTTTGCCGAATGAAGAAAGGAAAACTGTACCTGCTTGCCTGTCTCATACCAGAGCTGCAGCACAACATCACTGGACATCCACTTTAGGAATTAGGATGAAGCAGCACAGTAGTACTATTGTTTACCACTGGTGTGCCATAGCCCAAATACTATTATTTCAATTGAATAAACAAGTTACCATCGCCTAACTTTACATTTATCTTGTGGAGTGTTTAATTGCTTATAAATAATTGGACTGTTAATTAAATATCTGTTTATGCTTTGACCAGTAAGACTCTATTAATGAATATGTCAAGCAAAGGTTTCTATTCCACATGCAGCCACACCTCTTTTGGCAATTTCTCAGATAAGCTTCTTAGGCCACACCCACTTCACGACCTCCCACATTTTTCATCCTACTTAAAACACTGCAGAGTATGGGAGACAGAAGAGTGGCAGCCCCCAGACAGTAATGATGACTTATGGGCTTCAAGACACACAGGACAAAGATGGCCATACCCTGCATCTCGACTGCATTAATAAAACAACCGACCTTTTTGGACTCCCACGCTTTTCGTTATTTTTTGTGCCTTGAAAAAAGCTCCAGAGCAGGCTTTTAGATCGAGAGAAATACTGTTGGCAATGGCATTAAAAGAGGACATAATAATAACTAAACTAAGGGCCTTGTTTATAATATTTTGACGCACAGCAGCACAGCAAGCCTTCCTGCTGCGCTGCCGTGCACACAAAAAAACCAGGAATGTGCCGTATCTACAAGATACAGCACATTCCCGCCCTTTCCCCCTGCACTGGCGCACAATGGACTGCCATGTGCCAACGCTGGCACCCTTGCGCCATGGTGGAAGGGTGTCTGTGTTGTAGGGGTGATGGTTGTTAATCTGCAGGAAGGGACACCTTCCTGCACAAAAACAATCGCAAGAGGTGTTTTCCTCTTTCTTTGTGTGCTGCAAAATGCAGCACACATACAAAAAGCAAAAACGAGGAGAAATAAAGGTGTTTCTCCTTGTTGCGCCTCCCATACGCCTCTCCCGGGGAAGCGTATGAATCTGACACATTCCCAGGTTCACAAAACATTGTAAATCTGGGAATGTGTCAAATTCCATGGATGTTGTGTGGGAGCACCCACAGCAACTCCCATGGAACGCCCCTTTTATGCAGAGTAATGTGTGAAAGGGGGCCATATTAACAAAGCTATGAAAAGCCACGCAGGTTGGCTTTTTGTGGCCTTTTGAATATGGGCAAGCACACTGCGTTGCCGGTGCATCAAAAAAAGTGGCGCACCAGCGGCACAATGGGCTTGTAATAAGAAGATGACCCTCCAGTGCTTCAAAGTGGCCTAAGTGACATGGTAGTGCAGTAAAAAAAAAATGTGAAATAAAACTCGAAAGGCAGCCCTTCCTTATATATGTATGCTCTGAAAAAAATATGTGCTAGGGGAGGGCAGGGCAGGTTTGTTGAAATAATCTATGTTTTTCCACAGGAGTTCTATTATTTTTCGGAATTTTTGGGAGGGTATATATCACAGATGTTCTAGCTAATGTTATGTTGAGGAATTTAAATAATTTTTCAGAAAACAAAACCCTATGTTTTTTTTTTTTCCAAACAGATGCAGCAGGTTGGCACCCTCCCTTGATTCGAGTGATGGCCCTCTTTTTGTCTTACACAATCTACGCCCCTACCCTTGGCTGCTTGTCAACGGTTCATTCCTCATTCCAAGTATGCTGTTGCATCAAGTCTTCGTAGCTTATTTTTGCACTACTTGTCCTTTTCCAGTTTTGGGCTTGACATTTTCATGTTACTTCAGCCTCAAATCAGGTTGCATCCTCTGTCATGGGCTTTTACTATTATTCGGTATGCTTTTTACTTCCTGATTGTTTTATACACTGTGGGCTCTCAGCTCGGGGTTGGCGTAACTGGTGTAATTCCCTCTAGCATAATTACTCGTAATTACTCATAATCACAGGAGTAATGTGTAATTAATGAAATGACTCCGGCATTATTAAAATTTCTCCAGGCGTGGCTGTTTCAGGTAAGAGCGGTGGGGTGGGGTGGGGCTGGGGCGTGACGGAGGGAAGTCGACATACAACAGGATAGGGAAAATAAAATAAATAAATACATAAAACCACTTACCTTGAGCTAGGTAAGTGGTTTTATTAATTTATTTTTGTTATTTTTCCCTATCCCATCGTATGCCGACTCCCCTGTACCAGCCGCGCCTGAATTTCTCCCAGGCATACTCTCAACCCTCGGCCATATTAATCAATTGCCTGTATTGATAACCTATAATGATTTGTACTTGTTTTTGAAGAAATTGATTTCCTCAACTTTAATGTGATTTCTTCTTTATACTGGAAGCTCCCAGTTTCTTTTCCAAGTCCACTTTTATAGGTAAGGCAACTTTTTCATTTCCCTACTGGGATTTCTTTTGCTTTTATTTCTGGGTGATTAATTCTCCAAGTATTCTTTCAGGTTGCCTTTCTAACTGTTTTTTGACACTGTCAAGATGATGGCCCTGGTCAAGTAAACCGCATTGCAGAATAATAGACTTTCTAAAAAATATGCACTTTTAAATATTTATATTAAAATTGATTGAAGTTATACTTGAACCTCGAAATACTTAAACTCTAAATATGTAATGCTTAATTTCTCTGACAGCCTATTGTTTACTGCAAAGAAATTGGCTTTACCTTTGGACATCAATGTATCAAAAAAGCACTGTGTCATTGAACTACATCACATGTGTTACAATAAACCACTATTAAAGACGCAAATTTATCACTAATTAAAAGTTTGGTATAGTTTTCATTCCAGTTACTTTTCTATGTTTATTTTCTTTGGGGCATATCATCAACAACCGGCGATAATCATCGCTAAGCGCACTTAGCGCTAGGATAATTATCGCCGGCTATCGCTTGTTTTTATCGCGGGGATAGCACGCTATCAGCGACGCTTATCTCCAGAGCGATAAAAATAACCGAGTTAGCTGCCAAATGTGCAATTATCGCTGGGATTCCAGCGATAATCGCACAACGTTTGGCGCTACGTTGTTGATAGGGCAGGGCATACTTAACCATGATATCCACCTTCCATTGGATATCATGGCTAAGTCAAACTAAAAGCAGGTGTAAGGAAAGTAGCGATAACCGAGGTTAGCGCTACTTTTCTTATCGCTATGCTTGCTAGCGTGCCCATTGATAATTGGAGAAATGTCGGTTAGCGACATTTCTCCAGTTATTTTGGGAAGGAACGCCCACTTTGCATCTCATTAGAGATGCAAAGGGAGGCATAGGGAAAAAGGGTGCTAACATGCGATTATGCATGTTAGCACCCTCTTGTTAATAGGGCGAAAACATTATCTCCGCTTTTCTGGCTTTTAAAGCCAAAAAAGTAGAGATAAGGCCCTTGATGATATGCCCCTTAGTGACTTACATATTATTCACAATTTATATGTCTGATTTTTATTTCAAGCATTATATGTTGGATACAATTCCCCCCACCCCCTGCCCCCTAAGGGGCATATTATCAAGAACGGCGATAAAATTATCACCGCTTTAGCAGCAGAAAACTGCCGCTAAAGCGGCGATAATGGGCTTGATAATATGAACTTGAGAATTCCAATAGAAGCCCATGTTCACACCAGAACATGGACTTCTATTGGAATTCTCCAGGGCATATTATCAAGCCCATTATCGCCGCTTTAGCGGCAGTTTTCTGCCGCCAAAGCGGCGATAATTTTTAACGCCGTTCTTGATAATATGCCCCCACGTTTCTTAATCCAAACTTTTTTTTAGAACGCTATTTTCTTTCCTGTAAAAAAGCACCTCTTTGGTGCATTGAATTCTTTACTGGCCTGAAACAGCTCTTCACTGGCGCCGCATTTAGCTACTGGAACCCCTCCCTCAATCACTTTGTGTCCGACCAGATCTGTTTACCTTTAAACCACGCCCCAACTATCCTGTTATTTACTTGTTATTGCTAATCCCTCTCATATTCTCACTCTTGCATTGTATTTCTCTGAATTAATTGTAAAGCTCAGGCATACCACCGCTATTTAAAATGGAAATAAATAAATACTATGCACTGTTGTGAAGCATAGGTGAATTTCATGAGTGCGAAAGAGCCGGGTTCAGCACCGCTGTGTCTGTTCAAATATGTCTCATTAATGTAGTCATTTCCACACTGCAATGTGTCAGCTGTCGATTGTTTCATCTCACACCTTTACTATGCTACTGCGTCACAGAAAAATAACATGGGGGAGTGAGAATCCAAAATAAACATATTTTTCCTCCAGAGTTAAAACACTGTGGGGCTTATTTACAAGCCCCTTGCGCCGCCAGTACGTCACTTTTAATATGGGAAAAAGTGATGTATCCGCGGCGCAAGAGGCTTGTAAATAAGCTCTACAGCCTTTTGGCTCTGGGGGAAAAATATGTTTATTTTGGAATCTCACTCCCCCATATTATTTTTCTGTGACGCAGAAGCATAGTAAAGGTGTCACGGCCATAATGCACAGAGGTTAAATGAGATCCATCATTGGGAAGTAGAAGACAGACATCATTTGGGTGCTGTGGCCTCTCCTGGGCCCTAGTGCCATTGCATCTATTGCGCTAATTGTATCTACATTCCCAGAAAAAATAAAAGAAACAACAGCGCCCAAACATGCACTTGACAACGATGAAAGATTTGTTTCCATAGTGTGGGCAAATAGGCCTCCGCGTCTGTCGCCGACATGCCGCTGTATGTGGGCTGCAGTCACATCAAGCTGATGGCTGCCGCTGCTGCTGCCAGAGCGCTTCAAAAACTCATTTGCTTTCACACTCTGGACCAAGGACACCCAGTGGGAGCTTCATGCCATATATCATTGTCACCTGTCTGCGCAGCCTTTGCCCACCCCTGGCTGGCAGTCGCGAGAGCAGCGAATGCCGCTCCGCGTGCCCTTGCTGCGGTGAACGCAGGTCGCAGTCAGCGGTATGCTCTCCATCCAGAATTGTCTGACCAATGGCGCAGGCAACAAACTTTTGCTCTTTGAGGTCACTTCCCTCTCTGAAAATTGTTTAGGACCTATGCACCTCTGACCCAGAATGGTTCAATATCACTAGCCTGCATTATCCCTGTTTGCTACCACCACCGCCAGTTTCTGACAATCGATCCCTCACTTGAGCTGCCATTTACAGGTGCTTTGTATTTTCTTTCTTGCTTCTTTGTAAATAGATATTACATATGACAGCAGCATCGATGATTTTCTGTGCTTTTCATCAAACCAAGAAAAGCCTGAACTCATTCCACATTTGCACTTTGTGGGAACAAACAGGAAGGTGTGCTTACGTACAGTTGCTTGCACCTAAGGTTGCATTTTTTTGTGATTTATGGTAAAATTATAAGGTAACAGGAAGGCTACAATGTAGTAAAGAACTAGAAGAGCCTTTTTTCAATTTCCCCAATTTCCGCTGCCCCACCTTCCCCACCTTCATCTCTACCTCAGCCAATTCCTCAGGTACGCCTCACCAGCCAGCTTCTCCCGCGCCCCTGATGCTCTCTCGCGCGCCCCCATTCCCCTTTTCATTTTCCCTTTCCTCCCTTGTATAGCACCTTCAAATGGCAACCTGGTCCTGATGATGATCCCAATTGACTAGGATCGAAACGCCGTTGACACACCAGTGCAACTATGGTTCCTTCAAAATGTCTAAAGAATATGATTAATCTTTGTAAATAACCTATCGTGAACCATAAATTCTTGTACATATCAGTCACCTTCTTCACGTTGCGCCCTCGCTGTTCTTTTCACTTGTCACCTGGGCCGTTTACCTTTGAGTATCACGAGCACTTGCGTGCACAAAGTCTTCGGGTTGCCCCTGCAATTATTGCTTACAGTGCTGCTACAACTGTTCCCAATTGTTTCTGCAACTATAGTTTTCTTTTTCAAAATCTATGATGCCTTGGGCACTTTTAAAACAAACTACGAGTCTCCCTATTTCTCTTTCATTGTAATGTCTTGTACATACTTATTAATCATATCTAATAGATACAGCACATTCTTGCCCTTTTCTTTTGCCATAGGGCAGCGCAGCCGCAGACGCAAGGCCTGCTGCGCTGCCCTACGGCAAAAAAACTATAAATGAGGTCCTTAGACGGTAAGTGCATATAGGTGAGTATAGGTTTACTTTTCTTAACCGAACATCTATGTAAATTGAAGAAATATATATTGTTAAGGTATGTAGACGTAGAGTTAGGTAAACCTACACTTACCTATATAAACCTCACATGTCGATAGTTTGGCCCTCGATATTTTGTCGTGACAGTCTGCTACCACGATATTCTGAGTCGATATTGCAGTCATTTCCACACTGCAATGTGTCAGTTGTCTATTGTACTGCTTGATCTCACAAAGTCTTTTAGTTCGGAGGGAAAAACGTATATTTTGGATTCTGAGTCGATATTAAGGTGGAAATACCCCACCTAAACTAAGTGTGTCAAGTTTGGGTATTATTTTGTTATATTTGGTCACAGAAGTCAAGAATTAAACTTAGAATTGAAAAGAAAATTCGGATTAAATCATTGAAATCCTAAATGTCTAGCTCTAAATTCACATTCATTAACCTATGGATTTAATTTTTTTTAGGAAGGCAGAGAGGGTAAACGTACAAGATTTGCCGTGGCAACTTCCGCAGCATGCTTAATCAGAGATAAATAAAAACATGTAGGAGCCATGTCCTTAGATCACTCAGTAGTCATTAAATATTCTGGAGACTCTGGCTCACGTCTAGAAAAGCATGGCAGAAAATTGAAAAAAACGCTTATTTATTTAAGTGACATTGAAGCAACTCCGTGGTGAAAACCACGTCTCACCGACGTGTGACACTTTCATGCCTGAAACCTGTATGCAAGACACCAGGCATAGTGATATCATTGACACGAAAGACACTTACTTCAAGGTGGGGCCAACATTATCAGGACCGTTCCTTAAGAAGTGCAACAATAAGTTCATGCCACACATAGAAAGAGGGGTAAGTTGCTTCAGCCTCGAGACCTTCAGAAGTCGCAAAAGAAATGCACAAACCATATAATTCAGTGGCGGCTCGCATAGGGCGTGCTGCGGGGCGGAGGGGGAGGGGCAGGGTGGGGGGCTAGTAAACTCGGACATACGACGGAACGGAGGAACGTAATAATTACTTTCCTCCGTTCCGTCGTATGTCCGAGTTTACTACCCCCCACCCTGCCCCTCCCCGCCCACCACCCGCAGCACGCCCTATGCGAGCCGCCACTGATATAATTTCTTCCCGTCACAAACTTTCAACCAACTCGTTACTCACAGCGTGGATCTGCAGATTTTCATTGTGATGTATTCCATACTTTACACAAACCTGTCAGACAGGAAATCGGCATATTCTAGAAAAGAGGCAGAATGTGTTCCAAACGGGATTACAAACATCAGACACGTTGTCTTGCCACAAGGCAGCTCACCATCTCATTTGTTCTCTGGTTAAGGTTTTGGAGGTGAACGTATCTACTAAGCCTTGCAAATGGGCATGGTGCAATTCCCCTGTGAAGGCGCCATCTTGATTGTGAATTTCTTTGGAAAAAGCGATTATGGAAGAGAAACCTGGCAGGACTGAGAACATCCAACCTGTCAGGCGTTACTACCTTGAGGTCAATCTTCATCAAGACCCTTTATTTCTCTTTATGTGCAAAGACGAATTTGCATAACCCACAAAGGTATGGATGGTACAAGAATATCATGGCCTAAGCATAGTCTAGAAAAATGTTGTGTTCTAAATATCTCTTACAAAATTATTGCCCACCGTTAGTTAATAATACAGAATATGTGCCCAAAAAGCAATATTTTTGTAAATATTTGGCCCACAGTATTTATGTCAGACTATATTTTTGTAATGGATTTTCAGACATAGAACCCACAGATCACAGACCATGCAAAAACTAAATACACAGTCAACACGTTCACCAGCTGTTTTTTTTTGTTTTTATTATCTGTCAAACTTTTCCTACATTGACAGGAGCCACAATGATGGCAGTTCCTGCCAATGTATAGAGATGTCCGCAGGGCTGACAAACATCTCTAGATTTGGTGTGTGGAGTAAGGGTAGAGTTGCAGACCCCGCCACCCTGTCGGCCTTTAATGTGCTTGCCACAGCCCTCTGTCTAGAGTAGCACAGTGGGCAAAATACAATGGTTCTGATTTGCATATAGCTGGGTCTGAACTGGGGTGGCGAAGTGAGCTTAAGAATGATGATGGATTCAACCCAGATCTGTGACTCAGGTTGAGTGTCTGAAAAGCTTCAGCACTCCGTCTATCATCTCCTTGTGTTTGCTTAGAATGCTATCCCATGAAATTGCCAGTGGTTAGACTATATGCAAGCATTCACCCCTTCACCTTTGGGTGTTTTCTTGCCAGCAATATGATTGGAATCCTGAGACTGTCACAGCTTTCCAAGCCCATTACTGCCAATGTTTATGAATTCTAAAAAGCAGTATATTTGCATCCATTTAAGGAGTATTTCTATGGGTGCAGATTTGCTATTTGTGTTTTTTGGTAAACCCTATATATATTTAAATTACTGGTCCAAAATAAAAACATGATAAAACATCTTGGTGAAATCAGGATGATGAGAAAAACCAACACAGTCATAGCAGCCCTGACTCAGGGGCCCCAGAACCAACTATCAGGGTAAGAATGCATTTAATGGGGGGTGTCATACCCCAAACACCCCCCTGAAGCTAAGCTCCTTCCTTCTACGATCGTTTTCTACAACATGGGTTTATTACCCGGCCAACAATCTCGCAAGGGGCTAATCAAACATCATTGGCAGCCTTTCGAATAACCCAATAATTATCTCTCTAGTGTCCCAACTCTCTGCAAGACTTGGATAACTAGAGAAATTCAATATATATATATGTTTCTTTTTCATAGAAAATGTGGACGTTTTGTCACACTTTTGCAAATTTATTTTATTGCTTACAGGAGGATTGGGGGGCCCCGTTCAGGGGCTGCAGGGGCCTGCGTTGCTCTCTTGCCTACACAGAACAAGTCAAACCTCAAAACCCCTTGTTCTAGAACAACACATCACATCTGCTGGGATAGGCTCGGTTTCTCTGGTCCATTTGTATCTGTGAGCCACATCATATCTCTGCATTACATGGGCTTTTCTAGTCTCTAAAATGTCCGTCCTTCCATATGTCTTCTCTTCATCAAAGTTCTGGGGAAGCTTTCCCAGCATTTTGATAATTTAATCTGGGACGGTATATCTCTATATGCTTTGGGTTTATAATACCCTGGTTAGGGGTGTTCACAGAGCTGCACTTTTCGCAGATGTGCAATCTGCTAAACCAAATTTGGCGCCCCTTCTACTCGTTCTCTTTAATTGTCTGTGACGTGTGTAAAAAATCTGAGAGGTGTAGGAGGAAGACGAGGGGCAAAATTAAAGAGCGTCATGAAAAAAAGCCCAAACAAAATGCAGACGTGGGTGGCAGCATCCTTCAGTAACACTGTTTAAACAAACTTTTCTTTGGACCTAGGTCGGAAGTAGACGGCCCAGCTGCAGGCAGCTCCCGTGCCCTTCTGGAGTTCGGCGCCCTGGACTAGCCAAAGCTTGCAAATGTTAAAGGCCGACCCTGGGTTTCCGACATAGGTCGAGGAAAATCCCGATCCACGCACGTTTTGTATTGACTACGTACATTTTTCCATTCGGAATCCTTGTAAATTATCTCGTACAGATAACCTGAAATTCAGGCCTAATCGGGTGCTTGTGGGCCAACGTTGGACACCCATGCCCTATTCATTGGTACATTTATGCATTGCAAATTTGGAGTAAGCCGCCGCGGGTTGCACTTGAGAGCTCTGATACAATTACTCAGCAGAAGGGGCAGATTTTTCTTTCTTTGTTTTCCATTAGGCCACAGGTCGCAAAACTAGACAACTAAATCAAATGGCGCGTTATCACAGATGCGAGCGCGGGGCTATCTCAGCATCTTCAAATCGCGGCATCTCGCGCGAACAAGTTCCGATGCGCACGCTTTCTGTTTAGGCCGAAATTACGTTGACAATAGATGGGGGAATGTTCCCGTTATCAGCAGACGGCGAAATGCCGCCGGGGATTACGGCGGCACAAAAGCTGTGAGCTGGTAATGAAAGCTGGCAAGGAGCTGAGCTGGTACCTTCGGAGATGGTATCGAAAATGAGAAAATTACATCTTTTGTGCTCATGGCCGCGTTCAGTGTCTGTCGTCAGGCTGAGGATGTGCGTCAGTTAACCCCTTTAATGCCACAGTCCGAGCAATATCAAAATAAGTGTAAAAGTAAATCAGAGACGCACCCACAGATAAGCACTGAAAATTATTAATATTATTGCCTAGTGGGTGCACAAGTTCACGAGTAACCAAATCAGGTTTCACTTGCCATCTGACCCACTGGGTACCATTGGATTTTTTCTTGTTCGGAGTTTTATATAGCGCGAACTTGACCCGAGGTATTCGGTATTAGACTTTAGAGCGCTTTACATGAGCACCAGTTACCTTACATAAGGTCACGTTCATTTTGTTAGGCACAGATTGCTTAATTTGATCTGAGGTATTGGCAGGGCCACTCGAATTATGCAGCAGGGGAGCACCAAATTATGCAGAAGGCTTGACTAAAGTATGCGGCAACAAAAGGCAAGTTAGAGGAGCCTAATGCAGCACATTATTTTTTATAGTATTTGTTTCATTATTTTGTAATTTTTCACATGGTAATATTGTGTGGGCAAGGATTTCAACTCATTAGTACCAGTTTAACAACCAAATACATAAATAGGCAACTTAGGAGGAAGCCTGCACCTAGTTCTGAAGGAGGCCATCTTTATAGAGCACTCATTAAGTGTTGTTAATTACGAATCCCTTTAACACATAATAAGATAACAGAGATAGGGGATTTGTGCTCAGCATTTAGACTTTAGCATTAAGGTGCTCTTCCAAGGTTGAAAAATGATGTGTTGTAATTTGCTAGCTTATCCTTCTATTCTAATGCAGATGTATGTGGACCGCGCCCAATGAACAAGTTACTTACCTTCGGTATCTGTAAGAGACATTAGTAGTTAAAGATTCCTTACCTTAGAATTATCCCCAGGCATCAGACTGGATCCAGAGAAATTTTTTCTTAGCAGTACCCCTGCGCGTCGGTAGGTGGCATCGGTCGACTCCGCGTACGTCGTCAGCATCGTGGTCGCCGGGATGACGTTGCGGTGTCTACTTAAACGCCGCCCCTGCACGCTGACGTCAGTTCTGACACGACTTTCCACGCCAGAAGCGCAGAGCCATGCAAGACACTGACCACTGGTGCACATAACTAGGGCCCTGTAAGGGAGTCCCTATTCCTAGAAGTCAGTTCGCAGAACGGGGGGAATGGGTGGGACGGTAAGGAATCTATAACTACTAATGTCTCTTACAGATATATTGTTACCGAAGATAAGTAACTTGTTCATCTGAAATAGACCGTAGTTATAGATGCCTTACCTTAGAATAGATACCCTAGCAATATCAACCCCGGAGGAGGGTCTGCGAACTAAGTTCACACCAGGAAGTCCCGGAGAACAGAACGGCAGAAAAAGCCGTCTCTCTGGACTTGGCTGTCCAGGCAGTAATGCTTGGTGAACGTGTGCAAGGAAGCCCACGTGGCTGCCTGACAGATGTCAAGTAAGGGAACTCCGCGTCCCAAAGCAGTAGTGGCTGCCGTAGATCTGGTAGAGTGGGCGCGCAGTCCCACTGGAGGTTCCTTTTTAGCCAAAGAATAACAGATCTTGATACATAGGACAACCCATTGAGAGATGGTACATTTGTGCACTGCCCGACCTTTCTTAGCATCCACATAACCCACGAAGAGTTGATCGTCCACCCGGAAGTCTTTAGTGCGGTCAAGGTAGAAAGACAGCACACGCTTTGGGTCCAGACGGTGGAGTCTCTCCTCCTCTTTGCAGGGGCATAACAAAGGCCCCCGCATCCCTCGCAGTGCGGGGGGGGCGAGCTCCTGGGGGGCCCCTCAGCACAGTACCATGGCCTGAGAGCTCCGGAGTAAGTCCTGGAGGGGGCCCCTCCATGCACTTTGCAGGGGGGCCCCCTCAACATTTGTTACGCCACTGCTTCTTTGAAAGGGTGCGGAGGTGGGGAGAAGGTGGGCAATGTGATGGTCTGACCTGTGTGGAAGGAAGTAACCACTTTAAGCAGAAAAGAGGGCCTAGTACGGAGGACTACTTTGTCCGGATGGACAGCAAGAAAAGGAGGTTTAGAAGATAAAGCCTGAAGCTCACTCACCCTGCGAGCAGAGGTGATGGCAAGCAAGAAAGCAGTTTTCAAAGTGAGGATACGAAGATGACAATTATGTAGTGGCTCAAAGGGAGCACACATAAGATAAGTGAGCACAAGGTTCAAGTCCCCCTGGGGAATTACGAAAGGAGAAGGAGGGAAGAGATGAGTAATGCCCTTCAGGAATCTGTTAACAATTGAGGACTTGAAAAGAGAAGGCTGATCAGGAAGGCGAAGAAAGGCCAGAATGGCTGAAAGATAGCCCTTAAGAGTGCCCAGAGCAGAGCCCTGCTGGGACAAGGAAAGAATGAAAAGGAGAACCTCTGGAAGAGGGGCAGAAAGGGGATCCACAGCCTTTGCTGTGCACTATGCCACAAATTTGTTCCATCTACAGGCGTATACCGTTTTGGTGGAGGGACGCCTGGCTGCCAAGATGACGTTACAGACTTCGAGAGGAAGGTCGAAAGCTGTCAACTGTTGCCGCTCAATCTCCACGCAAGGAGGTGGAGGCTGGACAGGTTCGGGTGGAGGACCGTCCCCTGCTGCTGCGACAGAAGATCCTCCCGAAGAGGCAGTCTGATCGGAGGATCAATGGCCATGCTCAAGAGCTCGGGGTACCAGACTCTTCGTGCCCAGTCCGGAGCAAAAAGAATTACTTGGGCACGGTCACACTTGATCTTCTTCAGCACTCTGGGTAGAAGTGGGACAGGCGGAAAGGCGTACAGAAGGCCGCAATTCCACTCGCGACGAAAGGCGTCGCAGAGCAAGTGCCGCCTTGGAAACTCCAATGCTCAGAACTGCTGACATTGCACGTTCTCTTCGGTAGTGAATAGATCTAACCAAGGCTCTCCTCACTGCTGAAAGAGACCTTGCACCACCTCCGAGTGAAGACGCCATTCGTGATCCATCATGCACCGGCGGCTGAGTTTGTCCGCCTTGGCGTTCAGGGAACTTGCCAGGTGTTGAACCACCAGGGATATGCCCTGATGTTCCAGCCATGTCCAAAGACGAAGAGCCTCTTGACATAGGGTCCACGACCCCACTATGTCCTGTTTGTTGCAGTACCACATGGCGGTGGTGTTGTCCGTGAACACCTGCACTACACTACCTTTGACAGAGGGAAGGAATGCCTTCAGTGCAAGACGAATCGCCAGAGCTCCAGAAGGGCAATGGGGAGCCCGGACTCCGCCGGAGACCAGAGGCCTCTGATCTCCGCCTCCCCCATGTGGCCACCCCATCCCAGAAGTGAGGCTTTCGTCACTACTGTGAACTCTGGTTGGGGAAGGGGGAGGGATCTGCCGCTGACCCAATCCTGGTTTGTGAGCCACCACTGCAACTGACTTGCAGTCCCCTCTGAGATCTGGACGATATCGGAAAGATTCCCCTGATGCTGCGCCCACTGGAACTTCAGGTCCCACTGCAGAGCCCGCATATGCCATCTGGCATGATCTACCAGCAGGATTCAGGAGGCCATGAGGGCCAGCAGCCTCAGGGTCATTCTCACCGAAATCCGGGATAGAGGCTGAAACATCGGTATCGTAGCCCGAATATCTTGGACTCGCTGCTCGGGAGGATAGACCTGAAACTGTGCTGTGCCCAGAACCGCTCCGATGAAAAGGAGCTTCTGAGAGGGAATCAGGTGCGACTTCGGCACGTTGATAGTGAACCCCAGCAAATGCAGGAGGTCCGCCGTAGTCTGGAGGTGGGAAATGACAGCCTGGGGCGAGCCTGCCTTCAACAGCCAGTCATCAAGATAGGGGAAGACTGAAACCCTTGATCTGCGCGGATGAGCTGTGACCACCGCCATCACTTTCGTGAACACCCGAGGGGTGCTGGTAAGGCCAAAAGGGAGCACGGTGAACTGAAAATGCTCATGGCCTACCGTAGGTAACGCTGATGGGCAGGCAAGACAGGGATGTGAAAGCAAGTCCAATGCTACCATCCAGTCTCCAGGGTTGAGGGCAGACAAGACCTAATCCAAAGTCAACATCTTGAACTTCTCCTTCCGGAGGAAGCGGTTGACGTCCCTGAGGTCTATGATAGGATGCTGGCCTTTGTCCTTCTTGGGCACCAGGAAGTAGTGGGAGTAGCAACCACAACCTACTTCTGGCATAGGTAAGCGTTCTATAGCTCCCTTGGCCAAGAGAGCCGTAACTTCCCGGCGGAGAAGGGCCAAATGATCCTCCGACATGCAATGGAGTGTAGGTGGCATGGAGGGAAGGGTAGTCTGAAGGGGAGGGAGTAGCCCCTTTGGACTATCTGAAAAACCCACCTGTCCGACTTGATGTTGCACCAGTGGGGGAGGTGATGGTGAATCCTGCTGCCCACTGGCAAGTGGTGGCCCTGAAAAGTCGGACTAGGAAGGCTTGGAGGCTGCTGCAGAGGGGGTATTGGTGGACTGGCCTGCCCGCTGGCCCCCAGACCCACGACGTTGGGTCCCACGTCCCCGGCCGTGCAGAGGTTGGGTAGCTTGCGCAGGCCTGTGGCCCTGGGTGGAGCGTGGTGGGGCACCCCTTCCGTAGCCACGAAAGGGGCAAAAGGCAGACTGCATGGGGCGAGAGGTGGCAGCGAGGCCCAAGGATGTGGCTGTAGCCCCAGAGTCCTTGAAACGCTCAAGCACGTTGTCCGCCTTGTCGCCAAACAGGCGACGGCCATCAAAGGGCATGTCCAAAAGGTTCAATTGAACATCCCCAGAGAAGCTAGTGGACCTCAGCCAGGCGTAGTGCCTCAGTGCTACTGACATTGAAATCGTTCTACCCAGTGAGTCGGCGGTATCCAGCCCACACCAGAGGGCAAACTTTGCTGCATCTCTACCCTCTGCGACAGCACGGGTTAGCATGGCCTGGGCACTGCGGCAGCACTTGCACAACCGTGTCCCACACAGTGTGTGTAATGGCCCAAGAGACATGTGGTGTTCACCGACCGCAGTCCTAAGCTGGCGGAAGAAAACATCTTCTCAAGATGGTCCAGCTTCTTGGGTTCCCTATCTGGGGGAGCAGTAGGGAATGCGACTTTTGATGTCGAGGCTTGGAACACCAAGCTCTCGGGGGTAGGGTGTTGGTATAGGAAAAGTGGGTCACCCGGAGCCGGGCGGTGGCGTCGGGCAATCATCCTATCCACAGGAGCCCCTGTGCTGGGCTTGGACCAAGTGCCCAGTAGGATGTCAGTGAGGGCCTCATTGAAAGGCAGCAGGGGCTCCGAAGAGGCTGCTGCTGGCTGAAGCACCTCAGTCAGGAGGTTAGTCCTGACTGCTACCTTAGGAAGCTCAAGGCCCGAGTCCTAAGCCGCCCTATGCCACGGTAGGGGGAGAAAGCATACCAAGGTCTGGAGAGGTATCTAGACCACTGGCATCACCCAACTCCTCTCTCCAGTCCGGCTCTTCAAGCTGGTCTGCTAGAAGGTCAACAGACCCCTCCCAGTCCTCCTCACCTTCCTCTGACTGCCAGTCAGGGCGAAAAGGAACGCCAGGAAAGAACAGTGGTACAAAAGTGCCAGTTCGGCTCCGTGTCTAAGTCGGGGGTGAGGCTGGGGTCGACACCGGTTAGGGGTACAACCGACGTCGCGGGTGTCGTCACTGGAATCGGCGCCAGGGAAGGTACTGTGAGGTTGACCGGCACCGATCCGGATCCAGGCCTGGATCCTAGGGGGCCCTCCGGCGCCGGAGCCAAAGCCGCCAGCTTCGAAGGCCCAGGGCCCCCAGCCAAGTCCACAGGGCCCGAAGGCACACCAGCAGAGTCGGGCTGCCCAAAGATGCTATGCAGCGTTTCGTAGAAAGCTCAAAGCTGGGCAGGGGACGCTCCGGCTCCTGGAAAAGGGGGGAAATGCGAAATCGTCCCAGAAGCGGGCCAGAAGGCGGAGCCGGAGAGCGACGACGCTCCGGATCCCGCGTCGCGTCGGCCAACGGACAGGGAGAAGGAAAAGAGCGACAATGCTTCTTCGCCTTCTTCTTGTGCTTCGACTTACCCGAGGAGTGCGAAGGCTTCGATGACGAGTGGTGATGGCTCTGGGACCGGTCCCGAGACCTTCCTCTCAACCGGGACCTCGAGCGGCACAGAGCTTACTGACGGGCCTCCAGAAGCTTTCGGGACCGCTCCCGCAAAGACTTCGGGTTCATGGCCCGACAGTCGGACCACGACTTCTGGTCGTGGTCGCGCTCCAGGCACCAGAGGCACACGAGGTGTGGATCCGTGACAGACATCAGCTTGTGACAGGAGTCACAAGGCTTGAAGCATGTCCGATGATGGGACATCCCTTCGTGCACCAGGAGTCGAAGGACTCGATGACGTTTTAGTTAAAAAGTGACTAAGGGGCAAACTCTCTCCAGATCTGCGCTGCAGAAAAAGAAAGATCTGACGTCAGCACGCAGGGGTGGGGTCTAAGTAGACACCGCAACGTCATCCCGGCGACCACGACGATGAATGTGGAGTCGACCGACACTACCAACTGATGCGCAGGGGTACTGCTAAGTAAAAATTTCTCCGGATCCAGTCTGACGCCTGGGGGTAATTCTAAGGTAAGGAATCTATAACTATGGTCTCTTTGAGATGCATCAATTACTAGCACTTAACTACTGGTGGCTCTATTGGTGCCTTCGCGGAGGATAGCTTTTAGGGTTGAATAGTAAGACCATGTATATAAGGATTGCTTGCACTAATAGTACATGCATCAGGTTGGAATGAGGCCTTGTTATAAGGAATTGTTCATAGTAATGGGACATGCAAAAAGTCCACGTGCACATAGCTTTCTTCAAAGTAGAAACTGGGTATGTTATTCGCGCTACTGATTTTGAATGATTACCATGCTGCTAAGCGATGTATAATGTACTCAGTGTTTTTTTGACAACCAATGTGAGGTATATATAAAAACATCTACCTATACCCATGGGGGCATACTGGGCAGGGCATCCCTACCCTTCCCAGAGACCCACAGTGACCACCCCTGGGGCCCCCCAAAAAATCTGCAAAAATTGCTGTGATCCTGCAAAACTCTAGCAGGATTGAAAAAACCAAAATGGCTGACTGGCCGCATCGTTCAATTATAGGCCAACTGCTGGGGCTGAAATAATCAAAAAGGTGGAGTGGGGCCACGCAGTCTCCCTCCCTGAGCCATTAAAGGCCCCGGAGAGCCCACACCGGGGCTGATGTTTTCATAAAAGGGGAGTAGGGCTGAGTAGCTCCCCTCCCTGAGCATCCAGAGGCCCTGTGGGATTGGGCCGATTTCATTAATAAAGGGGAGTGGGGCCATGTGGCTTCCCTCCCGAACCATTATAGGCCTCAGGGAGCCCACCCCGGGGCCTGAAATGCTCCAAAATGGGAAGGGGGCCACCCTCCTCAAGCCTTTAAAAGGCCTGGGGACCCCATTACCCAGGGAGCTATTTACATTTTAAGGGAAAGGGGAGCCTCGCGGCCCCTGCCCAAGCCTTCTATGGCCCCAAGTGCCCTCTCCCTTGGGGCTGGCTCTCTATCTATGTCCCGGGGAGCCCACACCCGGGACATAGCGGATTCCCTGCCCGCACCGGCATGGGCAGGGAAACCTGTTTTTGCTCTCACAGGGCGGGAGCATATTGAATCTCCCACCATGCAGGAGTAAACACAAAGTTTCCTCCCAGCGGGCAGGAGCTTTGAAAATGCTCCAGCTGGCTTGGAGCAGACGTTTGATCTGTTTCCTTTCCCTCAGTGACGAGGGCCAGGAAACAGATCAAAATATTGCTCCCGCTCGGAGGGAGCAGCACTAAGTAGCTGCTCCCTGCAGGTGGGAGCAATGCTGGCTCCTGCTGCATGCGGTGAGCCTGTTGGGGCTTTGGGACATCCCCCACGGCCCCAATGAGTGTATGGTGGGTGCCCTGGGTGAACACCAGGGCACCCACCTTTAAGTAATGTGGGACCAGGGGGATAGGGGTCCCTGGGGCGATAGCGTGTTGGTCAGGGGGTGCCACAAGGCCCCCTCCCCATTATTTTAAGTAATGGCCCTGGGAGATGGGGTCCACAAGGCCTTATAAGGCCCGTGGAGGAAGGCCATGCAACTCTCCCTCCCCTTTAATGAAAAAAAAATAGCCCTGGGGGATGGGGTCCCCAGGTCCTAATAAAAAGGCAGGGGAGCACTTAGTGCCCTCCCCTTTAAAAAACACAAGGCCGTGGTGGAAGGGGTCCGTGGGGCCTAATAAGGCTCGGGGAGGAGGGCCACTTGACGCCCTCCCCTTTTTTGTTTTTGAAAAGGACCTGGGAATGGGTTTTCCAGGGCCTAATAAAGCTCGGGGGCATATGGCCCCTCTCCCCTTTAAAAAACATAAGGCCCTTGGGTCCCAGGGCCTAACGGGCTTAATGAGGCTTGGGGAGGGGGGCCACATGGCCCTTCTCCTCTTAAAAAAACATAAGACCCTGAGAGGGTTTGCCGCAGACCCTGAAGCCAACCCCCCACCAGGCTAATAAAATATTATCTTTACGGTAAAAAAACCCTAGTAATTCACTGAAAAAGTCAAAGGTTAAAGTAAAGTTATACTTAGGTGTGATAAAGAGAATGAGATCTGTGTTTGTTTTAAAAAAAAACTTAGAAATTCACTGAAAATGTTATGTTCTAGTTAGGTGTAAATGTCAGTGACAACTTTGACATTTTGAACTAAAAAAACACAGAAATTCTCCAGTTGCAGAAAGCAGAGCTAACTATATCTTGCGCCCTGCCATGCACTGCTTATGACCTCATATATAACATCACTCATGACGTTCTATGACATCATTTATGACACCACTGATGACATCTCAAATGATATAATTGATGACATCACTGATGACATCATCCAATCAGTGTGCTTGCTTTTTTTAGTTTACATAGTGGCAGGAAACTACCATATTACTTTTCTATCTAAATTTGTACAGCCTGTGTCCAGCTAATGGGTGTAAGTGTTTACAAAATGCATGTGCTCCAAATGCATCTTAGGTGTGTAGAGGTATTGAGCACGTTATAAATCTTTGTATTAAAGACTAACTCTGTGTGCAGGTGACAGTTGACGACTTCTGTCCAACATGTTCCACACAAGTTTTTTGGCTCTGCAGAAAAAGATTCCAGCAGAGCAAAGATTGTACATAAAACATATTAAGTATTATAAGTAGCCTTGAGTTATTAGGCAGATTCGTCTCAGCTTGACAGTTTCTGCATAATGTAGAGGACTGTGTGCACCAGGTATTAACCTATGTACATGTGCTTGTTTGCTTCTGAAGATGGGTTACCTGTAAAGTTTTCTCCACAGTATGAAGACTGCAGGTGGTACTATCTTTAGCACCTTCAGAAATTGGTTATTTTAAGTTAATAGTTGCTCTTTGGCCAAGTTTTGCATAGAGTGTACACTGTTCTTAGTAGATACATTTTAATACTCTGTGGTGCATTTTTCGTGAGAGTTTCACTGTCTGCAAATAGCATGGGAAATTCTCTCCATAGAATAAACAGTGATAACAGTACCTACTCTTCTACTCATATCCACCTCATTTCTCAATGTAGGTTCATTGACTGTAAGGGATTTGATACAGGTAAAGACTGTCCGTAGTACGGAATTAGTTATGTTACCGGGCTTGAGTATCTGGAGGAACTTGGTTTTCCCTGAACAGTTGCATACAGATTGAACACCGTATACAGGATAGATTACCGTTTCAACTGTGGTTCATAGTCAAGATTAAGTCGGCAACCCATGAAGTGTATGGTATAGGGTCAATAAACTATATACCTGCCAAATTTCATTCAAATCCGACTGCCCATTTTTGCGCTACATCTGTCTAAATAGTGTATGGAAAATGTATAGGTGGAAAAACATGTTTTGGGACCCCCTTTTTTCTTTGCACCCCTTGACGAATCTCCACAAAACATTGCATTGTTCGCCAATGTAGGAAAAGCAATAGGTTTGGCAAGTTTTGTGGAGATTCACAAGTCAAATTTGGGTCAACAAGATCATTTGCAGGCGCTGGTGTTAGATCCAGGGCCAAGCAGCCCTTCGAGATTAGGACAATCCGATTTGCTAAAGCTCTTATTGGAGACAATATTGTCTGAAATTCGAGATTTGAAACAGATACAAGCAGAAGATATTGCTGCCCTGCATCAGAGACTGGTAAAAATTGAGGAAAGTGTGATGCAGATGCCAATTGGATTTCAGGAGGCAGAGGTAAGAATATCAGACCTTGAGGACAAATCCTTGTCTCTTAACAAAGAAATGTTGAATATGCAGAAGAAAGTGAAGTAGTCCAAATCTCACCATTCCCAGAAGGTATTCCCATGCATATTTTTCATGCACAGGGGTTGCAAAGAGGAAAGTGGTGATTTATTGATCAAATAACATTAACTGACGTTTTGGATGTTCAAAGTGTTGAAAAAGGAAGATGGATCTGGATTAAGGTTTCAGCAATAGGCTCAGTTTTGAATTTGATTAATTATTATGGTCCGATTGCAGGATGATGTAGAACCCATGCCAGGTAGGTCGCTCCCCCACCACACAGCTCCGCCTGTGTTGGCCGCCCGCTGCTGCTGCTGGTAAGATCGCCGTTCCGCTTGTGGCCTCGGTGCCCGCATTTCTTGCTTGTCTCCCCTTTTCCTTCTGTACCCCTCGCTGCCCCATTTGCATTGTGCCCGTATTTGTGTCTGCTTTTCTCTCCCCATTTTCCCTTCTGTACCCCTCGCTGCCCCATTTGCATTGTGCCCGTATTTGTGTCTGCTTTTCTCTCCCCATTTTCCCTTCTGTACCCCTCGCTGCCCCATTTGCATTGTGCCCGTATTTGTGTCTGCTTTTCTCTCCCCATTTTCCCTTCTGTACCCCTCGCTGCCCCATTTGCATTGTGCCCGTATTTGTGTCTGCTTTTCTCTCCCCATTTTCCCTTCTGTACCCCTCGCTGCCCCATTTGCATTGTGCCCGTATTTGTGTCTGCTTTTCTCTCCCCATTTTCCCTTCTGTACCCCTCGCTGCCCCATTTGCATTGTGCCCGTATTTGTGTCTGCTTTTCCCTCCCCATTTTCCCTTCTGTACCCCTCGCTGCCCCATTTGCATTGTGCCCGTATTTGTGTCTGCTTTTCTCTCCCCATTTTCCCTTCTGTACCCCTCGCTGCCCCATTTGCATTGTGCTCGTATTTGTGTCTGCTTTTCTCTCCCCATTTTCCCTTCTGTACCCCTCGCTGCCCCATTTGCATTGTGCCCGTATTTGTGTCTGCTTTTCTCTCCCCATTTTCCCTTCTGTACCCCTCGCTGCCCCATTTGCATTGTGCCCGTATTTG
Source organism: Calotriton arnoldi (assembly GCA_963921515.1). NCBI lineage: Eukaryota > Metazoa > Chordata > Amphibia > Caudata > Salamandridae > Calotriton > Calotriton arnoldi. The sequence goes on along the minus strand of CAWUFW010013880.1, from coordinate 330,849 downwards.
TGTCTGCTTTTCTCTCCCCATTTTCCCTTCTGTACCCCTCGCTGCCCCATTTGCATTGTGCCCGTATTTGTGTCTGCTTTTCCCTCCCCATTTTCCCTTCTGTACCCCTCGCTGCCCCATTTGCATTGTGCCCGTATTTGTGTCTGCTTTTCTCTCGCCATTTTCCCTTCTGTACCCCTCGCTGCCCCATTTGCATTGTGCCCGTATTTGTGTCTGCTTTTCTCTCCCCATTTTCCCTTCTGTACCCCTCGCTGCCCCATTTGCATTGTGCCCGTATTTGTGTCTGCTTTTCTCTCCCCATTTTCCCTTCTGTACCCCTCGCTGCCCCATTTGCATTGTGACCGTATTTGTGTCTGCTTTTCTCTCCCCATTTTCCCTTCTGTACCCCTCGCTGCCCCATTTGCATTGTGCCCGTATTTGTGTCTGCTTTTCTCTCCCCATTTTCCCTTCTGTACCCCTCGCTGCCCCATTTGCATTGTGCCCGTATTTGTGTCTGCTTTTCTCTCCCCATTTTCCCTTCTGTACCCCTCGCTGCCCCATTTGCATTGTGCCCGTATTTGTGTCTGCTTTTCTCTCCCCATTTTCCCTTCTGTACCCCTCGCTGCCCCATTTGCATTGTGCCCGTATTTGTGTCTGCTTTTCTCTCCCCATTTTCCCTTCTGTACCCCTCGCTGCCCCATTTGCATTGTGCCCGTATTTGTGTCTGCTTTTCTCTCCCCATTTTCCCTTCTGTACCCCTCGCTGCCCCATTTGCATTGTGCCCGTATTTGTGTCTGCTTTTCTCTCCCCATTTTCCCTTCTGTACCCCTCGCTGCCCCATTTGCATTGTGCCCGTATTTGTGTCTGCTTTTCTCTCCCCATTTTCCCTTCTGTACCCCTCGCTGCCCCATTTGCATTGTGCCCGTATTTGTGTCTGCTTTTCTCTCCCCATTTTCCCTTCTGTACCCCTCGCTGCCCCATTTGCATTGTGCCCGTATTTGTGTCTGCTTTTCTCTCCCCATTTTCCCTTCTGTACCCCTCGCTGCCCCATTTGCATTGTGCCCGTATTTGTGTCCGTTTTCTCTCCCCTTTTTTCCTTTTGTGCCCCCGCTGCCTCTCGCCATTCTCGCCGCTGCGTCCCCTGCGGCCCCGCCCCCCTGTCTGCCCATTCGCTGACCCTGCCTCCCGCCTCCCAGCTGCTCCTCCCTCCCACCTCCCCATAAATGGCGGCCGCTGTGCGGCCGCGCCGCTGGCGCACCGAAGGCGCGCCTAAGGCAAGCCCGTCTGCGCCCGTCCGTGCCTGGACCGCGCCCAGCGCCAAACCCCTGGCCCCCGCAGCAGCCAACCCACCCACCGGACTTACGACACCGCCACCCTCAACGCACTCAACACCGGCCGTATCCCCGGCTGCCACCGTGCCACCCCAGGTCGCACCCACGGACCCTTCGGCTGCCAATCCTGCAAGTTCTCCTGCCTCCGGACCTGCACCGCACCCGCCAAGCCGAGCACCAGCAGCAACCACCTGAAGTGCATCCTGCTCAACACCCGCTCCGTCCACAGACACGCCGTGGAACTTTGGAACCTGCTCGACTCCACATCACCAGACGTCGCTTTCCTCACGGAAACATGGATGAACGCCTCCTCAGCGCCCGACATCGCCATCGCCATCCCGGACGGATACAAGATCACCCGAAGGGACCGCGCCAACCAGACCGGAGGAGGCATCGCCATCGTCCACAAGAACACCATCCGCATCACGACCAACTCCGACGACACCTTCACAGCCGGCGAACACCTGCACTTCCAGATACACACCGACCCCAAGACCACCCTCAGAGGCACCCTCATCTACAGACCCCCAGGACCACGCACACAATTCAGCGAAGACATCGCCGACCTCATCAGCCCGCACGCCCTCCCCTCGGCTGACTACATCCTCCTTGGGGACCTCAACTTCCACCTAGAGAACAACAACGATCGCAACACCACCACCCTGCTGGACAACCTCGCCAACCTCGGACTCAAGCAACTGGTGACCACCCCCACACACCACGCCGGCCACACGCTTGACCCCGTCTTCTCCTCCAGCAAGGACATCTCCTTCAGCCACACCACCGGACTCCACTGGACAGACCACAGCTGCGTCCACTTCAGCTTCAGCAGGATCACCACGCACCACCACCCGCAACAGTTTCCGCGCAGAAGCTGGAACAAGATCACCACCGACCAACTCACCACATCCCTGAGCCAGAACCCTCCCGCCAGCTCAACGAACCCCAACCAAGCCGCCAGCAACCTCACAAGATGGATCACCAACTGCGCAGACGACCTCGCCCCATTGAAGACCCCCCAGTCAGACCCGGCAACAAGAAAGCATCCTGGTTCACCGACGAACTCAAGAAATCCAAGAAGAACTGCCGGGCCCTCGAGAAAGCATGGCGCAGAGACCCGACTGCAGACAACATGACCACCCTCAAGCACGCCACCCGAAAACACCACCAGCTGATCCACACCACCAAGAAAACCGCATTCAAGGAACGACTGGACAACAACGCCCACAACAGCAAGGAACTCTTCATCATCGTCAAAGAACTCTCGAACCCCAGCGCCGGAAACAACGACATCACTCCCTCGCAAGACCTCTGCAACTCGCTCGCCTCGTTCTTCCACAGCAAGATCGCAGACATACACAACAGTTTCAGCACACAGCCGACGTACCCTACGACCGTTCCAACGTCCCCCACCTCCACCCTCCGAGCCTGGACCCCGATCAACACCGAAGACACTATCCGCACGATGAACTCCATCCACTCCGGATCACCAACCGACCCCTGCCCTCACCACGTCTTCAACAAGGCCGACGCCGTCATCGCACCCCAACTCCGGGACATCATCAACACCTCCCTCAACACCGCCACCTTCCCAGAGAGCTGGAAGCACGCCGAACTCAGCGCCCTACTGAAGAAACCGTCGGCGGATCCCACCGACCTCAAAAACTACCGCCCCATCTCGCTCCTTCCTTTTCCTGCCAAAGTCATCGAGAAGACCGTCAACAGACAACTGGCCGCCTTCCTCGAGACGAATGGATCCCTCGACCACTCGCAGTCCGGCTTCCGGGTCAACCACAGCACCGAGACCGCCCTCATCGCAGCCACCGACGACATCCGAGCCCTGCTCGACAACGGGGAAACAGCGGCCCTCATCCTCCTGGACCTCTCCGCAGCGTTCGACACAGTCTGCCACCGCACCCTAGTGCAACGCCTGAACAACGTCGGAATGCAAGAGAAGGCACTGGAGTGGATCATCTCCTTCCTCGCCGGAAGAACCCAGAGAGTCCGCCTCCCCCGTTCAGTTCCGAGGCCACCGAAGTCATCTGCGGCGTACCACAAGGATCATCACTCAGCCCCACCCTCTTCAACGTCTACATGAGCCCCCTCGCAGCCATCGCACGCCAACACAACCTCAACATCATCTCCTACGCCGACGACACCCAGCTGATCCTCTCCCTCACCAACGACCCCACAACCGCCAGAACCAACCTACATGAAGGGATGAAGGACGTAGCCGAGTGGATGAGGAACAGCCGCCTGAAACTGAACTCAGATAAGACGGAAGTCCTCATCCTAGGATCATCACCCTCCGCCTGGGACGACTCCTGGTGGCCCCCTGCCCTGGGCAACGCACCCAAACCAACGGACCACGCACGCAACCTGGGCTTCATCCTGGACTCCTCCCTCTCAATGACCCGACAAGTCAACGCCGTCTCCTCGTCTTGCTTCAACATCCTACGCATGCTGCGCAAGATCTTCAGGTGGATCCCCACCGAAACCAGGAAGACGGTCACCCAGGCCCTCGTCACCAGCCGACTGGACTACGGCAACTCCCTCTACGCCGGAACCACAGCCAAACTTCAAAAAAGACTCCAACGCATCCAGAACGCCTCAGCTCGACTCATCCTGGACATCCCCCGACACAGCCACATCGCCGGACACCTGAGAGACCTGCACTGGCTCCCCGTCAGCAAGAGAATCACGTTCCGACTCCTCACCCACGCACACAAAGCTCTCCACAACCAAGGCCCCAGATACCTCAACGACCGTCTGACCTTCTACACTCCCACCCGCCAGCTACGATCGACCAACCACGCCCTCGCCGCCGTCCCCCGCATCCGAAGAGCCACAACGGGAGGAAGATCCTTCTCCTACCTGGCTGCCAAGACGTGGAACTCCCTACCCATCCACCTCCGCCTTACCCAAGACCACCTCTCCTTCAGGAAGCAACTCAAGACCTGGCTGTTCGAACAGTAGCGGACCCCCCCCCTAGCGCCTTGAGACCCTCCGGGTGAGTAGCGCGCTATACAAATGCTTGATTGATTGATTGATTGAACTCTGAAACAACTGCACAATCTTGTTATGGGTCAGAAGGGTTTTTAATTTTTGGGAGTGATTTTAATTTTATTCAGGATCTAAAATTGGATTCTTCTAGTAGGGTGAAAAAACAGTTAAAGCCTAAAACGGCAAGGATCCTTGCAACCATTAAACAGGATTTTGCATTAGTTGATCCCTAGTGCTCTGATCACCCAGGTCACTCGCAGATTATATGCTTTTTGCTCCAATGTAACACTGCTTCGAGCTTACATTTCTTCCTATTGACACGTGCAATCAAGTGGGGAGCAGAAGCCATCCGGACGAATGGTTTTTCAGACCGTTTGATAGTATGTTGAACTTAAATTAGACATTCAGTCAATAAAAAAGAGATGGATGGCAATTTGATAAATTCTTATTATCAGATCTGACTTGGTTAGGTGAAACAAGAATTTTTATTAAGGTATTTTTTCACATCAATCACAATTCTGCCTCAGACTTTGTAGTGTGGGAGGCCTTCAAAGCCACTTTTCGGGGATCGGTGATAGTCTATAAGTCCAATTTAAGTAAGATACGAGCCAGAAGAATACAGGAGCTGCAATGCATGAATGATTTAGCCACAAGTGCATTAGCAGCTCTAGAAGGCAGGTCCTGTCAATGTTTTAGACAATTAAAAAAGCATTAGCTCTCTAAGGTGATACAGAATCTTAGAGACTTCTTTTTGGCCGAGAAGATCTGTAATCATAGAACACATGAACATAAAAGTTATGAAGAAAGTCAGCAAAGAGGTAAACGTCTTGCTTGTTCAAATAGGATTAAGAAGAATAAACATCGTATTAGTGAGATTGAGCGTCCGGACACATATGCACGAACACAGCAAAGAACGAGGAGATTGCAGAGATCTTTCTTCAACAGTATAAGAATCTCTACGAGAGAGCAGATTTTGTTCCCTCATCGAGGCTTGATCAGTACTTAGTATACTTCACCTGCCCCAAGTGACAAGGCTTCAAAGAAACATTCGCTTAGATAAAATAGAGGTTTCAGAAGTAGAAAAAACATTTGAAAAAATGGCTAATGCAAAAGCTTGTGGGAATGACGGTATTCTAACCAAAGTATATAAGGTGTTTGCAAAGGAGTTGCTTCCCTTCTTAACAGACTGATTCAATCATATTAGGGAGGGAGTCAACATTCCGAAGTCTTTTAAAGAGTCAATTATTGTTAGCTTTCTCAAAAAGGATAAATCACCTTTGAATGTCAACTCCTACAGACCGATAAGTCTTTTAAATTCCGACTACATACTATTTACCAAAGTATGGGTATCCCAAATGACCCCAATTACAGAAACAATGATACATAAAGGTCAAAATGTTTTTTTCTCCAAATAGATCTATAGCTGCTAATACAAAGTTTTTGATCCAAGCTATTGATTTTTTTCTAGGAATCAAGGGAAGGCTGCTATACTGATGATTGATGCCGAAAAGACTTTTGATTTAGTGTACTGGAATGCCCTATTTTCTATACTGGCTAAAATATAAATGAGTTTATATCAAAATGCTGAAACAAGAATTATCATAAATTCTGAAGGAGCAGGTTCAGTGAGAATTAAAAGAGGCACCCGTCTGGGTTGCCCAATGTTCCCAATCCATTAACTTTTTCATTGAACCCTTGGCCAAGGGACTAGGTAATAAAGACTTGATCGCCTCACCACTAGAAGGGATGGTGAAAGTTAACCTCTTCACCTATTACATTATTCTTTTTCTAAAAACATACAAGACCAATGTTCAAGGAGTTATGAATGAAATTTTAGAGTATACTAAAGTGGGGGGCGGGGGGGTTACAAAATGAATCAATCAAAAACCGAGCTCGTATTGTTTAATGCGAGTCAGTGATCTTTCTCAAGATCTTCAGCAGCAGTACGTCCCCTGGTGCCCAATTTGTTATTTGGGAATATTTGTCACAAAGAGTTTTACGCAATTATTCCAACTTAATTATAGAGCCATGTTTAACAAAGCTAAAACCTTATTGGACAGATGCACTTTACTTCCTTTACCGTTGATTGGCTGGGTGGCTTTAATGAAAATGTCATTTTACCAATATTTCTATTTCTTTTTATCAATGTTCCCATAAAGATTGTTAACTCATATTTTTTAAAGAATTAGATTCACTTTTTAAGAAATGTATATGGAACAATAGCATGCTAAGGTACAGTACTCAGTCTTGCAACTAGATAAAATACAGGGAGTACTCGCGCTACCTCATTTGCAGACCTATTATCAGGCTGCATTATTGGATAATGCTGTTCAACTTTCTTTGGAGAGAGAAGTCTTCAATAAAGTTTTACTAATTCAGATGTTGAAATATTCTGCAATTGATTTCCCAGCATTTTTTTTTAAATGACCAGACCAGATATAAGGTGCCTAATGCAATGGAAAGCCATATTAAGTTATTTTTTAATTCCTGGCATGTGCCATATGTTTACTTTAATGCATGATTGTACTTTTTTAGGGCTGACTATGTCTAAGTCCATTTTAGAAACCTGAAAGGCGAAGGGGTTTACTAAATGGGTGATTTTTCTTTTTGCCAAAAACAGATAACATGGGAAAAAGGAGTCTTACATCATGGGACAGAGATCCGCGCCTTAGTATTTAAATGTATGAAGATACAGGGGGTTGGTTTCATATTTTCTTCACATGTTCAGCACTTTAATAATTTTGGAATACGTTATTTCAAGAATTAAGTAAATGCGTTAATCTACTGATTTTGCCCTAAGCTATTTTAGAATTATTTGGTTATTCATATGGTATTAGTTGATTGAATAAAAATTAACAATATTTTATTTGTAATGCCATATCTATTGTCTGGTGTCTGGTATTACAATACTGGAAAAAAAGAATATTCCAGCCTTTGAACTTTGGTATGCTAAAATGGTGAGGATTAAAGTTTTCGAGAAAGCATGTGCGAAGCGGGTCAGGAGTTTGTCAAGGTTTTTAGCAATTTGGAAACCATTTGAGTTCTATGAGTACAATCCTCCTTTTTGAACAGGATTTAAAGCCAAGCTTTAAAATCAGTTAAGTTCCCTCAGGAATTCCAAGTTTTATTATCTCATTTCATTGCACATTGGCACCTTTAGTATTTTATCAAGATAAGTGAAATAGTCACAACTTCCCACTGGCTTATAATCAACATTTAAATGATAGTAATCAAGGCACTTATGCACTTAAATAATGAGTAGGAAAATGAGTATATTTATTATTTGTTCAACTGAACAGCACTCCAGCACTCTACCATTTATGGCACTTTATTCACCAGGAAGGGGCTAATAGCCAACTAAACAAGGTTATATCTGTGACTTCCTACTTGTTGAGAAGCAATGCGTACAGGATATTACTTAGTGCATAAATTCACTTATCAAGGACTTGGAAAATGAATATACTCATTATGTGTCCAAAGGTATAACACTTAGCACTTAAATACCTTTAGCATTTCAACTATTAGGAAAAGTGGTATAAGCAGGATTCACTTTACATTATGGTTTGTCGACAAAGTTTATCGAAGTAAGCCATGTTATTGTTATCCACTGAAGCAGTTAAAAACTGAAGCACTTTCAGTTGATGAGTGATCTGTTGTTAATATCAATTACGTTCAAGAAAATCCTGGTAATTATTGTGTGGTGAAATCTTGTTATGCATTATTAGGTCTTTGTAGGAGAGTAGGATCTGCCTCTCATGTTGCCCCCACTTTTTGTCTGATGTTTACACTGGTTTCTGGCTATAGTCAGGCTGGGACCCTGCCAATCAGGGCCCCAGCCTCTCTGTTCTCTCTAAACGACTTGGAGTGCACTCTAGGTGCACTAGTGATTGGATACTGTGGTACCTTATGAATCCCTAGTATATGGTACCTTAGGTGCCAAGGCATAGGTACTTCACAGGCCTACCAGGGGCTGAAGCATGTATTATGCCAACCCTGGGAAGCAGACTAAATCTGACACCACAGGTCTGCTACTGCAGCCTGGGTAAGGTGGTGCATGCACCCCTTACTGTGATATAGGCTACCTATATCACTACATAGATACACACATATAAACCTATATGTCACTCCTATGGCAGACCTTATCAATCCTGAAGGCAGAGTGCTTGGTTCCTATGTGATAGGGTGCCCCTGCATGAGCAGAGACCCTCTGCAGCATTCGGAGACCCTTCTCTGATGCTGTTTGTAGTGCAGCCTGACCATATACTCTTAAGCGCATTATAATCCCGCGTTAAATGCTAACTTTGGGATGGCTGCACAGAAACATGTCGTGTTTGGTGTCAAACATCTTGGAATACTACCCCCCGCCAGTTCTGGCGGCGGGGGTAGCACTCCACCCTTCTAGATGGATAGACATGTACCTACTGTGGAAACGCAGTAGAATCCTGAAGAGCCCTGGCATCACAAAATGGATGCCACCACTCACAGACACGGGGCTGCCCTCCTGCTGATGACCGAAACTCGCAGTGGAGGAAGCCCAACAATAGGTATCCTGTCCCAGGGAGGTGTGACCACCTCCCAGACAGAGTTTAGTGTATTGGGGCTGGGTGGGTGCACTCCTAGAGTGCTTTGAAGTCCTGCACTGGGGGAGCAGAAGGCTCCTCTGTGCATACACCAGTTCAAACCGGCTCAGGGGCTACCTGCCCCTGCTCTGGCGTGAAACTGGACAAAGGGAAGTGGGTGTAGCCACCCACTCCCCTGACCCTCCCATAGGTGGGGTCTTAGAGCTAGTCCCTCCCTTCCTTTTTAGTATAAGGTAGGGAACCCTTGAACTTGCAAACTAGATACCCCTGGACGACGCTCTGAAGAAGAATCCTGGACCTTCGACGTTTCACTACCTCTGGAAGACTGAAGAATCTCCCTTGGAGTCAAGGAGTGACTCCCCTGCTTGGCAGGCACCAAAAACTGAAATGATGGTCGCAAACTACGCCGCTCCCGCCGGAGCCCGAGGTCCCTGCAGCCCAAGACAAGGATTTCCTGACTTCTCCAAGGCCATCGTGAGTCCCCAGCGAAGCTGAGGCCAGTGGACCCCACGAGTGATGAGGAACCACAGTCCCTGGGTACCGTGCACTATTGTCGAGTGCAACCCCTTCACGGCATTCTACGAACCTGTGCTTTGGACCACGTGTGGTCCCAGCCTCTGGCAGGAATCTCTCCGAAGATCAGAGGCCTACCCCATCCCGAGTGACCGTGGGCCCCTGTTGAAGGAATCCTCCTGAGGCGCCTTTGCGATCCCTTGCCAGCCGGCTTGTGGGTCCCCTGAAGACTTTTCTACAGAATCAAAGGGCTCCCCTGGTTGCTCCAGGCCTGCCCTGACTTACCCTTGCTGGGTGAGTTCCCCAGACCTTGCTGGTCTGCGCCATTGACTTTTTACGCTTTCCACGAGACTTGCTGCTACCAAGGCTTGTTGGCTCCAATCAGGTCGCCGACACCGCAGTCAGCTGCAGACTTCGTGGGACACGCTGAATCCAGCTCCTGGTTGTCCTCGACGCCTCTTGGACCTCGTGGCCGAAGAGTCAAGACACCCGTGAACGACCTGAATCGGTTGACGACGGTGGGCATTCATCTTCCTTGCCCCGGGTCACTGCCAAGTGACTTTGAACACTGTCCCCTCTGCTTTCAGGTCTTTCTTCTTCCGAATCCAGGCTTGGATTCCATCACTTCTTCTGGCTTCACAAGCAGCAAGTCTTCATTGGCTCCCATTGAAAACGATGCCGCGACCCGACACCAAAGGACACCTATGCACCCGGCTTCCCTGGGTGAGGTAACTCCAGCACTACGGTGCTCCTGTGGGTGTTGGCCCTAGAACTACTTACCCTGTAAGTGACTTGCTTGTAGCTACTCCCGAAGTGCCCTTAAACTCTTAATTTCCAACCTCGACTTGCCCCATTGAAGTCTATGGCGATCCGCGCCTGTGTTCACTCACTGCACGCGTCCCCCGTGGGTCCTTTACTTACCTGCCTTGGGTGGTTTCATGAGGCCCCAGCACTTCTGAAGGCCCTGGGCCTTGTCTCCTTGCAAGTCGTTGTTCTTAAGTCTCTTTTTTAGTATATGGTCTGGTACGCCCCTAAGGCCCCAGCCATATTTGTGCTTAATTTATTGTGAAACGTTGATTTGTGCATATGTTCCTGACTTCTAATCTCACAAGAGATTAGTAGAGAGTTGTTTAGTAATAAATACATATATATTTGCTATATATACCTGTGTTGTGTCTTTTCATTTGGTGATTCAAGAGATTGTGTGGTAAAACAAGCTGCTTTACATTCCTCCAAGACTTAGCCTGAAGGCTGCTCTCCACAGCTACCACTAGGATAGCTTTCTATAAAGGTTGTCTTAAACCTACCTACCATAAGAGTCGAATTGTACTGGTGCAAGGTGTCCACTTTAACTAGTGAACAGCATATACCAGGCCAACTTCTCACATTGGTGGCAGCGTGTGGGATTCCAGCTTGCTATTGTTTTACCAGAAAATCTCTATTTGAATTACTAACTGAAAACCACTATAGGTACTCAAGGTACATATAAAGTCAAGCTTAGTATCAATAAGTTCTACTGAACTTAGAGCTGTGTGCCAAGGGATAGCACACCCTTTCTACAGCTCAAGCTAGTATCAGTAGGCCACAAACTAGTGTAGGTAGTACAACACTGCACAACACTAGAATGTCCTTAAAGGGTGGACCCAGTGGATCCACTCAGCCTCAGTATAAGGACATGGCTTTCTCTGACTTGAGAGCCATGTGTGCTGCAAGGCACCTGAAGCTAGGACAGAGTCCCTCCACACTACACCTGATAGATCTGCTGACAGCAGATGATCTTAGATTAGCTCTAGGAGCTAATGGGTCTGAATCAGTGAGTGGGTCAATTACAGTGTCTGGGTCAGATGATGAACATCTGGATGACCAAGACTCTGTGATTGTAGGTCCAGGTCCCAAGGGGTCTGAACAGGACAGAGGAATTCTCCCTAAGAGAACTGACATAGTGGAGGAGAGGCCTAGGTCCCTTTCTAGGTAATCTGAACACTCCTATCACTCTGGCAGAGAATCTGTCTACCAGAGGAACTCCTACTTCTCAAGAAGAGAGACCTCCTCTGACAGAATGTACAAACTGCTGCAGTATGAGTAAGCAAGGTTTGCCCTCAAAACCAAGCAGTTGGCATTAGATAAGGAAGCCCTGGAGCTCCTTCTAGAAAAGAGGGGTTAGAACCCCCTGGTGGCAGCAACAGTGTCCCTAGAGGCAGAGAATATATTCCAGACCATAGGAACCTGAGCAAGGTTGTTCCTCCCTACCAGAGTGGGGATGATATCCATAAATGGGTAACTGCTATGGAAAGGGCCTGTAGAGTACAAAAGGTCCCCCAAAAGCAGTGGGCAGCAATCTTGTGGCTCTCCTTTTCAGATAAAGGTAGAGACAAGCTCCTCACTGTTAGAGAAGAGGATGCTGATGACTATGAAGTCCTGAAGAGTGCATTGATAGATGGGTTTGGCTTAACCACTGAGCAGTACAGGTTGAAGTTCAGAGATACCCAGAAGGCACAGACTCAGGACTGGACTGACTTTGTAGATTGTGCAACCAATGCTCTGGAGGGTTGGCTGGTTGGCAGTAGGGTTACTGATTTCAAGGGATTGTATAATCTAATGATGAGAGAACAGATCCTTAATAATTGCCAGAACCAGTTGTTGCATCAATACCTGGTGGACTCAGATCTGACCTCTCCCCAAGAATTGGGAAAGAAGGCAGACAAGTGGGTCAGAACCAGGGTGAGGCAGAAAACCCAGAACCAAGGGGGTGACACAAAGAAGCAGGATTCTAAGGGCTCTGAGAAAAGTGGGGATAAGTCAAAAGACCAGAAGTCTTCACAAGGGCCCCAAAAATCTGCATCTGGTGGGGAGTCACAATCCAACAAGGGAAAAGGCCAACAGAAGCCCTGGTGCAAATTCTGTAAACAGAAAGGGCACTGGACTTCTGATTGTAACAAGTCCAAAGACCAAACCACCACCACTCCTGCCCCTAAGGCAACTGTTCCCCCTAGTGCATCTACTGGTGGAGGTGGTACTCAGAATAAGGGTGTAGTAGGGTTGACCCTGGGTTCTGAAGTGGACTCTGGCCTAGTCAGAGTACCCACTCAGGCAATGCTGATTTGTGATGGAGACATTGACATGTCCTTCCTGGTGAGCCCCAGTAATCTGGGCAAATACAAACAGCAGCCTGTAATAAATGGCAAACAGGCTTTGGCATTTAGGGACACAGGTGCTAGTGTCACCATGGTGGCAGAGGATCTTGTGGACCCTGGACAGATCATCCTGGGCGAAATGTACCAGGTGACCAATGCAAGCAATGTCAGGACCAACCATAGCCTGGCAGTTGTGAATTTCTCCTGGGGAGGGGTAACTGGCCTCAAGAAGGTTGTAGTCAGTGCAGACCTCCCTGTAGAATGTCTATTGGGCAATGATTTAGAAACTTCAGCCTGGTCTGAAGTAGAGTTATGGACTCATGCTGAGATGTTGGGCATCCCTGCAAAGGTATTTGCTGTGACCAGGTCACAGGCCAAAATGCATGACACTGAACCAGCTCTGGATCCTGAAACTATGGACCAGATGCTACCCAAGAAGAGGAGCAGTAGGGGTAAGGCAGTGCCTTCCCCTCTGTCTCAGATCACTGATTCCCCTCTTAAGGGAGGAGGAGCAGATCCTGAAGAAGGAACTGCCCCAGAGGAACTTGAGCCTGATCAGGTTGAGTTCTTGGGGGCAGGGGGCCCTTCTAGGGAAGATCTGAGTAAGGAGCAACAGTGCTGCCTCTCTCTTGAACCCCTCAGACAGCAGGCTGCTGCTGAGGCTGCTAGGAGTGCTAGTGGGTCCCATAAAGTGTATTGGGATGAGGGACTCCTATATTCTGAGGGTAAAGATCCAGCCCCTGGAGCCACCAGGAGGTTGGTAATACCTCAGAAGTTTAGGGGGTTCCTCTTGACCCTAGCACATGATATCCCTTTAGCAGGTCACTTGGGCCAAAACAAGACCTGGGACAGGCTTGTTCCATATTTTCATTGGCCACATATGTCAGAGGACACAAAGTCACTGCCCCCTCTGCTTTCAGGTCTTCCTTCTTCTGAATCCAGGCTTGGATTCCACCGGACACTTCTTCTAGCTTCACAAGCAGCAAGTCTTCATTGGCTCCTTCTGAAAACGACGCCGCGACCCGACACCAAAGTACACCTATGCACCTGGCTTCCCTGGGTGAGGTAACTCCAGCACTACGGTGCTCCTGTGGGTGTTGGCCCTAGAACTACTTACCCTGTAAGTGACTTGCTTGTAGCTACTCCCGAAGTGCCCTTAAACTCTTAATTTCCAACCGCGACTTGCCCCATTGAAGTCTACGGCGATCCGTGCCTGTGTTCACTCACTGCACGCGTCCCCCGTGGGTCCTTTACTTACCTGCCTTGGGTGGTTTCGTGAGGCCCCAGCACTTCTGAAGGCCCTGGGCCTGGTCTCCTTGCAAGTCGTTGTTCTTAAGTCTCTTTTTTAGTATATGGTCTGGTACGCCCCTAGGGCCCCAGCCATATTTGTGCTTAATTTATTGTGAAACGTTGATTTATGCATATGTTCCTGTCTTCTAATCTCACAAGAGATTAGTAGAGAGTTGTTTAGTAATAAATATATATATATTTGATATATATTCCTGTGTGGTGTCTTTTCATTTGGTGATTCAAGAGATTGTGTGGTAAAACAAGCTGCTTTACATTCCTCCAAGACTTAGCCTGAAGGCTGCTCTCCACAGCTACCACTAGGATAGCTTTCTATAAAGGTTGTCTTAAACCTACCTACCATAAGAGTCGAATTGTACTGGTGCAAGGTGTCCACTTTAACTAGTGAACAGCATATACCAGGCCAACTTCTCACATTGGTGGCAGCGTGTGGGATTCCAGCTTGCTATTGTTTTACCAGAAAATCTCTATTTGAATTACTAACTGAAAACCACTATAGGTACTCAAGGTACATATAAAGTCAAGCTTAGTATCAATAAGTTCTACTGAACTTAGAGCTGTGTGCCAAGGGATAGCACACCCTTTCTACAGCTCAAGCTAGTATCAGTAGGCCACAAACTAGTGTAGGTAGTACAACACTGCACAACACTAGAATGTCCTTAAAGGGTGGACCCAGTGGATCCACTCAGCCTCAGTATAAGGACATGGCTTTCTCTGACTTGAGAGCCATGTGTGCTGCAAGGCACCTGAAGCTAGGACAGAGTCCCTCCACACTACACCTGATAGATCTGCTGACAGCAGATGATCTTAGATTAGCTCTAGGAGCTAATGGGTCTGAATCAGTGAGTGGGTCAATTACAGTGTCTGGGTCAGATGATGAACATCTGGATGACCAAGACTCTGTGATTGTAGGGCCAGGTCCCAAGGGGTCTGAACAGGACAGAGGAAAAACAAGCTGCTTTACATTCCTCCAAGACTTAGCCTGAAGGCTGCTCTCCACAGCTACCACTATGATAGCTTTCTATAAAGGTTGTCTTAAACCTACCTACCATAAGAGTCGAATTGTACTGGTGCAAGGTGTCCACTTTAACTAGTGAACAGCATATACCAGGCCAACTTCTCACAGTCTTCTTATATTCTGCTCCATAAAAAAAAAGAGATTTGTCAAACGGTGGCAAAGTTATTAGCAAGCAAACATCTGAGGAATTCTTATCCCTGGGAATCCTAACTATAACTACAGAATGGCTACTGCCACTTTGTAATATATATAAATGCATTGACTTGTACAACATGAAGATTTCCTATTTCCTTTAATGTTATGGAACTCCTGTATTCACTCAAATGAATTTTCAGACTTCAACCCGACAGAAGCTGATTTTGGCCATTTCTAGGAATATTGGAACTACCTCTGGGTGGACTTTGAACACTGAAATTTAATGGAGACACCCCATATATAAGTTTTGCATAAGGACTGGAAAGGAACTGCAAAGGCTTCAGATTTCAGTCTAAATTATGTACAATAATAAATATCAAATGATTATTTGATTTGTGTATCCTCATTTTAATTGATGTTTTAATATGTGTTGTGATACCTGTTAGACTAATTGTGCATATTTAGTATGCAGTTGCGTTACAATAATTTCCACGAGCAGTGAGCAATGCTACTATTGTTGTGCCAAACAAGGGTTTTTTGATAAATCCCTATAGAAACCCCCTAATTATCACCATTCGTCTCTGAAATAGTGGTCATTAGAGGAGATGGCATGAGCTTCTATTGGAGGTCAAGGGGGCCTGCTCAAGTGCATCAGGGATGTAGTCACTCTTGTTGTGGAAGAGCAGGGACTTTGTGGAATATTGGGTGGTTCTGTGCCACCAATTCTATATCCTGAGTCCACTTGAGGCCAAAGGTGTGCCTATATGGTGTAAAGTCATGCAGGGGATCCTGAGGAAAAGTCAAATAAGGTGTAAGTAGTTTTGCAGTAGCCTGTGGGGCAGCGATAGAGGAAGATATAATAGTACCTTTAATGTCAGTAACATATGTCTCATACTTGTAGTTTTACAGTTCATTTGCTTGCTTATTTTTGTGTTTTTAGGGTGCACTCTATCCCATAGGCCTCAAGCACAATCGAAGGCAAATGTGAGTTACAGGAAAATTATTATTCCAAAGTTGTAGCAAAGACTTAGTTTTTGGAAAGCAATTACTTTCACAGTGTCTTTGGACAATTGAGGAAAAGACTGCCTGGCCCAGGCGAGTCAACATACAAATGTCTGTCCTCCAAAGGCACTAGGTTGGAAAGAGGTGAGGTTTATGAGATTCATGGAGGACAATTGGGCGGTCGTACAGCCTTGTGGTTGGTGATGAGGGGAGCTACGTATTTTCTGATGTTTTGCTGGACATGACTTACTGGGTCAGATGACAGCTATTGAAAATGATGCAGGCTTTTATTGGGAGGCAAAGTTTGTTTGATGGTGGAGTTTTGAAAAACGGAGTTTAGGGACCACAGACACTTATTTTAAAGAAATGGCACTTGTTTTTCCGATATTTACCGAGAGCAAGAGAGGGAAAAACACACATATCATAAAGACAGAGGAAGAGAAAGACGTAAGATGAAAGAACTGACACAAGGGGTGAAAGTAGGAACTTGCAAAAGTGAGATAAAGAGGAAGGGAGCACCTGGCAGTGGACTAAAGAGGCATGAGGTGGATTCAAGACTACACAGCCATCGTATTCAAGGCACATTTTAATTGCACCAGCTGCTGGCTTCTGAGCAGAGCATCGTGCACAGGGACTCTTTCTTTTACAAATTAAGGGGATGATTTATGAGATTTTGGCGCAGGGCAGCGCAGCAAGTCACTGAGTCGAAGGGAAAGGGCAGTATTGCGCCATATCTATGGCCTTTTTGGCAGGCTTGCGCCAAAGCAAGCACCCTTGCCATGGTGCAAGGGTGTCTGCGTTGCATGGAGGATTGTTTTTGTGCTGGAAGGGGCAACGTCCTGCACAAAAACAATCCTGGGAGGCGTGTTCCTCTTTCTATGTGTGCAGCACAGAAGGAAAAGTAGTGATATTTCACCTTGCTGCGCCTCTCCTGGGGAGCCGTAAGGTTTTGGCACATCCCCATGTTTACAAGGTCTTGTATATCTGGGATGTGCCAAAATCCATGGGTGTTGCGTGGAAATACCCTCTGCAATTCCCATGGCACACCTCCCTAGTGCAGAGTAAGGCAACACAGTGATTTGCGCTGGCTTGCCTTACTCCATATTTATGAGGCCATTCAAAGCCACGCAAAGTGGCTTTGCGCTGCTTCATAAATACGATTTAGTGGTTTGTGCCACCATTGCATCAAAAAAGTGACGCAGCGGCGGCCAGCGGCGCAAGGGCCTTGTAAATATGTGCCTAAGCACTGACAATGCATCTGAATTGAACTCATTTATATAGTTTGTGGTTATCATGATAAGCTATCAGGGACCCACTGGACGCTCTGCACATACCCTGCAGATCACAAGTTAGCTCAGGCTTTCAAATTTCTGAGGTCAACAAGGTGGGGATGGTTGAGTTAGTTAAAGTACCATCTTCTATTATGGGCCTCGGCTACCGCAGATGTTTAAAGCTCTAAAAAAAGCAAGTTATTATTCTTCTTTAGCGTTTTTAAACTTTGAAATCTATGTAATTTGACAGAAATGTTTTTGATTGGCAAGGTTAGTGAGATTGGTACATGCAGACTGGTGGTGTGATCACTCGCTATCCGAAAAGAGTCTAATCTGCCTCTTTTCACCGAGGCATTGACAGAAAGTTTTGATTTTTAGAATGCATTTTTCTGCTTGCCAGCCTCCTTAGGTTAATAAAAAAAGAAACACGTTAAAGTTCCTTTTGAAAAAGATATTTCTGGCTTTTTCTGTTGCTGATATCCTTGCTCTTTCCTTAATCACACTTTTGATCTGCAGTGTGCCACAGACCCCCGAAAAAATCCGGGTTAACTGCAGAATATGGAACCGATCGACAGATATGAAGCTGACCTACTTGCCAAGTGGAAACTTAAATGAAATTTTAACTAGTCCCTATGAGGATCGCCTTCTTTGTCTTGCCGAGAAGGCTCGCTTGCGATGCCTGCAGCTACCGAGCTTTTGTGAAGGCACCAGGGATGTGAAGCAAACTGCGTCTGTTACAAGGTTTCACGTCTACACTAAGCCCAAGATAAAGTCTGCGGATAGGGACAGGGCTTCAGAAGAAGCCACTCAGATTGCCAGCTCCAAAAGGACATAAATAATTCTGTGCAGTCTGGCTGCAGGGGGAAGATTCTGAAGCCCCCTGAAGTCCAATTTTCAGCTCGTTAGCTGGGATTCCAGTCCAAACCTTGATAAAGATACGCTCTCTGGTAAGTTGTGTTTGAGATTTCAGTTTTCGAAATAGTGGTGTGTTCTTTTACCCTCTTCCCTGTCTTTGGACAGACTCAGAGTTTCTCGAGGAATGTTGCATCACATCCTGTTGCTGAAGAACTGCGGATCCTGTATTTCCAGCCTACCAGATAGAAATCACAAGATCTCTTTACAAATGGCAAATAGGCGCACGAGCTGCAGTGGCCTCGACGACCCGGGTGAGAAGAGCCCACTGCTCGCAAGTTGTGGTGTCTTTTACCACCCAACAAGGATTCGGGAGAGAAGTTGGTGGTGGGGGTGTCTTGCTTTCAGTAGGGCTCATAACACATTTGCTGTCCATCACTGTCAAGAGATCAGTGGCGTAACGAAAGTTTAAGGGCCCCCCTGCAATGTACACGGAGAGGCCCCGCTCCGGATTTAATCCGGATTGCTCAGGCCTGAGTACTGTGCTGAGGGGGCCCCCTGCAGCTCGGGGCCCGCCGCACCACGGGGGATGCGGGGCCTGTGTTACGCCCCTGCAAGAGATGTGGCATATCAGTCACATGCAGTGATGATTTAAGCATAGGCGCCACACCTGTGTACACCAGCAATCCCAGAAATGACTGAGACAATAACTTTTTTGTCTTCAAGAGGCTGTAGCTTCCTATTTTCAAGTCAATAAAAATGTAAAGGCATTGCGGTCTAATATTGTAGTGGAGAAGCAAAATGTGTGATGAAACATGCCATCATGAAAAATACTGTAGCAGGCAATGTGCAGGAAGAGAGCGAGCCCACGGTCACTCAGGTTAGGGCATTTTGAGGGTTTGTCCAGCATCATGTCTCCTGTCTCTGTGCCTGCACAGAGTCACTGCTGGATGGCCAGTGTCCGTCGTTTTGCTTCGCCACTGCTTTTAACCCTCTCAAAGTACAAGCAACTTTGACTCTTTCAGCCCTTTATGATTTGAAGAGGTGCCTGTGTGTGGCTGGGAGAGCAGAGCTGCGTTACTGAAGGGCTCCCGAACAATCCAACGATTGAGATGCAAATCCAGCCACCTACCAATAAGCAGCCATGTTGTGGACTTGTCCTGGTTATGCCCTTGGTGTTTATTTCTTCCATTAAGCAAGTTTCAAAGTGCCTCAATATTTTCAGATCCGTGGTGATAGTGGATTACAAAGGATGGTATCTACACCTTCCGAACTTTGCGCAAACTTGGAAATCTGTTACGTCAATAAGGATGGACCTTTATCTCGAACTGAGGCTGAACTCACAAATTCATTAACATAGTATTGATAGTGAAGCAGATTTTGCCCACAGTAACGACAGAGAGGATTAGATTGCAAACCATTAAGGTTTATTAGCAAATTAGTAAAGTTTACAATCTCCAATCAAATTAATTAGGCAGAAATCAAAATTCACCTGAATGCAGTGTACAAGAATATAAACCAAGTAGTTCAATTAGTAATGCAAATGTGGCATTATTAAAGGCAGCAAAGGCAAATCAAAGAAAAGTTCAGTTTCCTTAATGGAAGCTCTGTGCTGCTAAGCTAAGGATGTGGGCAGGTCAGGGAAAATCAGAAGCAGCAGGTGTCAGCAAATAGGTTGTATGATGTTACAACACATGCTTATACAACTCATGCCATTGCCACATATGCCTTTGCCAAGCATTTTTACATTGCATACATTATTTTGAAAAAAATGCTTATATTTTTTGGGGGGACACCCCCAACCCCATTTTTAAAATACATACATTTTATTGCCCCTTTATTAAATATCCTTACCACCCTATATCCCTACCACTACTAAACCCTAAAAATACCCATACCATCCTATACTCCTAAACCCTAAAAACACCCTTACAACCTAATACCCCTACCTACCCATAAACACTAAAAATACCCTTACAACCCAATACTAAACCCTTTCCTAAACCCTAAAAATTATCTTACCACCAATATCCTTCCCCACCCCTAACCCCTAAAGCACCCTAACAACCCAATACACTTCCCACCCCTAAACCCCAAAAATACTCTTAGAACGCAATACCCTTACCCACCCCAAAACCCTAAATATAACCTTTCCATCCAATACCCTTACCTACCCTAAACTCTAAAACACCCTTACAACCTAAAACCCTTACTAGCCCCCTAAACCGTAAAAATACCCTTACAACCCAATACCCTTACCCACTCCTAAACCCTAAAAAAAACTTTCCATTCAATACCCTTACCCACCCTATACACTAATAATTCCTGTATAACCCAATACCCTTATCATACTTAAATTCTAAAAATACCCTTACCCTGCCATTAGCCCTAAAAATAAATTACCTCCCCATGCTGCTACCCACCCCTAAACCGTGAAATGTGTGTGTGTGTGCCACTCTGTCGTTATAGTTAGGGTCACCAGAAATAGGGATTTTTAGATCCTTTTCCCTCAATAACTTTGCACCCGTTTGGCGAATGCCCACAAAACTTTGCAGACCTGTTGCACCAGATTAATAGTCAGAGTGCTGAAAGTTTTGCTGCGTTTGGTCAGGGGAGGTAAAACGAAAAAAGGGAGGTCCCAAAACAGGCTTGAAATCCAATGAATTTTACATAGACTTTTGTATTTCGCATAGCACCAAACAGCAAGTCGGATTTTGCTGAAATTTGGCAGCATTAGATATTAGGGTGCACAGATGATTTATTTGGGTACTGCCGGTGAGTAGAGTAAGTATTTTTTAAGCTACAATGTTTTTAAACTTAGTGATATCTTGTAGGACAAAAACACTAAAAGTAGCAAGGAGGCCCCAAAAATAAATTAGACGGTATATGTAAAGTTTCAGATTTACTACCTGAACGACTGAAAGACCCATTTATGGTCACATGGTCATGGAAACCTATAAATAAATACATAAAAGATAGAATACATCTTAATCTACATATGTTTTCTTTGCATGTTCTCTGGCTCACAATATAAAGTGGCCCAACAAGCCAAACAAAAAACATCTTCCTATGTACTTCTGTGCTACAAAATGGAAAAGTGACCTAGCAGTGAGCTACACAAAGTACTATATGGAGGACATGATAATTGACCATTAGGAAAAAATTATAATCTTAATTTTTATAACAATGGTTAGCTTTAATTCACTTTGGACTTCATGTGTAGCGCAATCCTACTAAAAGTAGCAAGCAAGCCAAAAAATAAACTAGACTGCATATGTAAAGTTTTATAATTACCACATGAACAACTAAAAGACACATTTATGTCACATTATTAGGTAAACAAATAAACCATATACATAACAGATACAATAGATAAAAAGAGAGAAATCACATTAAATTTGATTGCCACTCTGTAGTTATAGTTAGTATTCCCAAAGAAAGGAATTCCTCAGGTATTAGCTCCCTAATAACTTTCCATCTATTTGACAAATCCCCACAAAAGCTTTCCAGACCTATAGCATTTTCTATATTTTGAGATGATCTATATTTTTGTGGTGAATCTTTAAGAGGGTGCAAAGATAAAAAGGGGTCCCAAAACTGGTTTTTCCACCAATGCATTTTCCATAGACTATTGTAATGACGTAGCGCAAAAACAGCTAAATGGATTTACATGAAATTTGGCAGTATTATACATTATGATGCAGAGATGATTATTTTGGGTACTGTAGTTAAGTAGGAAAAGTATTTTTTAAGCTGTAAGGCATTTAAACGTAGTCATATCTGTCAGTGCAGTACTTTAACAGAATTTCACAAACGTTTGTGAAACTGCCACAGTACATGACTGTAAACTTATTTTAAAATATATATAAAAAAATAGAAATACATTTCCCTACCTATTACTACTTTAATCATGTGGTAATAGGTTGGGACCTACTACTTAACTATATCTAAGGCGATAACACTGAACACAGCCAAAGTCTAGTAAAAACGATATGGCTGCCTTTTCATTCTGTAAAACAGCCATTACCCAATTATATACTGGCTTGTCATCGCCATGGACCACTGTATACTGCAAAGTTATCACGGTATACCATGGCCCAAAATACAAATAAAGCCTAGCTGTATTATTGGATTGCAGTACCCTTACATCACTCATTGTGCCACATTGGCAATACAATACTGAAATCAGTATTATTTTGGTGAATCTGGAGACACGCAAGGCAGAGCAATGCCCTGTTTTGCGTTACTCTGCACACCATAATCTACAGTGCTACTAAATTTCACATGCATCCATATGTCACGCCACTGTAGCCACTCCACTATACCCTATTCCACTCTACGCCTCTCCACTGTACGAGACTCCACTCTATGCCACTGCATTCTACGCTATTACATTGTATGCAAAGCTACTGTATGCCACTCCAGTCTATGTCACTCCTCTGTACACCACTCCACTGGATGCTACTCCACTATACACTATTCCTCTCTATGCCATTCTACTGTACGCCACTCCATGCTACTCTATTCCACTGTAAACCACTCCAGTGTATGGCACTTAACTTGGCTCCACTTCATTCTACGCTATTCTATTGGACCCCATTCCAATGTACGCCACTCCACTGTATGTTACTACACTCTACCCCACACCACTGTACACCATTTCAGTCTGTACCACTCCATTATACGCCACTCTACTGTAAGCTACTCCACTATACACTATTACACTCTATGCCACTCCATTGTACAATACTCTGCTCTATGCCAGTCCACTCTACACTATTACACTGTACACAACTCCACTCTATGGGAGACCACTCTACACTATTACACTGTATGCAACTCCACTCTACGCCTATTCAGTGTTCGCCACTCCACTGTATGCGGCTTCGCTATTCGCTACTTCAGGAAATGCTATTCCACTCTAAGCCATTCCACTGTATGCCACTCACCTCTATGCTATTCCACTGTATGCCACTCCACTCTACTCCACTTTATTCTATGTTAGTCCATTGGACGCCACTCAAATCTACGACACTCCACTATATGCTGTTTCACTCCACTGTACACTACTCCAGTGCACACTTCTCTACTATAAGCCACTACCTCTGCGCTAGTCTACTCAACACTATTCCACTCCACGCTAGTCTGCTATAAGCCTAGCTGTATTATTGGATTGCATTACCCTTACATCACTTATTGTGTCACATTGGCAATGCAATACTGAAATCAGATTTATTTTGGTAAATCTAGAGAAACGCAAGGCAGCGCAATTCGCTGTTTTGCGTTACTCTGCACACCATAATCTACATTTCTACTAAATTTCACATGCATCCATATGCCATGCCACTGTAGCCAATCCACCATACACTATTCCACTCTACACCACTCCACTCTACGCTTCTCCACTGTACGAGACTCCACTCTATGCCACTGCACTCTACGCTATTACAATGTATGCAAAGTCATTGGACGCCACTCGAATCTACGTCACTCCACTATATGCTGTTTCACTCTACCCCACTCCACTGTACACTACTCCAGTCTACACTGCTCCACTATACGCAACTTCCCTCTGTGCTATTCTACTCTACACTATTCCACTCCACGCTAGTGTACTATAAGCCGCTCCACTGTACCCTACTCTGCGCTATTCAACTGTAAGCCACTACATTCTACGCTATTACACTGTACGCAATTTCAATTTTTTCCCCTCTACTGTATGGTATTCCACTCTACCCCACTTCATTGTATGCCACTCCACTGTATGCTAATAACTCTACTCTACTCCACAATACACCACTCCAGTCAAAACCACTTCACTGTACTCCACTCCACTGTACACTACTACACTATACACTATTACACTTTACACCACTCCACTGTACGCTACTACACTATACGCTATTACACTCTACACCACTCCACTGTACGCCACTCCAGTCTACACTACTCCACTATAAGCTATTCCACTCTACGCCACTCCACTCTACGCCTCTCCACTGTATGAGACTCCACTCTATGCCACTGCACTCTACGCTATTACATTGTATGCAAAGCCATTGGACGCCACTCAAATCTACGCCACTCCACTATATGCTGTTTAACTCTACCCCACTCCACTGTACACTACTCCAGTCTTCACCACTCCACAGTACACCACTCCACTCTACACTATTCTACTCTACTCTATTCCACTCCACACTATTCTACTCTACACCACTCCACTGTACTCCACTATATGCTATTCAACTGTACGCCACTCCATTCTACGCTGTTACACTGTACGCAACTTCAATCTTTGCCCCTCTACTGTATGGTATTCCACTCTACCCCACTCTACTATTTGCCACTCCACTGTATCCTATTACACTCTATCCTACCCGACTCCACTGTACGCCTCTCCACTGTACGCTACTACACTATACGCTATTACACTCTATGCCACTCCACTGTACACTACTCCAGCCTATTCTACTACACTCTACGCTATTCCACTTTATGCCACTCCACTCTTCTATATAACTCCACTCTTCAAAACTCTACTACACTCTATGCCACTCTACTAAACTCTACTCCACTCTATCCCCGAACACTGCACTGTCCAAATTTGCACTTGACTCTATGCCCATAGCACTGTATTGTACAGCACTCTACGCCACTCTACTACCATTTCCAACAGTGTACGACACAGAACTCCACTCTACTGTAAGAGACTCTGCTCCAATTTATAACAGTTCCCTTAACTCTATGCTACGCCACCTCACTCTACACTAATCCACTGTATCCTACTCCAGTGTATGCCACCCATTGAATACTACTCCACTCTACACTATTCCACTCCACTCTTCTGCGCTCCACTGTACACTAGTCCACTGTATGTTACTCCACTTTACGGTAATTCACTCTATGCTACTACAGTGTACGCCATTCCACTCTACGCTGCTCCATTGTATGACACTCTTCTCTATTCTATATAACTCCACTCTATAAAAGTCTACCACACTTCATGGCACTCTACGACATTCCACTCCACTCTATCCTCGTACACTCCACTGTCCAACTCTATACTCTACTCTATGCCTGTACACTCCAATGTATAACACTCTATTCCACTATACAACACTTTTCTGTATGACACAGTACTCCACTCTACTGTACGATAACCCACTCAAATTTATAACAGTTTTCTACCTATGTTACACCAGTACACTCCACTCCATGCCACTCTACGACACACCCATACTCTCTATTATACTTTACTCCACACTACATTACACCACTCCACTCAACTCTACTCAGCAGTACAAGACTTTACCTCACTCTAGGCTATTATACAACAATCAATTCTACACAGTTCCACTGTTTCATTGAATACTGTACTCTATGCAACTCCACTCTACAACACTCTACTACACTGTATGCCATTCTCCTACATTTTACTCCTGTTCATACCCCTTCACTCCAGTGTACTATACTGTATACCTCTGTACAACGCTCTACTCCACTCTACTATACTGTAGTCCACTATACAACACTGTACGCAACTCTTTGTATGCCACTGCACCACACTTTACTCCACTGTACTCTGACACATTACTCCACGCCACTCAACTGTATGGCACTCAATGCCATTGTACTCTATAACACTGCATGCCAATTCACTGTACCACACTCTACAACACTGCACTGTACTGTACTGTACTCCACTCGACAAAAATCAACTAGACTGTATGCCACTCTACTCTACTGTAGGTGACATCACTTTCCAATACTGTACGACACCCCACTACACTCTATTGTACAACACGGTACTTCAATGTATTACACTTTACTCGACTGTATGCTACCCCACTCTACTCTACTACACTCCGTGACCACTATGTCTACGACATGCCACTCCGCTCTATGACACTTAACACCACTCTAAACTACCCCACTCCAGTGTATTCCACTTCATTGTACTCCACTCTACTACACTTTATCCTTCTCTACTCCACTGTACAATACTCTGCTCTACGCTACTGCACTGTACACCACTCCACTCTACGCTATTTTACTCTATGCCACTCCACTCTTCTACACTCCATTGTATATTATTCCACTGTACATTATTTCACTATTCGCTATTCCACTGTATGCTACTCCATTTTATGGTAATCCATTCTACGCCACTACAGTGTACGCCACCCCACTCTACACCACTCCACTGTATGACACTCTCCTTCACTCTATATAACTCCACTCTATAAAAGTCTATCACGCATCATGGCACTCCACGACATTGTACTCCACTCTATCTCCGTACACTCCACTGCCCAACTCTATACTCCACTCTATGCCCTTACACTTCAATGTATAACACTCTATTCCACTATGTGACACTTTTCGATACGTCATTGCACTCCACTCTACTGTATGAGACCCCTACTCCAATTTATAACAGATAACTACCTATGCTATGCCAGTACACTTCACTCCATGCCACTCTACTCTATGACACACCACTACTCTCTATTATACTTTACTTCACACTACATTACACCACTCCACTCAACTCTACTCAGCTATACAAGACTTTACCTCACTCTACGCTACTATACAACAATCCACTCTATGCAGCCCCAGTGTTTCACACACTACTGTCTCTACGCAACTCCACTCTACAACACTCTGCCACTCTCCAACACTTTACACCTGTCTATACCCCTTCTCTCCACTTTACAACACTGTACTACACTCTATGAAACTCTATGCTCATCCACTCTATGCCACTGTACTACACTCTATGACACTCAACGACACGTCACTCAACTTCTCTCTAAGATGCGCCACTCCACTATTTGACATGGCACTCCACTCTATGACACTCTCACCACTGTACTCTACGACGCTTCACTTGACGATCACCTCTCAGTGACACTCTATTTCACCCTACTCCACTCTAAAACACTTGTCTCTACTCTATGACAGTCTACGACACCCTACTCTACTGTTCGACATGCCATTCTACTGTATAGCTCGCTTTTCCAGTCTACAATACTTGACTCCACTATATGGGACACCATGCGACTTCAGTATATAACACTTTACTACACTGTACAATACTCTCCTACATTCTAATCCACTCGATTCTAATCTACAATACTCCAGTCTATGTCAATAGACTTTACAACTCTCTCCTCCAATGTACTGTACAGCGCTCCACATAACAACTCTCCACTTGAGACACGGTACTCTACGATTTGAAAAGCATTTTTTATTTAAAAATGTAAAACAAAAAACATTGAAATTCATTAAAAAAAACAAAGTTTAAAGCTTAGTTATAGTTAGGAAAATGTATTTTCCCTATACAAACCAAGTTTAAAATACACAAACTTTAAAAATTTGAAAGTTATAGTTATAACTTTCATTTACAATTTATCCACCACCTTCAAATTATTATAAGTAGCGGACCTCATTACACACTCTTTTCAGACAACTCACCACTCTGCTCTAACAAGATAGCAGGGGGGTGACAGGGATGTGAGATGAGAAAGTAAGAAAACGCATTCCTTCCTCTGGAATGCTAAATGCAAAATAAAAACATGTTCTCTGAATGTGAGCAGTGGAAGGCCACAAGTCATCCAATCAAAAGAATGGTAAAGAAGCTATGTTCCAAGGGAGGGACAAACTCAAGAAGAGGAAGAAAAGCCATTGACTGAGAAGCAAGCAAATGAGAGTAACAAGCAAGCCAACCAATGGTATGCAATGGGCTGGTCCAAAGCCTACTGCAAGATTTAGAATTGTCCACAATAGGTCTTCAATAACAGGCAGCTAAAAGCTGCGTCAAGGTGAGACCTGAAAGCTGTCCTGCCAAAGCAAGTCACTCAAGAACCCTCCAACAATAATGGATAGGGTTCTAACCCAAGTCAAAGATGTCTTCAGATGTCACTAAGTTACTTTGAAAAGCTTAAGGAGTCTTATATACAGCTAATGGGGCTGAAAGGGAGTCACTAATCTGTGTCCAGAGGCTCTGGATACAATTTGGGACGGCCTAGTTGTAAGTCTAACAAGTCTCACCATTAATGTTGAAGCATGATGCATCTGTGAATGAACTTGTACATTTCCTTGTGAATCTCAAACTTAAATGGCACATATCTTGAAATGAATCATTTGTTTCAAGATCAAGATGTAGGGGTACCCAATGGACGTGGAAGTTTACATCTATAAGGGGGCAGGATCTAGAGATATACCCAACTACAACTTCAAACTACAAAATAAGGGAAAGCATGTTAAGACTTAGGTCAAAGATAAAATATATCCATGTCTCTCTCTCGAGACTGAAAAGGAAAGCTATGGGCTTCAATAATGTCAGAAATGGCACAAGGGTGTTGTGAAGTTATAAGTTGACACAGTTACTGTCCTCAAATGCTCTGTGAAGGTCCTTAACCTCTGTAACCAAGATTTCCTCAGTTTAGTGCTGTCTATCCCGGCTGGAAAGGCTTTATGAATCCCTGCTGGCCCATTTCCTCAATAAAACCTCTATGGAGGCTTCAGTCTCTTGGGTTTTCCTCATGTTCCTGCTGGTCGGGGAGCTGACTTATTTCCCCACTAGTCATTGCCTACTCTCCATCCAGGGCAGGTCTTAGGAGCTGGGCTTCTCAATATCCAAGGCATGACCTTAAGGGACCTACTCATGAGGGAAAACAACAAAACACAGAGTTCTGATCAATTTCTCGATGAGCCAATACACAGAGCTTCACCTCAGGTCAGATGAAGTACAACTACTGGCATAAGGGGACAGTTTTGTTCCTGCTTTGGGTGGGGGGTCCTGTGAAAACCCCAAGGCCAACCAAAGTTTTAGCGCATTCCGAAATTCAAACTCTCCCCAATCTAAGAAAGGTGCATCTAGGGAGGGGTAGTCACCTACTCTTCAGCTTTAGGAACAGGTCAGTCAAACATTTCAGACCAGGCCTCTCAGCTACCTGGTGATGCCAGGCACAACTTGTGGATATTTCATCGCTGTTGTTACATGTTCTAGCCTGGCACCTTGTGGGTGTAGGTTCTGTTGTCTACCAGGCATCTTAGATGCAGATGTCTGGTGCAGAACATAACGGATAGTTGCATGCTGCTTGTCACACTTACATGGCCAATGAAAATCTACAGGACAATCACATTTGGAACAACACTCCTTCTGTACCCCGTAGGACGCCATTCTCCTGCAGTCTCCTGGCCATGCAGACCATGTGAAACAAAAACCAGAAGCGCACACATGCTTGTGTTGCTTCCATTGCCACCAAACCTCAGGCTCCCCTACTGTCCAGACGAGCTTGGTTTTCCGATGATGGCATCAGCAGTATGCTCACAGAATCTTAAGTACTAGAGAAAAACACAGAACTGGCTATGAAAAAAATAATGGCAAGGCACAAAAATGTTCCTTGCCATCCCAAGACTTTCATTCCTACAGGTGTGGCCAGGGCTTTAAGTGGACCGGGTCCCTCTGGGTCTCAGACCCAGTAGTAATCAAAAAGAGACATTGAAACAGGTCTCTATCGGGCCCTTTATTCATGATCTAAACTTTACTGGCAAAAATATTGATCAATTTCTGAACAGTAAATGTAAAAGGAGTGAAGGTAACCAATGTCAGTTATTTAGTGATGTGTTACATTTCACTTTTAACTCTCTTCGGGAATGCAAGATTGAATAAGCTATTTCCAGGATTTTGTGTTTGTGTATTTTTTCATGTAGCACATTACTCTTATATAGCGCATTCTTTGAACTGAGTCTCCTCCAGGTTGTTATAATTGCCACGATTGAGAGCTCTGGAGTTGAAGCTGAAGGCAGTGCGATTTTCTCACAATGCCTTTCAGTGAGACAAAATGGTGTTCAGAATACGTGGTTATCCAATACTTGACCTCTCTGTAGAGCGACAGAGCAATGGTCACCTCTTCCAGTTGCAATTGTGATTCTGTGCAAATGTGTGCGAAGAAAGTACACAGTTGTCAAAATATTAACAAGGCAAAAGTAAAATAAAATAAGGTGCTTACAGGTGAGTGCCTGTGTTGTTTATTTGAGAGATGGCGAAGTGAAGGAGATGCAAGGAAGTGCATTCAAGGGAGGGGGAGAAAAAACAGAGGGGCAGATTTACAAGCCCCTTGCGCCACTTTTGCGTCACTTTTCCCATTTTAAAAGTGACGCAAAAGTGGCGCAAGGGGCTTGTAAATCTGCCCCAGAGTGCTGTAGAGGAAAGAGAGTAGGTGTAACATATGCAAATGAATGATATGTGGAGAGATGCCTAACATGAAAACATAACAGGAGTGACTGAGGCAGGTAAGACCACTGCCCCTTCCAGAGGCCTTAAAAAGGTTTATTTCACAGTCTCAGTTTCAGAATTGAATTTTTTTCATATTGGTTACAACAAAATCATTGTTCTTTCTCATTTATCTTAAACAGCTAACAAACATTGACAAAGAAAATAGTCTTGGCTGATTTCAGGTGTATGTCAAACGTTGTGTTGTATATCTGGATGCAACAACAGATAGCTCAGAGATGAACGACAATACTGGTCTGGTGGCACACTAGGGGAAAAAACAGAAATGTAGCTTACATGTTTAGAAAAATTAAAATTAAAGAAGGAGGGAGTCACCCTAGTGTCTAGTAAAGGGACGGGGTACAACTACGGCAAAGACACAAGTGTCCCTATATTATAAAAAAGGACAAATACCTACCCTGGACCGAGTGTCTATTAAGATGTATGCTTACAAAGTAAAAATAAAACTATTCACTAAAAAAGACAGTTGTCTGGCTGAAAAACAGTAATCAGTCTGTATACTTATACAGTGTAATGCCCAGAAATTTCTTTGTTAAAAACACAAAGACTAGTTAAAAAAGTTTTATTAAAATAATTTGTCACATATTCATACAATTAAACAGATAAAAACATTACTATTCCTCCCACTATAGGTTACAATCTCATTTTCTTACACATATAGAAAGTCATAATCTCATTTCATTACACATATAGATAAAAACTCTAAAAACAGTCGACGCAGCGTTTCGGTGACACCTCACGGTTTTCACCTTCCTCAGGACTACAAAAGTTTTCATCAGATCTAAATAATAAAAATACATTGTTTAGCAATATATACTCATCATAAACTTGTCATACTAAACATACCCTTTTCCTAATACTGTTTTCAGCATATCACTAATTTTATTCTATACATCAACTACTATTTCTTTACACTCGGTCCCCCAAGGTCATATTAAAAATTGTGACCTACTTTATGTATCACTTTTCTTTAGTGTTGAGTCGTTGTGTTGATACACCCTTTACGTCAACACACCTTTGATTTCTTAAAATAGAATTAGGATATGTATAATATGAATGCCACGGTGTTTCTGAGGTACCCTTGGTGACTTAACAGAACACTCATATATACTTTAAAATTCTCCATCTACTCTGTTACCATATGATATATTGGCAAGCTTAAAGAATATCTTTCTAAATTCGATAATACAAGCTTGTTTCTGATTGTATGGTGAGTGGGGAACAAGCACTCACTTATATAAAAAATTGAAACCATTCAATATCTTGATTTGTCCTCCCTAAAAAAAACCGATTGCTAGCAGTTCTTTGTGTTTTTAACAAAGAAATTTCTGGGCATTACACTGTATAAGTATACAGACTGATTACTGTTTTTCAGCCAGACAACTGTCTTTTTTAGTGAATAGTTTTATTTTTACTTTGTAAGCATACATCTTAATAGACACTCGGTCCAGGGTAGGTATTTGTCCTTTTTTATAATATAGGGACACTTGTGTCTTTGCCGCGCTTACATGTTTAGGCCACACATTTAATTACACATCTCCTTGTTTGCCATGCCTCCTTTATAGAATCCAACTCCCCCCCATCCCCGAAACCTTCCCCCCACACAATTTTTTCATCTCACTTACAGCCCGGGGTGAGGTAATTGCGTCCAATCTGACATGGCCATTCTGGATAGTTCTATAATCAGCATATGTGTGTGGGGAGTGTTCCCTTCTGTAGCTTTGTTTGCAGGAGCATGCATCAGAAAGGAAAAACATGACAGAAACAGCAACAGTGATACGCTTTGTGTAATTTTTTTTATTTCACATTAAGGGAAGGTTTTGTATGTTTGTGGAAAATGATTGACATAAGCAGTCGGCGCTTTTACAGAAAGATCATTTATGCTACAAGAATTCTACATCAAATCATTTCATTCATTGTTTTACACAAAACTGGAACATTCCACCATGCTTAAAGTTATATGTGCTACAGCATGATGCACAGCAATGGAAGAACTTTGTGTGTGGAGTCAAGAAATGTGAATCATATTTTGACATTTTATAGACACTATAGTGCTACTACCCCAAACTAAAGAAGATGCCACATACCTAGGACCAGTAGGACAAGTCTGAGCCATTTAGCCTTCAAAATTGTGATAGAACAAAAAGTCCTCCATTTTATGTATCATATCATCAGTGCTTAGCTTGCAAAAAAAAAGTAAGTGCCAGGGTCCATCTCGGGAGGCCGCTGCACCCTGCACCACCCATTTTCACTGTCAGCGCTGCCAATGACAGAACCAACACAAGTACTAACCATCACACTCCTCCTACAAGTGTGACAATTAAGACTATTCCAAGCAACAAAAAGCTATAATAATGGTGTGAGCGACATGAGTTATTTATTTTTAATGTATATTGACTTATTAAATATATAATATATAATATATTGGCTTATTATTCATGGATGTTCAAGATGGCCGCTGAGCTGGAGCTCCAAAAGGAAGCTCCCAGGGTGTGGATCATTTTTCTTTAAATATCCTGCTTTTACCCTGGCATCGACCTTCAAAAAAACCATGCAACGTAAATTAGAACTACGGCAACAAAGATTTACCGGATTTCTACTTACTGATGCAATTTTTACAAGAGTCCTTCGCTGGAGAGTTGCTGCATCCTGCCATCTGGATGGACCTCGCCGTCCGAGATCTTTCGACTCATACCCACTACCACGATCAGCCTCAGCACTGCCCAGTCGCCGGCGCACAAGATTGGAAGCTCTTGTTGGAGTTCTACAGTCGTGCACAGAAGCGATGAGGCTGGTTGCTGCCCGAAGTCTCGCACAGAATCGTTGAGGTTGGTTGCGGCCCGAGGTCGGTGCGGGGCTTTGAGCAGATGGCCTGATCAGAGGAGGATGGTCCGTCTCGCTGCTGTCGGCTGCACTGCATGCTGATTCCGGTCAGAATGCTTGTGGTTGGGGAGGGAGAGCCCAGAGTGCAGCCTGAATTTGGAGTATGGAGAATGCTGTCGGCTTGGTCTGGGCTTCCCCCTCCCGACTCCCGTCGTTCTTGGCGAGATGCCTGCTGAGCTGTGAGCTGGGATCGGAGCGCTGGCAGTCCTGAGGCAACGGTTTTTGGAGCTGTGGCCCAGCTGGTTGTGTCCTGTGGCGACGGGATGGTTGTGGAGGTGAGAGACCTTGCGGAGGTTGCAATACGGTGAGTGGCGTACAGCTTCTGCCTAGTACGACCGATCTGCCTCCTCCTGTCTTACGCTGGGAACCCCCTGCCGATGTGCCGGTCGGAGTTCCTGCAAGCACACTGGGTATATAAAATCGGAGGAGAAACGGGAGGGGGTGCCATTCGCTTCGACTTTGTATTGGGGCCGGCTGAGGGACAGTGAGTTGAGAGGCTTGTGTTCCGCTCCTAAGTACATCCATCGGTGCTCCGGCTGGGCTTCCCCCTACGTGATCGCCCTGTAATTGATTGCTGTATACCTCGCCCTCCCCAGCTCCCCCTGCTCTGCTAGAGACTTCCTCTGCTCTGTTTGAGAATGCCTCAGATTCACTCGAGACTCTCTTATGCATGGATTTGAGCCGTCTTTGATCAGACCGGGCGCTTTTTTGGGTTATATGAGGTGATTGCTCAGGTGTCCCTCAATTGGTTTGTTAGCCTCCATTTTATGGGACCGTCGGCATTCCACTCGTTCCCTGAACTTCGCTAGGAATGGGCTAAGATGGCCGCCTGGGGACTCCCGACATCAACATAGGACCTGATATGATGGAATTCTACTGGACACAAAAATAGGACTAAGACTGCCACGAAGGGTGTCATTGTTAGCAGCCATCTTGGTAAGGGGTTCAGCCTCCCACTTCATTGTATGTGCGCCCTCGGTGTCTGACTATTGACGATCGTGGTCTGAGGGCTGCCTGCACTTATGCTGACGGCGCCATAGGCATTGCGGGGCCCACTGCGCTGGGCTTGTGTGGTTCCGTACCTCCCACGAAGAGATTTGCAGGTGATCTTGTTAGGCATTGCATTTCAGCCTTGGGGACTGAGCTCATTTAAACCGGGACATGCTGTACACTGCCTGTCTTTAAAATGGCGGCAATATGAATACATCATGATCGCCGCACATTGCCTGACTTTAAAATGGTGGCGATACAAATACATCGTGACTACTGTACCCTCTCTAGTCATATTTAGAGTGGAAATCTAGGCTTGTAATTAATTTGTATTACCGCAGCTCCTACATTTCAGGTGGAATCACCCCACTGCACATCTGTGCTGTCACAAGATGTCCGATGGAGAAGGAGCTCTTCCCGAGTGCTCCAGAGGTAAGGGATCGCCATCGGCGTAAATCCCTGGGAAACCTGCCCCATCGAACCAAAACATTGAACAGTTTGAACCAGCAAATAACTCTTACCTGTGATCTGGAAGCTTTGGACCGACACCCTGCTACGGGAAGGAGGGGAGTAGTCCCCGGCTCGCCCAATGAGAAAGGCCTCAATCTGAAGGGCCCCTGGCGACCCCTGGCCTGCTCGAACTGCCGCGCCGCCTCCACTAGAGGAACCCAACTCGTACTTCCCCCTCCTCTCTAACCCCCTAATCAAGAGGATGTCAACCAATATAAGACCCCACAAGAACTCCCCACTAACCCCCACCCCCTACTTCTCACCAACCTTAAACCACACGGCCCCCACTCCTTCTCCATCACCTACCCACCCAACCTCTCATCTAACGCCGCTAAAATCTTTAAACATAGACTACTCAAGCAACACCCTGAAACACTCATAGCTGACCTCTACCATAACCCCTCCAAAGGCAAGACAAAAACAGATCTCATCTTCTACACCACCCACCACGCCAAATGGAGAAATAACCTAGCCAACCTCCTGCGAATTACCAAAATCACCAACATCCCCCACGGCCAAATATTGATTATCTCCAAGTCCTCTTCCTTCAAAATCAACGCCACCATAACAATATACAGAAATGGCAAAGTCATGGTCCAAGCCAACGACTTCAACCTCCGCCAATTTGAACTCGCCTTCCCCAAGCTGCGTAACTTCATCTCCGCCCCGTCCAACCACCCCACACCTTCCAAACACACTCCCCAGAACCCAACCCAAGACAGAACGCCCATGAAACCTGACGCAAGCCCTCAACTACCGAACACCTCAGACCTCCACCCCACGCTAGAACCCGCTCTACCCCCCACTCCCATACCCCCAGCCACACCTCCCACCCCAAGACTTCACGCCCTGAGCCACTTCCCCACTTCACGCCCACTTCCCCTAATCCTACCCTCCCCCGACCCACCTGTCCAAACCCACACCCTCAGCCGAATTTGCACACAACCCCTCCCTTCCCCCTAAAAATACCTCCCCTCAACCCCCCTGTCCGATCCTACACCCGCAGCAGAATCTCTCCCCCAACACCTCCCCTCCCTCTAGCTCTACCAACCCCCAACCCTCCTGTCCCAACCTACACCCTCAGCTGAACCTCAGTCAGCTGAACCTCTCCCCTAACACCTCCCCTCCCCCTAGCCCTACCAACCCCCAACCCTCCTGCCCCAACCTACACCCTCAGTCTGTTCGCCCCCAACCCCTCCTCTCCCACTACCCCAAACCTAGAGTCCATGGCAGAATTAACTGAACGCCTCAAACGCATTGAAACATAACTCAACACCCTCTTACCAATGACCCCTAAGCACCTCATAACTATAACCGAAAACCTATCCCTTCTCCATAGCCAAATCAACACAATCTCGCAGAGCATAAACACAATCCTTCTCAACACCAAGGCCCCCCCCTCCCCGCCCAACACCCAATACTCCCCTCCCTCATAAACATTAACGAGCCACCTCAACTGCCCAAGCTCCAGACGACCAGCTGGCGCTCCACCCCCAGAATCACTCAATCTCTCAGACCAAGAAAAGCGGTCCCTGAGATATCTTTGAAAGAGGCAGCTACCCTCGCTAACACCTACGACCCCACAACTACCCCAACCCCTCCCTCCAACATATAGGTAATCACCGGAATAGGTAGAGCCAACAAACAACTTAGATCCACAAGACCTCCTCCCCAACGCTCAACCATTCCCCAAGCTCCCTCCTTCTCCCAAAACCTTTCTAACAGCGGCAAGAGTAACTGCATGCTTATAAACTGCAGATCCGCAGTCAAGCATGCAATAGAGCTGTCTGATGCCATACTGAATCATGACATTGACATCGCTTTCCTCACCGAAACCTGGCTAAATGAAACATCCAATCCGCTCCTCGACCTTCTAGTCCCCCCTGGTTTCTCCATCATCAAAAAAGCAGAATTGACCAACGTGGTGGTGGCATTGCCATCATCCATAAGAACAACATCAATCTAGTTGAAGTCAAAACCCACTCCTTCTCTACCTTTGCATACCTCGAAACACACACCATAACTCGTAAAAACAACAAAGTAACAAAATGCCATCTCATCTACCACCCCCCAGGAAACTCTCCTGCATTCGGAGAACAAATATCAGACCTACTTACACACTGCTCCCTAGCCAACCCCGATAACATCATCCTGGGTGACTTCAACCTCCCCTGGAATAACGAAAAGGACACTGTCATTCAGTCTCTAAATGAACTCCTCCTCACAATTGAGCTCACCCAACACTGCAAGGGTCAAACCCACAACAAGGGCTCTACCCTTGATGCAATCATAGCCAAAAACGAAACAATAACCATCAATAACATCCTACCAATCGACTGGTCAGACCATCACATCATTATATTCCACATCAATCAAACTGCTAGTCCTCCAGCCATAACTCAAATTACCCATCAAAAGAGCAGAAACCTCAATGCCTTCCCCCTCCCTGTCCTCGAAGAAACCATAACCTCACTTCTCCCTCCCTCCACAGACAACCTCAACACGGTCGAGCTCACGACACTGTACAACAGGACAATGACAACTGCTCTTGACCAACTAGCCCCCCTGAAACTGAAAAGGGTCAAAGACACCCCCTCCAGAGCCTGGTTCAACAAAGACCTCAACTCTGAAAGAAGAAAGGTAAGAGCCGCTGAGAGACTCTGGAGAGGGGACCCATCCACAACCAACCTCTCCCAGCTCAGAAAAGAACGCAGCAATTACAAAAAACACATAATCAAGGAAAAAGCCTCCTTCTTCCGGAGTGCACTAGACAAAGCCAAGAACCGCCCCAAAGAACTTTTCAACATCATCCAGAAACAGACCTCCAAGCCCACCAAAGCAAACCCCCCTGCCTCCAAACTTCAGTGTAACGACCTGGCCAAATTCTTCGATGACAAAATCACCAATATCGAGCTCTCCCTTGACCGGCGCCCTCAATCCCAACACAGCAAATCCTCACCTACAACAAAACCTAACTCAACCCCAGTTTATGACATACTCCCAGAAGACGAGACACCTCCTCTGCCAACCACCAAAATAAACCTTCACCCTAAACACCCATCTTCCCCCAAATGTTGGAAAGACTTCGAACCTCTCTCCGAAGACGACATATCCAAGGTGATTACCAACTCCAAACCTTCCAACCACTATGCTGACCCCTACCAGCCTCCCTGGCTAAGAACCTCAACCTCACCCTAACCACACTGTGGACAAAGATCATCAACAGCTCCCTAAACAACGGACTGATGCCCGACTGCCTCAAACAAGGCCAAGTCACCCCCCTTCTAAAAAAAACCTGATGCCAACCCGAATGACCTCAAAAACTTCAGGCCCATCACCAACCTTCCTTTCCTAGCCAAAATCCTGGAAAAATGTGTTCTCGCCCAACTGAACCAACACCTGGAATCCAACAACCTACTTGACTCACACCAATCCGGATTCAGAAAGGGATGCAGCACAGAAACCGCCATACTGAACATAACCGATGACATTCATAACTCCCTTGACTCAATCAGATGCTGCCTACTTGTCCTCCTCGACCTATCAGCTGCCTTTGACACGGTTTACCACAAACTACTCTTAGGCGCCCTACAAAAATGCATCAGAGCAGATGGTAATGTCCTAAAATGGTTTTCCTCTTTTCTACATAACCGCTCCCAAGTCATCAAAATCAAGAATACGATGTCCAACACCTCCCCCTCAACCCGAGGTGTCCCCCAAGGCTCAGTCCTCTCCCCCACACTCTTCAACATTTACATGGAACCGCTCACTACCATTCTAAAACAAGCAAACATCGACTATCACCTCTATGCTGACGACGCCCAGCTATACCTCGAGATCTCCTCCCTCAATGATATCCTCCGACTCAACTCCACACTATCAAAAGTAGAAAATTGGCTAACACTCAACCACCTCAAACTCAACCAAGAAAAAAACGAAATCCTTGTCTTCTCCAATCACGAACAACCCCCCCAAATCCAAGAATGGATAAACAACCTTGACTCTCTAAATTGTAAACTTACTCCAGCAATCTCAGCCAAATCCCTAGGGATCTCTCTAGACTCAAGTCTCATCATGAGCTCCCACATTAACTCCACAGCAAAAGGCGCCCTCTACAACCTAAGACTCCTCAATAAAATTAAACCTTTAATACCCACCAATGACCTAAAAATCGCAACCCAATCTCTAGTTCTCTCCAGACTGGACTATGGAAATGCCACACTAACTGGGAGAGCTAAAACGCACTTGGCCCCCATGAGATCCACCCTAAACGCAGCCGCAAGAATGGTCACTGGGACCAAAAAATTCGACCACATCACCCCTGCACTACAGGACCTAAAATGGCATCCCATCGAAGCTCGCTGCGCTTTCAAAACTGTTTGTCTCACCCATAAAGCCCTACACACAGGCAAACCGGACTACCTCGCAGCCAAACTCACAAAAGCTGGACAATCAAGAAACCTAAGAAGCTCCAACTCGCTCCTCTTAATCCCCCCAAAATGACATAAACAAAAAGCCCTCTCACGCTCCTTCTCTGGTAATGCCCCAAAATCTGGAACTCTCTCCCTACCCACATCAGGACTAATCCCTCCTTCACGATCTTCAAGAGACAACTAAAAGAATTCTCCTCAACCGTCCTCTCTTTGCATCTGGCCAATGACCTCAATCTATGTGACCTCCAGCACTCTAGATACTAGTCGATGTACTTTATTGTCTATGTTTCTACTCATGCTATGCTGCTCCAATATCTATGTTTCTATTCATGTTATGCTGCTGTAAAGCGCTCTGATACCCTTCGGGTCTTGTAAGCGCTATATAAAACTCCTAAATAAATAAATTAAACACTGTTGTGCTTATCTCAAAATTTGACAGACAGCCCCACCGTGTGTTGGACTGTCACTAGAGCCAGAGCTGACAATTAAGTGCCAGTGCAGAGCACCGGAAACTGCCAGCTCAAATTAAGCACAGCATATCATTAGCGTTAACTCACTGGCTTACTTAACACAGCAAAGTGAATATTATCAGGGTCACAAAAGTTATGCGACTGTGGTGCTGTGGTGATTACTGCGTAATTATGGATTAATACATTTGCCACATAACCCTTCATCTGCTGCATAATGAACATTTTAACGAAAAAATGTTTGTGGTTCAAATTCATGAAAAGTTGAAAAATGGCATCATACTTGGTACCACTCGTTGTCAGACCCTTTGCAAATGTTAACAGGTCAACTGTCATTTGCTGATACTGATAACGGTGTTAAAAGTGATACTTATTGTCAGAACCCTTTACTGAGGCCCGAGTTGTTTGAGCAATGGGCCCAGCTTCTGATCCTCCTCCTCGCAGAACAAGGGCACCCTACTAGAAAACCAAGGGGCATATTAGCAAGACCGGCGATAAAATTATCGCCATTTTAGCGGCAGGAAACTGCCGCTAAAACGGCGATAATGGGCTTGCTAATATGCGTTATGGAATTCCAATAGAAGCCCAGGTTAGATGTCCTGCACATCTAACCTGGGCTTCTATTGGAATTCTATAACGCATATTAGCAAGCCCATTATCGCCGTTTTAGCGGCAGTTTCCTGCCGCTAAAGCGGCGATAATTTTATCGCCGGTCTTGCTAATATGCCCCCAAATCTTCTACCACAGGAACATTGTAGTAGGCATTTAGCCCAACTTATTACAGCAGAAAAGACACTAAATCATGCTCTTAGGCTGCTTCGAAACAGCCCAAGCTCTACAACACAGAGGTCGCCTTTATCTAAGTTGAGACCCCGATATGAAAAAGCAACACAGAAGTCTGCTAAGTCGGATACACACCAATACTGGCACAGGCTTCTCACAGCTACTAGAAAAAAAAAGGATGCCAGAGAATTTTGGTGACTAGTGAAGCACGCTACAGGAGCTAGATCTCCAACATCCTCTAACATCTCGGATGAAGCATGGATTGCTTATCTCCAGGAAATGTTCACGGGCAACATGACTGCATTGGTGCTCCCCGAAAGAAAGTCAACAAACTTGACACTTAAAAAAACACATGATGCCATCCTACTGGATGAAGTAATTAAATTATTTCTTCAGGGCGACACAACGGAGACCCCGGCCCCAGTGGCCTTCCACATGCCATTTTCCAAGAAAATATTCAATATTGGGGTGAACACCTGTGCCATCTTTACAACCATATCCTTTTCCACCAGGCCATCCCTGACAGCTGACAGAGATCAATCATTGCCCCGATCTACAAAGCTGGAAAGAAGTCATTACCATCAAGCTACTGGCTAATTGCTCTGTTGGATGGGGAGGCAAGGTATTTTACCAACATTTTTTGGCCAAACTAACTGAAGGGGCAGCACAAGACACATTGGTCCCAGGCACAATCACAAACATCTTAATGCTTGCCTTAATAATTGACAAATCTAGATTTGTTCTTAGAATCATCACCTCTGTTTTGTGGATTTTCGCTCCTCCTTTGATGCAGTCTCGTGCAACATTCTTTGAAGAAAGCTTCGAGATAGGAAATCTCTCAGATACTCATCCGAGCCATCCAACTACTATATACCAACACATGGACACGGGTAAGACTGGGCACGGGGCCAACAGTTTCAAGAAAAATATATACAGACAACGGCTTGAAACAAGGTTGTGTCCTTGCCCCGTTCCTGTTCAACTTGTACTTAGCAGGGCTGACAACAACTCCTAACAAAGTAATTTCACATGCTCCAACACTGTCCAGTTTTAATGCCTCTCACATGCTGTATGCCGACGACATAGTACTTGATTACGCCAACCTTTACTCCTACTTTTCCCTACTAGATTTAATGCAGATGGTCTTTTATTTGCCTGCTAAAAGTGGTAGAAGGGAGGAAAACAATTCAAGATTATACTTTTGATTTAGTCATGCTGTAATAGACCACAGACTCCGAAGTTCAGTTTGGTGGATTTATTATAAGGCCAAAAATAATTGAATATAAACACACCTCAATATCAGAGTATATAGGTACAGAAAGATCAATGCAGAGCCGATTTTACGAATATAAGACATTTGGCACAGAAGGCATAATATGATGAACTCCAAAATCAAAATACAGCAAAGAATAGAAGCGGAGTCCAATTCTCTTTTCATTAAGAAGGAGCAAAATCTTTCCCTACTCTGATCTCAATGAGGATCCTACCTATCTCCCTAGTATCATATCCCAAAGGTGTCAGCACGTGTTGACTTCCTAAGAAGTACTCACGTCAAATGGGTCTGATAGCTTAAAGCTATGGAGCTCGCTCTAAGATACTCCTTCTCCTCCGAAAACTGGCAGAAGTCTCTCGAATCTGTCCCTGCGCATCATATAAAAAGACAATATTCAACCCACAATACGTCATGTTCAGTAAGTTTCCACAGAAGGTTTAATTAAGTCGACTCTTCTTCCAGTGGCCTTGGTTCCCAGATAGGCCAGGCACGGAAAGCAGGTCCTCCCCTCTCGCCTTGCAGTCTTCTTCAAAGACATTCCGGGTATCTCCTTAAATCGAAGAATAACGAGGTCGAATTCCTGCACCTGCAGTAGGATGAGAACACACTGTCTTCGAGCACAACAGAATTTATTTAATTAATTCTTGAGCAACCAAGGAGAAACAAAACTCAAAACAACCTACAATTTGGGTCTACAAATCGGGTAACTTAAACTAAACATGGTTACATTATATGAGTATAATGTCGTCCTGCACATTACACATACAGGAATTATGTTTTCTAATACACGCAAATCCTACTTAAACATGCTCACTTCATTGTAATACTAATATGATGTGAATAAATGCATCTTAATAATCATAAAACACTGCACACGACAAAAATACATATAAGTGCGTTTATATCAGGAGTTTAGTGCACCCCTACAATTTAGAGTGCTGTAAACGCTCTATCAGTTCCCCCCTCTTATGACTAGTGTCATAACATCAACCTTTTTACCCTCTCATAAGTTTCTCCTTGTAGAAGAGACCGACCTAAACAGAGGTTGTAGCTTGCCGTCCCTGTCTAAATCTTTCCAACCCTTTAAGGTGCAGATAATGACTGTCCTGCAGTCGTTCTAATTGTTGCTCTCGCTTTTTCAAAGAATTCTCAGCATGTCGTGCCCTTTGCCATTTGTAAGCCTTAATGACTCTCAACAGTACAATTATACAAATGACAGCTATTATAATAGGTTTCAAGATGTATCCCATTATTCCTTGTCCCAAACTTCCAAACCAGCTTCCTATCTGGCCAAATCCCTTGCCAAGTTGTTCCCAGAGTCCATCAGCAGCTAGGTCACGTAAATCTTGATGTATCTCTGAAATATTGCTAATGTACTTCCTTATATCCCGACTATTGTCAGGAATATAAGTACAGCACTGTTGAACTTTCAATAATTTACAGACTCCTCCAGCTTTTGCTAATAGCACATCTAAAGCAAG
Source organism: Calotriton arnoldi (assembly GCA_963921515.1). Taxonomy (NCBI): domain Eukaryota; kingdom Metazoa; phylum Chordata; class Amphibia; order Caudata; family Salamandridae; genus Calotriton; species Calotriton arnoldi. Next base: position 287,593 of record CAWUFW010013880.1, on the reverse strand, counting down.
ACGATTTTGAAGAACCATAGCCCTTATTGAAACCATCTCCCCATCAACAAGTAATAGGATTTGGGCCGTATTCACAGAGAGCTTATCTACCAGAGTTGCCAGCTTTCTAATCTTCACATCATTCAAAATTACACCCAAACTAGGTATCATAGCTCCAAATATATCCCCAATAATTTCTCCCGCACTTACACCACGTTTTCCTCTAAGAGATCTCTTCCCTTCCAAAGGCCATAAATCATCCACATGGAAGATCTTGGGAAATACCACAGCCAAATAACATGCCCCATACCAATTTTTGGGCAATTTCACATAAGCATTTTTACCGCACACAAAGTACACATTTGGCACTATGGTCAATTTATCCAACAGCGCCTTTCTAATGGATTCCTCAATCAAGAAAATGTGTTCACAATCACTCTCACCCACAAATATTTTGTCATAATATGTGGACGGGTGTCTAATGCACAGTCTCCCTTTCTGCTGGAAGTCTAAAGCTATTGGACCAGAACTTCCCTTTGCCTTATGATCTAATTCCTCCTGTGTCCATGAGATCACTTTGTGCTTCGGATCTGGTCTAAATAAGGTCTGCCTATGTCGATCTTCTATCTGGTCCACAAACTTCTTTTCAATGTCAGTTAACATGCAGGTCAAATTGTGTCTATGGGCATAAGATGTATCTAAGGTAATAGTAGGCACAAAATACGTAAACATCCTCTCTACCTGCTTATAGTAATCATATTTATTCATGTATTTAAGAACAGGGACTTCTGAGAGTACCACATCATAATTGGAGAAGTAGTACTCAAAATGTGCCTTACTATAAAACATACTCAATAACACGCTGCATGTAATGCCATAGGTCAAAGGTAAGTGATGGTACTGAATGCCTTCTTCTACGGATGCTGGCAGTTGCATACACACATAGCAATCTTTCGCTTCCATTGTATCAACATACTCATACAACAAACGAGCATATGCGTTCAGCGTGAAATCACCTTTTGACAAATCTACATGTAACATTCGACTAGTTTCCCTAATCATCTCTCTATCTTTTGCGGATGCACCCTCTTCGAACTCTGAAGTAGGTGGGGTAAGTGTCGTCTCTTCCCCATTCCTTTCGGCATTGTGTGATTCAACCAAAGATGTAACAATCACCACAGTTATGACAATAAGCACCACAACAATAAGGGTACCAATTATGCTTGCATCTTGGATTTACAGATTCCATTTTGAGCCACCTTTGGTTTCGAGGTGCAAACGAATCAAAGTCTCTTTTCTTCTCTTCTTGCCTTATTTTGTTATTTACGATGTCTTTTTATTTTCCTTTTCCCATTCGATTATGGCAATATTCGGTCCAGTATCTATGGCCTATTGTAGAGGTGTCGTCAGCCCTAGCCCTCAGTTCTTCTTCTATTGAAAGTCCCTATTTTAAATCTTCTTCCACTCGGGCCTAGGTTATCTTCCTTCTAAAGCCTAATGAGTTCTTCTTTCAAAGTTCAAGCTTCATCATTAATGATATTAGATCCCAGTATGGTAAGAACAAGCTGCAGAATTTCTGCACGAATCTCTCCCAATTCCTGTGCAGTGGGCTGTCGACCAAATGTGGGGAAAGCAACTTGGTTAAGAATCAAAAAGCGCAAACCACTTAGCCTTGGTGGATCGGGGACTGTCAAAGTTAGGATTCCGAAGGCTTCAACTCCAGGGACCAACAGCTGAATATCAATCGACAGGGTGTCCCCTCCGTAACTCACTGTATCAATCAATCAATCAATCAATCATGTCACTTATAAAGCGCACTACATACCCGCGAGGGTCTCAAGGCGCTGGGGGAAGAGGGGGGTGGTGCTGCTACTGATCGAAGAGCCAGGTCTTGAGGAGTCTTCTGAAGGCCAGTAGGTCTTGGGTCTGTCGGAGGTTGGTGGGGAGGGTGTTCCAGGTCTTGGCGGCGAGGTGGGAGAAGGATCTGCCGCCGGCGGTCGTTTTCCGGATGCGGGGGACTGTGGCGAGGGCGAGGCTGGTCGAGCGGAGCTGGCGGGTGGGGGTGTAGAAGCTGAGTCGTCTGTTGAGGTAGGCTGGTCCGGAGTTGTGGAGTGCTTTGTGTGCGTGGGTGAGGAGCTTGAAGGTTATCCTCTTGTTGACAGGGAGCCAGTGCAGGTCTCTCAGGTGGGGTGTGATGTGGCTGCGTCGGGGGATGTCGAGGATAAGACGTGCAGAGGCGTTCTGGATGCGTTGCAGCCGTCTCAGGAGCTTAGCCGTCGTTCCTGCGTAGAGGGCGTTTCCGTAGTCCAGCCTGCTGGTGACGAGGGCCTGGGTGACTGTTTTTCTTGTTTCGGTGGGGATCCACTTGAAGTACCAGTCCCCAACCTTCCGGAATTCTTCGGTCTCTGAATTTGCAGCCAGGTACGTCCACTCAGGAGAGGCGTACTTTTGAGGCGTTACCCTCTCTCTTCTGGATCGTCTTAGACCATCCGGTCTCTCCTCAGTTTCACTTTGATCTGATTCAGACGTTTCAGGAATTGGAGCGAGATTTTTCTCAGATGCAAGCCTTATGTTCAGCCTTTCTTTTCTTGTTGGCCACTTTTCTGCTTCTGCACCTGGTCTCCTCTCTTCCTCTTGATTTGATCCTTCTGCATCAGGCCGTTCACTTTGATCTGGTTCAAAGTTCACTTCTGCAATCTCATCTATCTCATGATCTGAACTCAACTCTGGAGCAGCTTGATCTTGGTTTTCTTGCTCAGTTGATTGTTCAGCCCCTTCAGGAATTCTTACGACTTGACTTGTTCCTCCGTTCTCTGTGTCAGTTTCAATTGTACTCCTCGGAACAAGAGGAATCGTTGCCTCCTCAGGTTCTGGAACACGGCGAGTATGCGAAGCGTGGATCCAGTTTGGTAATCCTCCCCACTTCACAGCTGTACTTGTAACCAAGATCACCTGGTATGGTCCTCGCCAGCGAGCATCAAGGCAGCTCTTCCTCACGTGCTTTCGAACAAGCACCCAGTCACCAGGGTTAAGATCATGCAGCAAGTCTCTTGAGGTAGATGCAGTCGCAGCCTCGACCTGATGGGACACAGAATTAACCATGTCAGCCAGTCCCCTACAATAATCCAAAACCAAATCATCTGTGATGATTATCAGTGCTGTAGCTAGCACCATAGGCAAGCGCATAGCTCTTCCCATCAATATCTCATGGGGAGAGAGTCCTGTCCTCCTATCAGGAGTACTACGCAGACTCATCAATACCAATAGTAGCGCATCTGGCCACTTCAATGAAGTTGACGAACAAACCTTCGACACCCTCATCTTGATTGTGCCATTTATCTGCTCCACAAGGCCAGATGCCTCAGGCCTGTAACTACAGTGCAATCTCTGATCAATGTTTAGAGCTGTAGATAACAATTTCATGATTTCACTATGGAAGTGTGTTCCTCTATCTGTCTCCACTGAGGTCGGAAATCCAAACCGTGGTATCAGTTCCCTTAACAACAGTTTTGCCACTGTGAGACTGTCACATCGTCTAATTGGATAGGCTTCAACCCAACGTGAAAAGATACACACTACCACCAAAACATATCTCAGCCTATTGCACCTAGGCATCTCGATAAAGTCCAACTGTATCCTATTAAAAGGCCCTCCTGATCTTCCAATATGACTCATTGCAACCACAGTTCTCTTTCCAACATTCATTTGTTGACATGTAACACACCTGTGACACACTGCTTCAGCATACACACGAAATCGTGGGTTAAACCAAGTTTGCCTGAACACTCGCACCATGGCATCTCTCCCAAGATGAACTACTCCGTGAATCTGCCTTGCCATTAGGCTCAATAAACAATTAGGTAATACTGTTCTCTCATCTGTCGACACCCAAATGCCATCCTCTCTCTTTTCGCAGCCTGCTCTAACCCATGATGCAACTTCCTCCTCTGGGACTTCATCCTGCAGTCGCTTTACCTCATCCCAGGTATCGGCTATAGCTAACATCATGCTGAGCTCAGTCTCTTCTGTGCTCTCTCCTACATATGTTCCATTGAAAACACAAGCATGTATAGCACAAAAACGTGCTACTTCATCGGCATAGTTATTTCCTTTTGTAACAAAGTCCTCTCCCATTCCATGGGCTGCACATTTTACTACAGCTATCTCTTTGGGTTTCTGCAAAGCTTCCAACAATTGGCGCACAAATTCTCCATTACGGATTGGGGATCCTGAGGACGTTAAAAATCCCCTCTGTGACCATAACTGGCCGAAGTCATGAACCACTCCAAACCCTTATTGGCTGTCCGTCTATATAGTCACTCGGACTCCATTTGAAATGATACAGGCACGTGTCAAAGCAATAATTTCGGCTACCTGAGCAGAGTATACTCCTTTCAGACAGGCAGCTTCCACCACCCCCAAGATGGTGCACACAGCAAACGCTGCTTTCAAACACCCTTCATTGTCTCTTAAGCATGAACCATCAACAAAAAGAATCAAATCAGTTTCAGACAGAGGTTCATCAACAATGTCAGGTCTGGGTTTGGTAGATAGCTCAGTAACATCCAGGCAGTCATTCTCTTTACAATTCTCTTTCTCCTCTTGCGGAAGAGGTAACAATGTAGCAGGATTCAAGGTGGTACAACGTCTCAGAGTGACATTTTCAGAAGCCAATATAACCTGCTCATACTTTGTAAGTCTGTTATTCGTTAAATACTGTCTTAGTTCTTGTCATTAATAGCTCTACTGAATGAGGCACATAAACAATAAGCTGATGACCCATCACTATGCCTTCACATCTCTCAATGCTGACACCTGTTGCAGCAACGGATTTGAGACATCCGGGCAACGCAGAAGCTACTGGATCTAATGTAGCTGAAAACTAAGCCACTGGTCTGCGAGCATCTCCATGTGTCTGTACAAGGACCGCTAACTCACATCCTTCCCTTTCACAGCAGAAGAGCGAAAACGCTTTATTATAATCCGGCATTCCCAGAGCTGGAGCGCGACATAGGCTCTCTTTCAGCTCGAGGAAGGCTCTCAGGCAGTCATCATCCCATGGTACCGGATCGCCAATGTCCTTTCGAGTCAATCTCAACAGTGGCTTTGCTTGCAAGGAAAAATTTGGGATCCACTGTCGACAATAGCCGACCATTCCCAAAAACATGCGGACTTCCTTTTGTGTTTTCGGAGTTCCCATTTGCAGAATCGTCTCTATGCGATCTGGTGACACCCTTCGTTTCCCCTTCTCGATCCGGTGACCTAGATACTGAACTTCATTCAGACAATACTGGAGTTTGTTCGGGGACACTTTGTGTCCATTCTCTGCCAAATGATTCAGCAAAGCCACAGTATCAATTCTGCAAGCATACTCAGTCTCTGAAGCGACCAAAAGGTCATCAATATATTGAACTAGGACTGAGTTCTGGGGCATCATCAGCCCTTCAAGATTCTTCTTCAGACTCTGACTAAAAATAGAGGGGCTTTCTGTATACCCTTGAGGGATTCTACACCACGTTAACACACAATCGTCCATCCTAAATGCAAATAAAAATTGGCTGTCTTCATGCAACGGTATGGAGAAAAATGCCTTACATAAATCTATGACTGTAAACCATTCTGCTTCACATGGTATTTGGAACAGAATAACAGCTGGATTCGGTACCACAGGACAACATGGAATCACGATTTCATTAACTCTGCGCAAATCCTGTACTATTCTGTACTTGCCGCTAGGCTTCTGCAGTCCCATAATAGGTGAGTTGCAGGCACTTCCTCGTATTTCTTTGAGAATGCCTTGTACAATCATAGGCTCAATTACAGGTCTTATTCCAGCAACAGTTTCTGGAGTTAATTTATACTGCGGAGTTCGTGGAAATTCTGCATTTGGTTTGACCTGGATCTTAACAGGTTCAACCCCTCAAATCAATCCTATCTCCTCACCCGTGAAATCCCACACTTTTAGAGAAACCGAATCTCTCAAATCATGTGGCAACTCCTCTATCGTAAGAACCACGAACATTTCCGTACACAAGCTCATATTAGCCATTTTAAAATCAGAATCATCATCACAGGTCTGCAACTCCACAACCCTCGGAGTGCAAGATATGGTGCAATTTAGTTTACACAAAAGGTCTCGTCCCAGTAGACAAACTGGGCTTGAATTGCAAACTACAAATTGATGTTTGTCTCGGAACGGTCCTATCCTCACAGGCAACTCATTTGTCAATGGGTTAGTCATTTTCTGATTGGTAACTCCCACCACTTGAATCGTTTGTCCTGACAGAGACAAATTTGGAACCACTTCTGTTCTTACTGTAGAGCGCGCAGCTCCAGTATCTAACAAGAAGGCAACAGGATACCCGTTCACCTCTGCATCTACAAACGGTCCACTCTGATCTACTTCCAGGATCGCATCCAAAGGGCATTCTTCCTGCACCCCCCTCTGACACTCATGAAGATCTTGTGGTTGGTCAAATCTGTCTCGTATTTCAAAATAGGGCATCTGATGATACACCTGATTATGAGTAGGTATTCTTGGAGGCTGAGGAATCTGCATTTGCGGCTCATATCCTGCCCCATACATGGACCTAGGTCTAGTTACAGTATTCAAAGTCTCTGACATCTGTCCCTCTCCCTCATTCTGCAATTGATTTGCTGGATTCAATCGACACTCACGCTTCCAATGCCCGATTTTGTGACAATAATGACAAGCAGTGACCTTCTTTTGGTTCGCCACCCAATCACCTCCTGTACCTGCATCCATTCCCCTGCCTCTTCCCTGTCCAGGTTGGGTTACTATCTGTTGACCCATTCCTCTACCACTTCCTCTACCTCGACCCATCGCTCCTCCAACCCCTTGCATCTGATCAGGCCTTTCGGCATTCCTCAACTGCACCAACATCAACTTGTCTTTCAATTTCTTTTGTGCCGATTCCACCTGATCACTACAGTATTTTGCATAACGTAGGATTACGTCCACCGTCTTATTCTGCCAACATGTCAAATGTGTCTGTATCATCAAGGTAATATCAGATCTTAGTCCTAGCACAAACTTTGAGACAAACTGTCCCATATCTTTCTGCTCAATTGTATCCAATCCACTATGCTGTTTAAAAGCCACTAAAAGTCTCTCATAATAGTCATGTACCGACTCCCTAGAATCTTGAGTAGTACGATCGATTTTAAGCCAATGAACCGTTTGCGGAGCTACCTTGGATTGTAACCATGTAATCACTTGCTCATATTTCTTCATTACCTCGGGAGAAGGACCATGATTCACCAGATCTCTGGCTGGTTCTACAGCGGGCCAATCAATGGCAACTTTACATGCCGTCCATAAATCCCCTGGGACCACTATATCAAACAAGGTATTCAAATCAATCCAAAGCATCTTCGAAATCTTGACAAACCGGTCTATTTGCTTATACCAGTCAGCAGGTTTTTCCCTCAGCCGAGGAAAATCATTAGTGAATGCTGCCAAATCACCCCTGCTCCATGGCACATGAACGTACCCCCCATTTTGCACTTCTCTCAGAGGGTAATGTCCTGCTGGTCCCGTCCCTCCACCCGGAGGCGGAGTGTCTCCTATCCTTTTTTTGGCACTTTTCTTTCTGGCCCACCTCTCTTCCCATCTGTCTAATGCTCTCCACGCTCGCACCCCTATCACCAATTCCCTAATTTGTGCCTTTAATCCTGTCATTCGCTTCTCTTCCAATTCCTTATCCGTATAATGCAATCTGCAAGTTCCCTGCATCATTTTAGTCTTTGTTAGATCTACCTCATACCTTCGTGCCAGCTGTGACAATGCATCATGAGCTCGCTTTGCCTTTCTGGTAACGTCTTTAGCTACAAATAGCAATTCGCTTGAATCATATGTGTCAATTCTTTCCCATGGCAGATTCCCTTCTATCACTTCATCTATTTCTGCTTTTAATCTTACCACATCTAACAATGGTGCCTTCATTACAACCTGTAAAACCTTCTGACCTCTTTCACTTCCCAATTCCTCCCTCTCACAACTTTGTGTTCTCCTTAGGTTCCCACTCTCCTCAATTCTCACAACTGGGCGACTTTCTCTTTTACAACTTCGACTTCTCCAATGGTTACCCTCACACACATACTGTGGCATTAACGGTACCCTAGGTGCTTCTTGTCTCAACCCCAATTCATCACTCAATATCTGTGACTCCCTCACCGGTGGAACCCACATTCTGATGTCTGACCTAGAATTTGCCAAAGCTCCTGTTCACCTTCGTTCTGACCCACTGTCCATTCTTGATGGATCAGCTGTAGCAGGCAGTGGAGTACTGGATTCCACTGGTACCTGAGCCATACCTGTCCCACTCATTGTAAGACTCCCTCCAGAGATAGTCTCTTCACCTTGTTCTGTTTGTTGTTGACTTTCCCTTGTTCTCTCTCTAGGGTTATATATTGAAACCACCGGTCCAATAGTAACTGGTACCGAAAGAACTTCTGGTAGCCGCATGTTACAGGCAGTCTCTCCTGACTCCGAAGTTGCATACCCTATCCCTCCAGACCCTCCTGGAATTTTCGTTCCCACTGAAATCCTCCCTCTTACTTCTGTAGTCTGCTCCTCTGCACCTCTTCGTCCCACTCTTAAAATGTCCTCAGTTTGCTGCGTCTGCTCCGGATATGGCCTAGAGTCATAAGGTGGAGGACGTTCTGCTAGCAATCTATCAAGAAAACTGTCATCTGTGTCACTGTCCTCTTCCGTCTTACTCTTTCCTCCAGACCCACCTTCTAGTCGCCAAAAGGGATACAATCGTTCTCCCTCTATGGTGTCTACTCTCCATCTTTTCAGCTGTGCATCCCACCTGGCATCCTGATATGCCTTCATTGCTTTTTTCATTCTACCCTGAGAAGCTTCCTTTCTCTTTGCCATTGCTGCTCTCATCCAAGCATCCAATACCTCAAATTGAGTTGTTCTAGGCAGAGGTTTCAGAGCAGACATCACTCCTCTTAGCTGATACAGTACCTCCATACGAAATGACCCATAACGGGGAAAAGCCAATTCTCCTTCCTTTTCTGTGATTTTATGCCAATTTTGAAGCCAGACTATATTATGGAGTCCTACATTTGTTGCCATATAATGTGCCGGTGTATCCTCTGGCGGAGCTTCTTCTCCTACCCGTGTCACCACTCCTGTGTCGCCTCTACACAAATCCCGCAGCACCTTAAAACATCTCATCCTGAAAATCGATTGTTTGCCCTCCAAATTCAATACTCAGCTTCGAACGAACTTCCACCAATCCCAGCGCGGCGTTACACCAACCGACCAATCCCAGCGCGGCGCACACTTATGTGACTACTCGCTCTTTGCAGCGGCTCACCCGCCTTTACAATTTCACTCACTCACACGTTCGGACCACAAGTAACTGTATATCCAAAGCTATTAAACCAAGTAACTGCTCCTAACACAATCACAATAACTTCCAGTTACATAAAACAAATAATTGTCTGTCCGCTAAAAGATCGATAGAACACGCTTACAAGAACGTTCATCCGCTGTGACCCCCGACCTGCGTCGGTCACTCAATCGCCATAGTCCACCCCTGGTACCTGAGGCTGTCTACCACGATGTATCCCTCCATTCACATAAAGTTCCCTATCACAAGTGGATCGTCGATAGCGCTTCACGACACCCACAATTCTGATCAGACAATTACAAATACAAAACTATCCCGGGATCTTGGACTTCTCTTGAGTCCGCTAACCAAACTTCCTGACCCGCACGTGTCCGGACCAGTAAACCGATAAACCCACAATCACTCAACATGCATCCCAACTTCGCAAGACATCACACAAATATTTCATCACCGCATTCTAACACATCACACAATTCCATACTCACGCCACCACTGTTTCCGCCGCACCGTCAACGTCCGCCGACTTCCATCAATGTCTGCCGTCGTCTACTCCGTGTCCAGGGCCTTAATGTTCTTCTGACCCTACTCCTACTCTCTTTCTCCCCTCACTCTTAGAGGCAAACCATCCTCTGCTACCATTTGATTACGCCAACCTTTACTCCTACTTTTCCCTACTAGATTTAATGCAGATGGTCTTTTATTTGCCTGCTAAAAGTGGTAGAAGGGAGGCAAACAATTCAAGATTATACTTTCGATTTAGTCATGCTGTAATAGACCACAGACTCCGAAGTTCAGTTTGGTGGATTTATTATAAGGCCAAAAATAATTGAATATAAACACACCTCAATATCAGAGTATATAGGTACAGAAAGATCAATGCAGAGTCGATTTTACGAATATAAGACATTTGGCACAGAAGGCATAATATGATGAACTCCAAAATCAAAATACAGCAAAGAATAGAAGCGGAGTCCAATTCTCTTTTCATTAAGAAGGAGCAAAATCTTTCCCTACTCTGATCTCAATGAGGATCCTACCTATCTCCCTAGTATCATATCCCAAAGGTGTCAGCACGTGTTGACTTCCTAAGAAGTACTCACGTCAAATGGGTCTGATAGCTTAAAGCTATGGAGCTCGCTCTAAGATGCTCCTTCTCCTCCGAAAACTGGCAGAAGTCTCTCGAATCTGTCCCTGCGCATCATATAAAAAGACAATATTCAACCCACAATACGTCATGTTCAGTAAGTTTCCACAGACGCTTTAATTAAGTCGACTCTTCTTCCAGTGGCCTTGGTTCCCAGATAGGCAAGGCACGGAAAGCAAGTCCTCCCCTCTCGCCTTGCAGTCTTCTTCAAAGACATTCCGGGTATCTCCTTAAATCTAAGAATAACGAGGTCGAATTCCTGCACCTGCAGTAGGATGAGAACACACTGTCTTCGAGCACAACAGAATTTATTTAATTATTTCTTGAGCAACCAAGGAGAAATGAAACTCAAAACAACCTACAATTTGGGCCTACAAATCGGGTAACTTAAACTAAACATGGTTACATTATATGAGTATAATGTCGTCCTGCACATTACACATACAGGAATTATGTTTTCTAATACACGCAAATCCTACTTAAACATGCTCACTTCATTGTAATACTAATATGACGTGAATAAATGCATCTTAATAATCATAAAACACTGCACACGACAAAAATACATATAAGTGCGTTTATATCAGGAGTATAGTGCACCCCTACAATTTAGAGTGCTGTAAACGCTCTATCATACTGATCAGCTACTCGAAGATTGGCCTGTAAAGGCTAATAAACGCCACAACAAGGTGCACAGCAAAGCATGGATTCCAAGTCAACCTCAACAAAACAAAATCAATGTTAGTCAGTGCAAGAAGACGCCCATCACCAATGTTCCATCTGAAAGGCTCATCCTTTGAATCAGTTACATAGTACAAGTATCTGGAGGTAATCTTTGATTCAAGAGGCTCATTCACTAAGCACTGTCGCTCGATGCAAAGAAAAAGTAATACCCCAATGTCTGCTTTTTGCTCCCTAAGGAATACCTTAAAGGGCTTTTCTTTCCAACCACTACTACAAGTTATGGACACAAAACTAGTACCTTCAATAACTTTTGGGGCAGAACCTCTGAGGGGGAGAGCAGACAAAGTACTTGAAAATGCCACTGTTGGCACTTATCAGTGAGTGTTCAGTCTCCCGTGACATATCTCACCAGCCCAAATAAGACTAGAATTCGGGTTACGGAGGCAGAACCTAAACAGCCTTGGCGCTTACTTAAAAACCTGCTCTCAATTAAAAAATGAGACGTGAGGCACATTAAGAATGTACTTTGGAATGCCATTTCTAACCCGGATAACTGCCAGGCATATGAATACATGAACTTGGTTTTAACAATATTGCAGGCTGAGTCACTCTGGGCCCTAACTCTCACTCAAGCTGCTTTCAACAGAGCCATTTATTCAAAAGCCAAGAAGCTTTCTTCCCTTACTGATAAAGCCTGGCTTACAAAAAGATCACATGCATGAGTGACAACAGGCTCATATGGTTCCCTGAAACCACTACCATACTTAGGAGAACTGTTTGGGCTAACCAAAGCTCAAGTTCCTGAGCTACTGGCTGGGCAGCTTTAAAACCTTATGCAACTCCCCTGCTTGGCTGAGACAATCCACGGTGACCGCATGCCGGCTGTGCCAATATGCAAAGGAAGACATTTGCTACATCATCTGCACATGCCCTGCATTGAATAAAGAGTGAAAACGACTTTCCGCACGTGTCCACATGCCGTAATAGCTTGTCTACAAGGAGAGGATTTAGTGCTCTGTGGGAAATTCTTCAAATTTATGACACTGGCAGAAAGAAAATTGACTAGAAAAGCAGTTGCGGCCGGTGCAGGTAAGCGCAGTGGGTGGGGGAGCGGGGTGGGGGGGGGGAGTCGACAAACGACGGAATAGGTTTTATTTATTTATTTAATTTTGCCTATTCCGTCGTCCGACGACTTCCCCTACCTCCCACCCCATCCCGCCTCACCCCGTTTGCCTGCACCGGCTGCCGCTGTAGAAAAGATCTACAGTGACAGGAAACAAGTTTTACCGCCCATAGACTGATTGCACCTTGGTTATTTTGTAACCTGTCAATTCAGTAACCACTTTACTTAGTGAGTTTACTGACCATTAAGCTTAGCATTTAACATGCTTGCTAATGCACTACGCACTTTAATTTGTGACCACCCAAGACCGCGGTTACATTGGTCTCCCCATCAAACTCATGTTTACAACTTGACGTATTAACAGCACGAAAAAGCTGCTGTGTATGGGGGCAGGGTACTGGGACAGCTAATGTACTGCATGCACTTTGTCGACTTTACCCATTCATTCTGCAGCCTGCCAATGCACTAAGCACCCTACTTAGCGTGTCTCTAAAACCACGGATACAACTTTCTCTGTCTGATGTTTGCATTCCACCCACTTTATCCTCATGCAGCAGCTCCCTATTCCACCAACCACTTTAATCCAGGGAACCGCTAAGATCATGGATGCAACTGTAATTGTTTACTCCCTTTAAGCGCACTTGTTACTCAAAACTAGTAGTTAAGACTAAGGGGTATATTCACACAAATGTGTGCTAAACATCTCCAAAAAATGTTAACGCAACTTTACACATCGCAGCCTATTGCGGGAAAATAACCCCGTGTGAACGTGGAATTCACAACACGGCGGTACCATGCGATAGTCCCCCGAAAACGCGGCCAATGTCCGCGATACAACCACCGCGATGGAGATAAAAACACAAACCCCAACGCGTAAAAAGACGCGATGTGCCCAAACGCGATAAGAAAACAGTGACAACCAGCGAGAGGCCAGCAACACCCACACATAATGCGGGAAAAAGCACAAGAACAGCATACGGAAATTGACACTAAAAACGAAATCAACTGCGGAGTACCATGGATGCACCGTGACCGACTGCAGAGGACAACATGAACCCCACAATCCCCACGGAGGAACACCCAGGAATACAGGGCTCGTGGAAGGGCAATGAGAAGAGGAAGAGGAAGACGGGGTACAGTCTACAGGAAAACCCGATTATCGCCACGGATGAGACAGAATACCACCACCAACTGTACGTCACCTCCAACCTGTCATTGGCAACAAAGAGGCAAAGATGGCACACCACCTCGGACCATGTGAATGCCGTCGCATGGCAGAGGAGGACAATGGAAGAGCACAAGAGGCGCTGGACTGATGTGAATGGCAAAACCAAGCAGAAACTCGCTGCCAACACGAAAGCAGCAACGCACCCCGGAGGAGGGGGGCCAGCAGAACACAAGGAGCTGAATGACATGGAGAAGATGGTGGCCACAGTCACCAGTCGGGAGATGGTGACATGAGTTGGGGATCTGGACACTGCCCAACATGACCCAACATTACATCAACATGGTGCGTACCGACCTGGGAGTGGGGGGACGGGGGGAGATGGGCACAATGGCACACATGCACAATAAAGTAGGGCACACTGCACACCCACAATGACTCTGGATCATGTCCCTGATCCCACGGGAACACATCAGCACACACACAAACACCAAGTAGTCCCACGAACACCATGTGCCCAAAGGGGCACCCACCCAACACATCAACATTCACACAACCAACACATGCCCTCGTGCGAAACACAGCAAACATGCACATACGTCAGCCACACTGACAATGCAAGAGACACCACATGACGAGTAGCTTGGCTGCAGTCCTATCATCATGGCAATGTACACGGCATGACACTGAGGTGGCTGAGTGCGGACAACACCCGAAAAGGAGCAGGTCATACTCGGACACAACTACCTGCACAAACAACCCCTGAAGTCAACGACACATCTGCGGTCAAACCATGCCTAAGAGTCACAACTCGACAAAGAGCACAAGTTACCCAAGTCTGAAACATCTCAGCACTGTGGAAGCACAGAACTGACAGGCACACCGCATGAAAGGGATCAGTGGCAGACAAATCAGAGCCGCAGGAGCGAATCACCCACTGTGCAGCATACGCACGTAAGTATAAGTGCACCTCGACATTGACAACATCCCGGTACAAACAGCAACACCTCCACAACAGAACACAGGACACAACTGGTGCCGCAAATGTGCACAACATGGCAAATCACATCTGGCACAGCAGGAAACTGTGACATGACAATGTACAAGTACAACCTGTAACCTGCAAATGTGTTTTATTCACACATGCTGTGCCTGTGGACATTTTGTACTGTCCCATGATTGTCAGGGACGGCCACAATGTGAAGTTCTCATGAGAAGAAATTGGCAATGATGGTGTTCCTACGGGCCATTCCTGCCGCAGCTGCAGTGGGATGTGGGCCACCTGCCCCATCGTCCCCATCATCGTCCGGTACTTCCGGAACTGGGATCCATGGGGCATTGGTGCGTACACAGATGTTGTGCAACACACAACATGCAACGATCATCTTGCACACGATGTCCGGGCTGTACAGGAGCTTTCCACCTGTGCCGTCCAGGCACCTGAAACGTGACTTAAACACGCCAAATGTGCGTTCAACGATGCCCCTGGTGCGTATGTGGGCGGCATTGTACTGCCTCTCGGTGGGTGTGTTCGGGTCTCGGAGGGGTGTCATCATCCAAGGGTAGAGAGCATATCCTTGATCACCTGGGACAGTGCAGAGAGAAAAGAGTCAATACTTGGTTCGGCATGATGTGATGGCAGGCCCACTGATCCAGTGACGCCTGTGCTGGCTGTGTGTGGGGTGAGTGTAAGCCAGCCCTCGGAGTAGCTGGTGCTGGCAACAACTCCAACAGTCATCAGGCACTCAGAAATGCAATGTCAGAACAACAAGGGAGCATGACTTGAGTCGCACAGGGTTAGTGGCCCCGGATGCACAGCGGCCGACACGGGCCTACCGCCACGGGACGCTGACCTGCGGGAGACTGGGGTAGGGTCATGAGGGCAGAGCAGGGTCTCGTATGTCTCAGAGGTGCCTTCCACGGAGTGTGTCGGGGGAGAATGGGAGGTGTACCCCCAGGGCATGATGCAGAGGGCACATGCCAGCTGTGTCCGGCAACATGGCGGATATGAATGCCACAGACTCATGCCAGACACCAAGTCCGTACCTGCCCGTTGCTGATGACAACCCCCAGGCCACAGGCTCAGACACCAACGATGTTCCGCCGGAGGCTGACGGTCACTGGCGGCGCACAGGGTTAGTGGCACCAGGTCAGTCCTTGCTACTGGTTGACCTCCTCCGTAACCGTGATCCGTGTTTCCACCGGACTGTGACGCATCTCCCTCTCAGTCCTCCCCCTGCGTACACTGACATGGACCCTGCCATTGATCAATGATGACTCAGTTCAAGATGTGGAACATGCTGGACTGCAGTGTAGCCAGGCTGCAGCGGTGGAGTATGTCACGGAGGACAGCGATGGTCTGAGGAGGCCGCCAAAGTCACAGGCATGGGTCTTGGAGCTAGCACCTGCACGTGGTGGGCCCTCTATGACACACGATGGTGTCGGCAGGTGAGCAGTGTGGCCTTGGAGCGCTGGGGCGGGCAGGCCTGGTCTGGGTATCAGCGACCTGGGGTGCAGCAGGCGCACAGGCTCGCAGGCCCCACTGCTCACGGCATTGGCCTTGTGGCGGACTGCGAGGCGCCGCCCTGGCAGTGACGTTGGCCTTTCCGGGAGTGAACCACGCTCTGCGCCACGGGGTTTTTGTCCACACCCCTGCGCAGGCCTGGCGTACTCCGGCCCCACCCACTACGCTCACGCACACAGGGGGGGACGCAGCAAGCGACATTTCCGCGATCTGACCCACGGCCTGGGGTGACATGGTTGCGTCCACTGTTCACTACTCTCCAGTCACCAGCAGTTGATGTCTGCATGGACATATCTGTGGTTTGCATACCCATGTCTGTCCAGCACATCCACGCCTCACTTGTCGTTGTGTACATTCCCATTCACGGGTCACTTGCATCCTTCGCACATGGCTGCATTCCGCATCTCCACACGTTCAGCTGTTCTGTGGCTGTGGTGCCATGATATAGCTGTATTGTGTGCAGGGGAAGCCCAAGATCCCAATGGAGTTGTGTTGTCGTGTCTGGTAGGTGGGCATGTTGATTGACATGTTGTATGTGGTTTGGTCACGTGTGCATTCCCACAGTTGTGCGTTGTGTGATGGTGGCTTTGAGGTGTGTGGTGTGTTGATTTGGCACTTACCAACGAGCAGTCCAGTTCCATAGATGGCATCCTGGAAGCGCTGGTTGATGATGGACTGTCGGAAGATGTAGGAATCGTGCACACTGCCTGGGTAGTTTGCGACGACATTGGTGAACATTCCCCGGTGGTCCACTATTGCCTGCACATTGATGGAATGCGTGTGCTTTCGGTTGCGGTAGTGGTGTGCAGTATCCGCAGGGGGCACAAGTGGGACATGTGTGCAGTCAATGGCCCCCAACACGTGTGGGAAGCTAGCAAAGGCGTAGAAGCCTTGCTTTGTCTCCAGCTGTTCCTGCGCAGTGTGGGGGAAGTGAAGGTACTGGGCTATGAAGCTGATGATGGCATCCAGGACAGGTGTGATGAACTTTGATAGGGCTGGCTGTGAGAGTCCTCCGACTCTGGCAGTTGTTGGTTGGAAGGTACCAGAGGCCAACAGGTGCAGCACAGCCAGCAGCTTTGTCTGCGGAGGGATGTTGGTTCTCCGCTGGGTTGGGACTGTCAACCTGTGGGCGATGTGGGTCATGATGCAGATGATGGTTGTCCTTTTGAGCCTGTAGTGGGCAATGACTTCCTCTGGCGTTAGGTCTGTGAGCCTGGTGCATTTTCGGTAGGTCCGCTGTCTTACTCTGCGCTGCCTCTGTGGTGGTCCGGGGGGGTGCGGGTCCGGGTCCTGGGGGTGGTGGCGGTCCTGGGGGTGGTGGCGGTGGGTGTTGTGGTCCTGTTGGGGCTCCAAGCTGCTTGCTGAGTAGCTCCATGGTGTCGGTTGTTCTTCGGGTGTGGCTGTGTGCGGGGCTCCATTGCCCACTGCAGGTAGTCGTCTGGCTTTACACCAGCAGGAGGCAGGTGTTAAATACCTGCTGCTACTGCGGCTTATCGCGTGGTTTTGACTCGCATTGCAGATCTGGCAGTTCGTTGTGAAAGTGGTGTAGTGGTGTTTTCGTGAGTTTTTGCACGGGAACGCCTACTCTGCATCTCATTAGGGTTAGTTGGTGGTGTCCACCGTGGAGATAAATTTTGGGGCAGTTATCGCGGGAATATTGGCGATGTCTGCAGTTTGCACCCGCTTGTGAATGGGGTGTTAAATCTATCTCCACTTTTGATGCGTTAAGGTGGAGATAAATCGGTGGTAGGTCCTTGTGAATATGCCCCTAAGCATTTTAAATTGCGACCCCTTAAGTCCACCATCACATCGGTACCATCCCATAAATCGCCTAAAGCACTAAGCACTTTAACTTGAGACACTCATTACAGGTCTAAAGGCACTGGGATACTGGGGCTGAGGGGTTAACGAAATATGGATAGACGGATTCTTCCTGTGGTTTTATATAACAAAGTGATTGTTTTTTATCCGTTTTTTTGAATTGTAAGTTTTAATTAACTGAACAGTAAAGTTATTCATTCATTCATCCTTTGCTGGGGCAGTCTTAATGTGTGTAAAAATAGCTAAATAACGAAATAATGCAATCATAGTATACGCCACATTTATTTATTTATTTTATTTTATTTAATGGAGTTTTATATAGCGCATACTTTACCCAAAGGTGTCAGAGCGCTTTACAAAAGAACCAGGTAAATTACAAAAGGTACACAAGATAGACTAAACACGCTAACAAGTTACATATTTACAGTTACAGGTACACAAGATAGGCTGAACACGCTAAAAAGTTACATATATGCAGTTACAACGCTAACAAGTTGCATATTTATATTGCAAAGAATATAAAAGATGTCAGCGTTAGGTTAGAACAGGAGTAAAATACATATTTACAAAGTGAGTGCCAGGTAAGTTACAAAAGGAACACAAGATAGACTAAACACGCTAACAAATTACATATATACAGTTACAGGTACACAAGATAGGCTGATCACGCTAATACAACGCTAACAGGTTGCATATTTATATTGTGAAAATATGAAAGGTGACAGCGTTAGGTTGAAACAGGAGTAAAATACATATTTACAAAATGACATTGCACCACTTAATTTGCCTTTTCTGTCCACTTAATCTGTTTAATCCTGCTGCATACTTTGGTCCTCCACTGACACATAGTTCCAGTAGCCTGAATATTATGAACCAGCAGCAAGGCTGAACCGGAGCCTGGACCCCACACCCATCGATTCTTACCTCGGCAATAGGTGTAAGGAATTCGGCAGAAGATGTTCAAGGAATTATGGGGCCAAGACGTGGAACAAGACTCTGTAGCGATGGGTCGCTGCATTAGGATATGTATCAAAAGCTATATTTATAGTAACGAAACATACTTGCTTTAAATATTTTGTCCCATCACTGACACATCTGACTCTACCTGAACTATCAGCATATTTCTGATGCTGTTTACTGAGTTCTTTCAAGGACCAGATGACTCCATTATATTTCTCAGCTTCATCAATTTTCTCTCCTGGCAAAGAGGGACCAATGTAACCTCTCCCATCTCCCTGCACATTCATCACCTGTTGCCTCTCTCTGACGCGCCTAGAGGCAATTACTTTTTGCAGGGGGGGCTATGAAAACAAGGATTAGGTGCTAGCCTACGCACTGAGGGAAGAACATATAAGTGAGATTCTGAAAGATGTCATGTCACATAGATCTGAGAGCATCAGGTATTTGTGCTGCTGAAATGGTACCTTTGGAATGATTGGCTTTCTTCCTCTAACATATTGTCCATTATGTCACCGTGACTGCGCCTGTCTCTACTACAAACATGATAGGAGTATTCACAAAGACAGTTTGAAATACGGAAAAGAATACTCCTCTTTTGCTCCTTTGTGCATTCTTGCATGCTTTTGTGAATGGACGCAAACATCTGAAGTGGCAACTAGGTGGGTGTTTCAGGGAATTTTCACATACAGTTAGTGCAAGCAGAAAGGACTGTGCCTTCTTTGCACATTTTTTTTTAATAGAAGGTTGGACGTTTCGGGGATGATTCGCAAAGCACAGGAAACTATGTAACCGAGTCCAACTGAAGTACTGCTACCTGCATTCATAAATGTTTTTTGTTAATCGCCTCCATTATTCTGTGAATGAAAGCAGCCATACAAAGCACAAAACATTTCTTCACAGAATGTAATAGGTTAAAGGATGTTAAGAAATACCTTCAAAAGAAAATTATGACCCCTTAAAAACACTACATTGTGGCCTTCCGAGAAAACCGTTTGTGATGTTCCGCTCTGCCCTCTGCATCATTACATGCCGCGGGGGCTGATGGGAATGTGGATGTGAGGAGGCTGGTGACAGGGGCAGGTCATGCGGTGGAATGCTGTTCATCTATCATCTGGACTGAGCTCCTGTTAGGGTTAGCAATTTACAGCCCTCACCGGCATGGCACGTTCTCACTCTAAGGGGAAGGGGAGCAGACAGGTAACTGCGCACACCACCGGTAAGTGTTATTTTAACAATCAGGGTTTCAAATATCTTAATCAGTTCTTAATTTGTTAAAAACAAAAGCGTGTCCAAATTGTTTTTAGGAGTCCGTCGCCATTAATTGTCAAATGTCAAGGCTGCCTATTTTGCTTCTATCTCATGCGTCTTAGTGCCAATATCAGCAACATACCCCTCCTGCAAACCCCAAAAATCTCATAATAAACACACAAGACGCATTGTTGGAGAAACATTGCTGCAGGTTTATTTGCATAATAAAATATGCCAACATGGTGGGTCAACTTACGGGCGATCCAAGGGCAGGCAGCAGTGACACCCCTAAGCTGCCCTGCCCACCTGATGAGCCAAATTGCACCGTGGCCCTAACCAATCGGTGCTCACGATTTTGGGGGATTACCCCTTACATCATGTGGACCACCAGTCCACCCATTTACTCACGCCCCTTTAGGGGGGCGGAGCGTATCCAGGCAAGCCCCCGGTTGCTCAGGTTTACAACGGCCCGCAGGACTAACGGGGCGCCGTCGTTCCTCCAGGTTCCTGCAGTAAGGACCTCCTGGGGTTGTTTGGCATTTGCACCCTTGTTGTGCTCCGGAAGAGGTTACCCCTATGTACCATTCAGCCTCTGGATCGCCCTGTACCTCCGCCATGGCTCTGGGTGTGGCATCCGTCACACCCAGGGACCCCCCACCAAGGCAGGCATTCTTCCTTACCCTTCTTACTTACACCCAGCTGATTCTAAGGCATCACCCAAGTCCAACAGAAACAAGTCCATGCCCACTCTGGACAAGTGAACCCCGTCCACATCAAAATATCCTGTGGACTTTGCATGTAAGAGTCCGTGTCTGATAAATCCAAAACCCCTCTGTTCTGTGAATTTGCGCATGGCGCTGTTTACTCTCCTGCAAGAGATTTCCACGGCCACACCAGACCTGGCCCCATGGAAAACTACACGTGGGGTAATCTCAGACTACCATAATTCACATTCACGTAATTGGTTACTCAACTTACACATAGTGGCTTTCATTGCTTGCAGCAGGACCTTCCTACCTAAGACAGTCAAGTCATTGCCTCCCAGGTGTATGACCAAAATGTTGGGAGGGGATCCGCCTCCCGCCAGTCTTTGCCGCAGCTTCTTCAGCAAGCTGTGCCAACGCATGCCTGGGAACCCCAACCAGACTATCTCAGTGAAGGAAAACCCATGCCTCCAATTCCTGCTTTCGGCCCACCGCGCCACTCTGGCGATGTGGGAATGGCCAATCACCCAAACCTGTGATCCTAGCAAATTAAAGAAATGCAGAGTTACAACACACCTTTTATTTGAAACACTGCACACAATTTTATACATACTACACAAATTGCACATAGTTTGCTCAGAGATGAACACTGCACACATAATACTACATGATGGCCGCAAAATTGCTCATAATTTATTTAAAAGTCATGCTGCACACCTCTTAACACATGGTGCTGAGCAAGCTTGCACTTAGTTTACATATAAGTTGACTGGACCCTTGTTAATACATGGTGCCACCATGCGCACTATGCCCTTGCCAGCGTTATGGGCGGATGTACCGCTTGAAACACTGGGATTCCCACCGCCCAACCTGCCTGATGCGGTCCGGTGACATGCCTACCTTGAATGCTGAAGTAGCTGCCCCTATCCTAAATGAATGGCTGCAAAAACGCTTGCCAGGACAAGCATTACCTGACAATGTTAAGCACGATTTCATAACTTGTTGTACTTGAAACTTAGTAAGGGGCGTGCGGTCCTCATGGATCAATAAGTAGCCTCCCTCCGGGGGTCACCAAGCCAGGTAAGCTGCGACCAGGCCCACCGGGCAGTACCTCGTGTCCCCCAGTTGCTATAACCATATCTCCTTTCCCTGCCTCGCCTGGTCTGGTTTGGATCTCTTAACTAGTATTTTAAGGGATTTACCTGTGAGCAACGTATCCTGCTTGCCTACTGCATCCTCCGATTGATCATTCTTGGACCTTGGCACTAATTCGCTTATTCTCAGAGCCCCAAAGAATGCTAGGCTGAAAGCTGCTGAGAAGAGGGCGGCCTCGTAAGGAGAAAAGGTTGCCTTGTCTACTACATTAATCATGTCCTGTAATGTACCATATTCAATGGGGGACCTGGTGTCAGGGGGCCGGGGTTCTCCTCTCGCCCAACCCTTTAGCGCTGCCCTGATGAGGAAAGACTTAGTGGGATCAATCTGGCCCTTCAATTTAGCATATTGACCTACCGCAGCCAGGTGGCCTGAGACCCAGGAGTGGGTTTTGCTCTGGTCCTTAGCCCACCACGCTCCAAGGCTGTCATCTCCTCCTCCCAAGCCCCCACTACCTTGCAGAACATAAAAACGCACGCTTTGTAGTGCTTCCTGGTCCCTGGAGCTAGGGCACGTTCACCTAATTCCCTCAGTCGTTGTTCCACTGGAGGAGGAACCAGAGGTGCGGAGGGAAAGGGGTCATCTCCTCTCTCGCTCTCGGCCACGCCTCCCGGAAACAGCGCCACTGAAAACAAGAAGAGCGTCAGCTGCCACATTCTGCACCCCATGGATATGTCTAGCCCTGCATTCCACGTTGTTAAACAAGCACGCCAGCACCAGTTTCCTCAACAAGCATAGCACCAAAGGACAATTAGCTGATTGCATGTTTATCGCCTGAACCACTGCCATGTTATCTGACCAGAAAAGTACTCGTCTGGCTGCCTGCGCCTCTGGCCAGAGGTGGAACGCAACAACTATTGGAAACAGTTCCAGAACCGTCAAATTGGCCGTGATTTTTCTCTTGTGCCTTGCGTTCCGCCACCTCTCGGCACACCATTCGCTCCCCAGGATTGCTCCAAAGCCCTCCCTACCCGCTGCGTCCGTGAACAGGGATAGCTCGGGGTTGTCAGCCCAGGGGACTCTCCAGATGACTGAATCATTGAAGTTAGCCAGGAACTCTGCCCACATGTTGAGGTCTTTCTCATTCCTTTACTCAACCTAACTAAGTGATGTTTCTTCTTGACTTTGGCCGTGGCCCTGGCTAACCTACTCGCAAAGACCCTATCAGATGGGATTACTCTAGCAGCAAAGTTCAATTTCCCTAGGAGACTCGGGATAGCCCCCAAGGATACCTTCTCTTTCACCAAGGCTGCCTGAATATCTTGGGCTAACGCTTGTACCTTGTCTGCTGGCAATCTAGATTCACCCACAATAGTGTCTAGTTCAATCCCTAGGAAAATCAGGACCTGCGATGGACCCCCAGTCTTACCTGGGGCCATGGGGATCCCCAAATGGTTAGTCAACCTTCCAAAATCCGAAAGTGCTTTGCAGCAGTCCTGCGTCCCCTCCTCCCTAATGAACAGAAAATCATCAAGGTAGTTGGTAACACTTTTCACATTGTAGGTTACCTGGAGCGCCCATTGCAAAAAGCAGCTGAAAGCCTCAAAATATGCACAGGAGACTGCGCAACCCATGGGCATGCATCTGTCATAATAAAACATGCCGTCCAGCTTGAATCCTAGTAAATGTTAGCTATTCGGGTGGACTGGCAGCAAGCAGAAGGCTGATTTGATATCTGCTTTCGCTAGCCAGGCCCCTTTCCCCGCCCAGGCCCCTTTCCCCGCCCTCCTGACCAAATCTACAGCTACATCAAGGGTGCAGTATGACATCGAGCAGGTACCCTCCTCCAGTCCATGATTTACTGACTTCAGGGTAAGAGAGATGGTGTATCAGCCTGAATGCCCCAGGATCCTTTTTAGGGACCACCCCCAGCGGGGAAACAACAAAGTTGTCCAGCGGAGGGCGGGGGATGGGTCCTGACACTCTACCCAACGCCCGTTCTTTCTCAACTTTGGCCTGCACCACTGCCGGACGCTCTTTAGCAGATTTAAGGTTGTCTGCCACTCTACTTGCCAGGGTGCCGACATAAGGGATCTTAAAACCTTCGGTAAAGCCTGATGATAGCAGCTGACTGTCCTGCCTGTTGGGGTAACGGCTAAGTAACGAGATGAAGCGATCGAGGGCTACCGGAGACGGGTCCTTGATTGTGCACTCCGGAGCTAAGACAAAGTCCGGCTGAGCTAGGAGGCCGGCACGTGGAGGAGGGGCAGGTAGAACCAGGGGCGAGCTGTGTTGTGGTGTCGGAGGCAAGAGGGATGGATGGGGGGGACCTGTTCCTTCTCAACTGTCTTGTTTGTTCCTGCCAAGGGGCTGCTGCTCGTGCTTGCTGTAACAAGCTGCTGCGGGATGGGGGGCCCCACACTTGTTGCACGTGTGTGCAAATTTACACGACTTGCCCCAGGAGCAGGCACCGACGTTATACAGCCTACAAGTCTCTGAGAAAGTGCGTTTGAAACCTCCCCTCTGACTTGCCCCCCCAGCGCGCCTCGAAAGGGGTGTCTAAAGTTACGCCTCCCAGACTGAAAAGAACCCCTTCCTGCTGAGTGCCCACCCTGGTATTTAGTTTGGTGTTCCTTGTACTGTGGGGTGTGCTTACCCATGTGTTCCATCCTCAATTGTACTTCCTTCTGGTCCCAACTCATCTGGGGGCACAAAGCCATCTTTTTCCTAAACTCCCTATCATAATTATACCAACCAATGTCCCCCCACTTGAGCGCTTCGTTATGGATGGTCCTGGAGTATTGGAATAAACCTTGGCCCAATTCAGGGTGTTTTTCCATTATCACTGCTGATAATATGGAGAAAGCCTCGAGCCAGTTTTCAATTATCTTCTCCGGCCACGCTTGGCACTTAACCTTTTTCTCATCCTCCTTCCCCCCATCTTCCTTGTATCTAAACCATCAAGCCCATGCATAAGGAGGGTGAAGATATCAATGAACTCCCGCCGCCATATCCCCTCCTTAGCAGCCAGAGGGACCTGCCATGCTAGGGAGCAACGACCAGACAGCAAGGGAGCAACAGTAATAGGAGGCGGGAGGGGTGGTGCCACCGGTGGTACCATCTGGGAGCCCAGGTTGGCGTTCGGCATGACAGGGGCCTGGACGAGCGTAACAGGAGCCGCTACGAGGGGGGGGGGCGGCGTACTCACTGCTGCATCTGGCGTAGCAGGGGAGGGCCTGGGTGATGTGGAGGGAATGGACGCTGGCGCGCTACTTGTTTGTGCTGTAACCATTGTGGTCAGCTCAGGCCCTGTTTGCTTTCCCACCTCCCCAGGAATTGTCGGCGCGGCCACTGCTGGAACCACGCTGTGTGTTTGAGTTTCACTTGACTGTGTCCCCCACACTTTCGCAATTGTTTGCCCCACCTCCCTACCACTGTTATCACTATTATGGGATGACCTGGGGCCGTCTCCTTGATAATCCGGATTTAAATTCTGACATGAAACTGATCATAATGTCCATGAGCTTACCCATTTTGTCCATACAAACAGTGTTTGCCGAAGCTGACCCACTGTCTACCAGGCCCCAGACCCAAGTCCTGTGCATGGGGGGGGTTGCCGTCGCTGGGACGACTTCTCGAGGGATCGACGGCGCTCTACTTCTGTGTGCCGACGGTTCGGCGGGGAAGTCTTTGTTGGTGGGTCTGCGTGCCCGTTTCGGCCTAGAAGGTCCTGTGTCTGTGTTCGTCTGCTGCTCAGGGACGGGTCCATCGATGACGACCCCCGAATCTTCAGGCTCGTGTGAGTTCGAAATTCCCCCATGCCAACCCCTTGGTCTTGGCCATCTGCATGAAGGCAGCCCATTGTGCCTCCTGTGACGTGCTTGGCAGAGAATCGTCCACCGGGGACATCTGGGAAAATAGGGGAGGGGAGCCCTGGCTATCCATGCCGCTCTTTGGGTTGAAGGCCACTGCGCGACCGATCTGAAGGAGAAAAAACTGTGTGTAAGACAAGACCCTGCATCTGCCCAACTGCTTCTGCCTGGCACACAGTGCGCCCCATGTCTCCACCACGTTCTCACTCCACTCCCCGTTTCCCTGTACTTACTTATTCCGTGTATTGACCTTGTTGTAACCTGATGATGGCGTTCACCCTACCGAAAGATCGACGGTTATTCTGAATGCGAGAATGGAAAAAACAACACATTAGCCACTGTAACCCTACTAATATGCACTTACTCTGCGTTGGTCTAACAGGAGTTGCTGAATCCCGGATAGTTCTCACCCGCTGTGCCCTACAGTACTCCCCGTCGGTGTTCCTGTATAGGTGCTCGCTCACTGGCCCTTCAGCCTTGCGCGCCTGTGTACGCATACCTGGGAGAGCCCTTCTGATTCCTCTCTCCTGTAAGACGGCTGCTTAATCCCGGCCCGCTCTTCTTGGATATGTGCTGCTCCTGTAATAAATTATCTCATTACTGACTTCCCTCAACGTCCCATGCCCGACCCCTGTTGCCCCTTCCTAAGCCGCTGTTAGCGCTAATGGGTTTCCGATCAGCTCAACCTGTACCTGCTGTGAACAAACTGGTCCGTACGTGCGCACTCACACTGTCGCCGTTCTTGCTAGTCCTGGGACTGCTCCGCAGGCTGGGGACACAAAGATAAACATTAATGCTCACCTCCCCCTCCATCTCACAAGGTGCCTCAGATATCGTGCACCTGCCTCCTGATTCCGCACAGGGCGGAGCTGCGCCCCCTATGAACCCCTACCTGCGCCTAACTGCTCACTGGGGGAGGGGGGAGGAAGCGAGACACGACACCTCGCAATGGGGCAGTCCCGTGGTGCAATTCAATTCCGTGTACACACATGGAGGATGGTGGAACACCCGGCTCAAATGCTACCCAGGGTGCCCCCCCAGGCCCGCCCTATGCCCTCAAGCTTACCACAAGTTAGCATAGTGCCGCCTCACTGGTCATTTGCTGCTTCTGTCATTGCATCCCTATCTATAATACTCAAGTGAATTAAACCTGCAGCACGCCAGGCCTATTGGATTTGCCAATGGTTGTTAGTTGCATGAGCGAAATAAGCAACAACTATGTCTTCGTTGCATATAATATTGAAACTGCTTCCGTTCTGAAATGATAAGGCTGAGAAACTATAACGTGTCATCCTTGCAATTACAATAAAGACCATGGGGGAGAACGCAGGCTCACGGGATACATTACTTGCATTCTTTCCATGCTCACTTCGCCGCTGGTTGCTAGTTGCATGAGAGAATTAAGCCACAACTATGGCTTCGTTGTATATAATATTGAAACTGCTTCTGGTCTGACATGATGGGGCTGTAAACGAGCTATCGCGTAAAACAATACCGGGTGAAAGAGTGCTCACGGGGTAAATTCAATGCATTCTTCCCACCCGTAATTACTGCACGCTAACCGCTAGCGCCAGTGAAGCTCACAATTGCCGCCCCCGTTTGCCGATTGCTGGGGCGGGGGGCAGCTCGACTCTTTTCTCGCCCGGGAGGGCCGCGTACTCTCGGGGCACCCTCACTGCGCCTCAATATTTCACCGGAAGGGCCCGCGCCTCGCGGCCCCCCCACATCCATGTTACCACTAAATTCACTGTCAATGTTGGCTGTCCTAAAGAAGCGAAAGATACAGTGATCGAACCTGCAACCATGGCCTTGTAGGCAACATGCACTAATCAACTGAGCTGATCGCCTACCTAAAACCATGCACCGTGGCTGCACCGGCACATGGGAAACACTTCGGCCGATAAAACCGGGATCGGACCATTTAGGTCCCCAGCCTAGCGCTGTCCCGGAAAAGTTTTATATATCGCCCACTCGGCGTTACCTTACACAAAGGGGTGGTTTTAATATTGACACATGGAGATTAACTGTTGCCCAAACCACAGATGTTGGACCGACGCCGGGAGCCGAACCTGGTTCCACAGTCGGCCGCTCCAGCACTAACACACCCCGCCAGATTCCCAGATTGAGCGACCCTCAGCCGGAGGCCTGCCTGTGGGGGGGGGACCTGCAAGTGCCGTGACCTCCATACTCCCGCGCCGCCTCTCTCCCGAACCTTACCCACGTCCTGGAGGCACAATCAGCCCTACCACACCACCCGCCTGCGCAGCCTCCAGAGCGGCAATACGCCTACTCGGTGGGATCACCCCCGGCCTGGCCCAGCCCAGAGCCGCAATACCCCCAGGACCCACGGGAAGTAGAGCCCCGTGGAAGTGGTGCCTCAACGCCACAGGGGTGCCTGTTACTGGGTCGGATGGGGTTTTTAATCACAAAGCGGGGGCACAGGTGGGGTATCTGGACGAGGGAAATTGGGCCAACTTACCTTTTTTGAAGCCCGCACCTAGAAAACAACCCAGGCGGCGTGCAACACAGGCCCGACCCAAACGGCGTGCGATCTTCTGGAAAAAGGGGTCGCCAGGTGGGCGGGAGCAGTTGATATACCTGCCTCCTGCCCACTGGTGCCTGGAAATGACGCAGGATGCACCGGACAACAAAGGGTCCAAAACACTAGGCCGGCTGGCTATGTGCCATCATGTGGCACTAAGGTGGCCGCCCTCATAGGGGGGGCCCTCTGCGTGGGCAGTGGCCAGCCTCATTCTTCCACTACTGGGCGCTTTTTGTGTCTAACTCACACTTATACTTTCTTTTTCATCCCTACTTTTTCCATTTGCAACAGTTTATATCTATCGTTCTCTAACGCCTGCATTTTCCCTTTTCTGCCATTCTCTTTTTCGCTCTGTTTCTTAGACTGATCATGAACAATAAGTTCAGATCCCCAAAAAGGAGTACCACTGCCCACCACATGCATCCACTAGCACAAATTAAGCACCCACTTCAGCCCCACAAATGGCTACAAGAGGTGGTCATACATCACTCACATTAGGGCCTACATAGTCATGATTTGATGTCAGTAGTTTAATTTACCAGCACAATTGCAAAAAGACAGACAGAGCATGAAACTTAGTGAAACCTACATTTTTACAGCAGACAGAGGGGTAGGAGGCTGGTAACATTCTTTCAAGAGACTGTGTGCCGTGAACTCCGTAGCTCTGGCATGATTGGCTAGCCTTCGGTCTGACTGCGGCCTGCCCATTTTCTATGTCTAGCATTTGGAGCAGGTAGTACTTAGGGTCTGAGAAAGGAAATTGTACCAGCAGGTTGGGAGAGACAGACTGGAAAATAGAATGGAGCCAGCACCTGGAAAAGTTAAGTGAAGAGCTCTCCACCACAAAGCCTGCTTCAGAAAACTCATTTGGCTACAGAGGTAAACTCCAGCCTCCCTTTATTTCACTATCAGACATATACAAACAAAGCAAAACCAGATGTGGAGATCAATTGACGATTCACACTTCTAGCAGCTCTTGCACACTATCATCTCTGCCAGTGCTGCAGCTGCCACCACCAAAACTACCACAACGCATAGCAAAATAAAGGCTGTCTCCAAACAGAAAAACCTGACGGGATGTGAGTTATGGCGTACACTGACCACTGCACACAATAACTAGCACATTTTTGGTTTTGTGTTCGTTGAACCATAACTAACTTTTACCTGTGCTTTTTACACTGACCCAAACGCAAAGTGTTAGTAAATCTGGGTCTTTATGCCAATCACGCTTTTCATATGCATTTGTTTAAAAAAAAAAAAAAGTATGTATCCAAAACCGTTGTTTGGGTGGTTGTTGATAACATTTATAAGGTCCGTGTCCATGAAAGTTTTCTTCAAGTTCTTCTTTTATTCAAGGTGTATTAAAAACCTACCGTTCTACTGTTATTATTTCGCAGGAGGCGTCCTTAGGTCGGATTTCAGCCCTATTAAGGTTGGATCTGGTGATTGTCCTTTGTATTTTCGGCCCACCTTATTGTGGTGAGACTGCTAGATTTACAATTGCTGGTGTTACCGTATCCTTGGCGTTTCTTGCTCCTAAGTGAAGCGCATATTGTTGTTTTAATAATTATTGTTGAAACAAACTTTTGCCATCCTGTTCGAAGCTTCTATCTACCACGGACACTCTGATGTTGATATTCCTCAGGAGTGCCCTCACTCTCTTCTATGCCCTGAAGAAGTCTATTTGTCTGGACGAAACACGTTGGCTATTCTTTTCAAATATGATTGGTTTTTAATACACCTTGAACAAAAGAAGAACTTGAAGAAAACTTTCATGGACACGGACCTGATAATTTGTTATGCGTCTGTCTTGCTTTCCTGTTAAGTGGTGCACCTTTGCTAAGATTTGAAATTGTTAAAATCCTGTATTGGATTGCACCGTGACAGTGGGTGCATCAGCAGCGTGCACACATAATTCGTTGGGGACTCCCACTCTATGTATATCAATTAGGGATAGCGGGTCATGTGCTAGGTCCCTGTAGGGTCCACTGTCAAAGCTTGTTTCTTTAACATTTATAAGGGCCTTCCCTCCTATACAACATATAAATAATCATTACATGAAAGTAACGTGAACATACGTCGGGAGTACCATTTTCCAATAAAGAAGAGGATCTTAGAACATTGGAGGGCCAATGCCAATTGTGATACTAAGTATCCTGCAGCCAGACAGTTTTTTTTTATTTCACAAGGCAGGGCCGACTGGACAGAGGCAAAGTATTTTGGTCTTGACCAGGTGATGAATTTACTGAGAAAAATTGAGCTCAGGTATATTATTAATTTGGAGACAGTAGAACCCTTTGGTCTAAATATGACAGAGGGGACGCGCTCACAGCTGACAGCAGTACCGTGAGGGGAACGGTCTTTTCTTCACCCTACCTGATCCCTGGACATCGCCGTGAGGTGAACGGCTCCTGCCCACACTTCGCCATCGCTTTTCCTGCCGTGAGGGGAATGGCACTGTCATTTCTGCCGTGAGGGCAACGGCTGGACTACCACCCCCAGCAGGCAGTGGGAGTCGCTTGCTGGGGGCGTTATCGGTGCGCCTGGAGGCGCTTATCAGCTGTGTAGCTCTCCCGCAGCGCGGGACGCGCTCACAGCTGACAGCAGTACCGTGAGGGGAACGGTCTTTTCTTCACCCTACCTGATCCCTGGACATCGCCGTGAGGTGAACGGCTCCTGCCCACACTTCGCCATCGCTTTTCCTGCCGTGAGGGGAACGGCACTGTCATTTCTGCCGTGAGGGCAACGGCTGGACTACCACCCCCAGCAGGCAGTGGGAGTCGCTTGCTGGGGGCGTTATCGGTGCGCCTGGAGGCGCTTATCAGCTGTGTAGCTCTCCCACAGCGCGGGACGCGCGCGGGCGCTGCCCGGGCAAAGCCCGGGCCAAGGGCGGGCCCGTCAAAGCCCGTAAGAGGCTGGGCTGGGCCACCCCTCTAACATCTAACTATGGGTAAGCGTAAACTTCGTGGTAGCCATGACCAGGGAGGTGCAAAATCTAAAGTCCCGAGACAATCATCATCTATAATCTCATACCTGACTTCGGCCGTGGGAGCATTGACTAACGAGATAGCTAATGCCGAAAAGGAATTAGGTTTAGGCTCAAGATATAATGAAGGAGGAGGTGTTGAGGATTCTGAGCCACTATCTAATGTTCCTGTTTCACTGGATCCAGTTGTGCAGATTAGTGGCGTAAGATTGAACTCTGAATCTCAGGCCCCGACTAGTGTTGAAATTGGAGAAGTGACTGTACCATCGCAAGTTTCTGCTATGGATGGGGAAAATCCATCTAGGGACTTAATTGCGAGGCCTCAGGGGGAACGGAGTACCTCTAGGAAAATTAATAAGAGGCAGAAGGGCCAAAAAAACTGCCCATCAAAGTTAGACTTGGTGCTGGACGAGAATACTCAATTATTACTACGGAATTTGGTGGAGGAGATTTTTAGTGCTCGGTTCGAATCCATACTGACTAATATTGCTAAAGATGTAATTGACACTATGAACTCGTGTGTCGCTGACCTGAAGAAAAATTTGAGCGTATGGACTCTATTCTGGACTCTTACTTAAAAGTTAATCATGTTAAAAATAATTCAGGTTTGTTAGCTACTCCCCAGTTAGAATCTAATTTAGATTCTCGAGGAAAATCTTTAGGTAATCACCAATTTGTAGTTCCAAGTGAGGGGTAAAATCGAAAAAGGGTGCTAGGCAGGATGTGTTCCAGGAAAGAATGCAAGAAGGAGGGCATTTGACCCAAATTGATAAAAGTCCTGCTGAATCTACAGATTTAAGATCTAATGTTGTAATTAACAAGAATATCGGCTTCAAAGAAAGTAAGAGAAGCCCAAAAGAATGTAGAATTGACCTTCCTATGGCTGCCACTCCTTTGGTTGCGATTCTTGTAGGGGTTCCCCCTTTAAGTGTTCATGATAACGAACCAACGGAGGCACTGATGCGCAAGACAAAAAATTGGTGTGATCATTATTCATCAGGTCAACCTGGGATATCAGACCATATTATAATGACTAGACGGGTGGCCTGGGTGGGAAATGGCCCCAAATGTGTACCAGGAGACTGTATTATAATTAATTTTAATAAACAGGATATAGCTGATAGGCTGTTCTGGGATGCAACAGAACTATATGGGGGGAAATTTGGGCTTTACCTTTGGGTTATTTTTACTCTCCGCTAAATGCTCGGCGGCCTTTTGAGAGGGCCAGTGGGGCTACTTTCACTGGTTCCTCCCTCCCTGACTTGGGGCTGCTTCAGGGTCATGGCAGTGGATTTTACCCTAGTAAAACTAAAGTGGGAGAAGTAATACAAAAAAAAGTGGTAGCCTTGATACCAAGGTTTATGGAGGGAGGCTTACCTGTCTCAAATAGATTTTCTCCACTCACTTCGATGGATCAGAATGATTGACTGGTGGAACCAGTGGTTGGTAGTTTACAACCATCCCCTACAAATCCAGGTTCAGATGATGTAGGCGTGGTTATCCTCCCAAGTTGAGAACTATTAGTTGGAATATTGCGGGCCTCAAAGCTAAAAGGGATGATCCACTCTGGTTGAAGGTTTTAAGATCTTACGACATAATTGCGCTTCAAGAAACCTGGGATAGGGGGGATAGTTTTTGGGTGGATGGTTTTAGATCCTATGTTCTACCCGCTCGCCCGGCTACGGCTGGTAGAGCTAAGGGTGGTTTGATGTTCCTCCTCTCCAATAAGCTAGCGGGCTCTTTATGTAGACTAGAGGTAGA
Organism: Calotriton arnoldi; assembly: GCA_963921515.1. Lineage (NCBI taxonomy): Eukaryota > Metazoa > Chordata > Amphibia > Caudata > Salamandridae > Calotriton > Calotriton arnoldi. Next base: position 254,596 of record CAWUFW010013880.1, on the reverse strand, counting down.
TTCATTTAATGCCCTGATATTAGAAGTTACCCGGGCAAATAATTTTAAGTTATTACTTATTAATTTCTATAATTCTGGGGAAAATGATTTTTTAAATCAACATTTGATTATGTTGAACTCCTTTTTAGAAGACTATAGGGCTAATCAATCCACTTTTTATCATATATTAATTATGGGTGATTTTAATATACATTTGTGTGAGCGGCATTGTCTTATCGAAGATCACTTAGCCCATACTCATTCGGTGAGCCCTCATTTTGAGCACTCGCCCCAGGGGGAGGCTCTAGAGAACCTTTTGTCGGGGGCCGATCTTTTTGAACCAGCATTCTTTAATCATTTTGATCGTTGTCCTACATTTAAATCCAAGGCTAGAGACACTATCATAGATTATATATGTTTGTCCTCTACTTTACTTGACAAGGTAGTTTTTTATAACGCTATAGTTTCATCTTTCAGTGATCATAACCCCGTCATATTGGAACTGGATAATAGCTGTGGGTTTTTGGGAAACGGTGGGGAAAATTTGGGTGTTAATAGTATGGTAACCTGTGATCAAGGGCGGAGGCTTAAGTGGTCGAAGGTGGTACCAGATTCCTTCTTTAAAGATCTTTGCCTAAAAACTAGCGGACATATCGCAATATGTGCTGACCCTTTAAGTCCTGAAAATGTGGTCCTAGGAGCTTTTGTTGGTATCTGTAGACAGATATCAGTGGATTTGACCATCAACTCTAAAATGAAAACTAAATTAGGAGAAAAATGGTTTGATGAAAACTGCTCACGAGCACACCGTGCCCTTATTTTAGCCTTGAAATGTTCTCCTCGAGATAGGGAATTGGTAGTGTCGTTACGGAAACAATACAAGGTCGCAGTTCATAGGCGGAAATCAGAGATTAAGGCAGAGGCTTGGAATGATCTTGTTTCAGTCGATGTGTTAAAAGATAGTTCTAGATTTTGGTCTATTGTTAACTCCCCATTTTTTACAGGTCAGGAAAACGACATTCAGGAAAGTAATATCACAGAGGCTCAGTGGTTGGCTCACTTTGAGGGAATTTATGGTTCTGATGAGACGATGGAAACTTATTTTAAGGTATCAACCCACCAAGCTGCAGCATCCTTTATTTTTAATGAGGAGGACGTTGAGAGAGCAATAAAAGACACATCTAGTAATTAAGCTCCAGGTCCAGACCGTGTCCCGGCAGACCTTTTTAAGTGTAACCCCAAATTTTGGGCTAAGATACTTGCAAATGTATTTAATGCAGTGAGAACGAGTGGGTTTCCCGCATCCTGGTCTCAGTCGATTATTATACCAGTTTTTAAAAAGGGTCAGAGAGGGGACCCGAGGTGCTACAGACCGATATCTTTAATTGACTCGACGGTTAAAATTTTGGGCAAAGTGATTTTAGAAAAGATTTTAGACTGGGCCAATGATAACAAGATTGTTTCTAATTTACAGTACGGTTTTAGAAAAGGACGAAGTACTATGGACCAATGTCTCAACCTGTATTTATTAATTAGTAAATATACTAAGGCTAAAGAGGGCTCGCTTAAAATGGCTTTTATGGACTTGTCCTCAGCTTTCGACCTGGTTAACAGGTCGAAGCTGTGGAGTATTTTATTAGAAATGGGATTGGATCCGGGTCTGGTTTATTTCCTAGCTGATCTTCATAGTGACCTATCTGCATCAATTAGGCTTTCACAAGATGGCAAGTGTTCTAAGTCTTTTAAATCAGGAAGAGGCGTAAGACAGGGGTGCATATTGGCTCCCTGCTTTTTACACTATATACTAACGCCCTGGATAGATCTCTGGTGGAGGCGAGCTTGGATATACCGCGTGTAGGAGACTGTCCAATCCTGGTTCTCCTATACGCGGATGATGCCGTTCTTTTGGCACGAACTGCAGTAGGTCTCCAGCGGCTTCTGGATGCGTTTGGAGCCTATATGCAGTCTTTAGACCTGGTAGTAAATATCGGAAATCACATATTATGACCACGAGTCATAAAGCTCCTAAAGCAAAGACTTTTTATTGTAATGGGGGGTTGTGACGACTGTATCCTCGTTTACATATTTAGGAGTAGTGTTTGATGAAAGAGGCTCTTGGGTTCCCCAACAAAAAATAAAATAAAATGCAGTAATTAGATCAACCTCTGCCATACTAGGGTTTGCGCAGCGGTTGGGAGCTAGACCTGTGGAGGCCATTATAAAATTATATAGATCTAAGTGTTTGGCTATTGCAGCATATGGCTCATCTATTTGGGGATACAAGCAACAGGCAGGACTACAGACAGTGGAAAACAAATTTTTACGTAGTCTCCTGTCTGTTCCTCAATCTACTTCAACCTTTGCCATACACCAGGAATTGGGGCTGGGTTATGTCTCAGATACTTTGCGTACAGCGCCGTTACTCTGCTGGCTCAAAGTATGGCTTAACCCAGTTTTAACCCTGAATCATTTGATATTGCGGGATTGTGTCAAATTGGATAAAGTAAGTAACATTAATTGGCTTGCATATGTTAGATCTATGTTATCCAAAATAGGGCGGCTAGAACTATTTGAATTCCCGGATAGGATTAGGAAGGAAGATTTGAAAGGGGTTAGAACGAATTTTATAAATATGTTGATGTTGGAACGGGAAGAAAAGGAGCTACAGAAACCTTTAGTTAGGGCTCACTTTTTGACAAAAACGTCGTTATTAATTGAGCCGTATTTGATAACTGTTACTAAACTGTTCCATCGCTGGCTCCTGACTAGGTTCCGTTTTAATTTGATTCATTTTAATTTGGGCAACTATGAGGGGTGGTGTAAGCCAGAGGATGCAGGACCGTGTTCTTGTGATAATTTTTCTACACAAGATACCCTACATTTTGTAATGTTCTGTGACCTCTATTTGGATATACGTAGGAAGTTTTTAGTCCCTCTATTAAATAAAAAGGGTTTTCTACAGGTTAAACCTGCACTGCTTTATCTGCAAATGTTAAGTAATACATGGGACATTTTTAATATTGCTTGTTTTTTGGTTGCTGCTATTAGGATTAGGAAGAAATTGGTAAAAAATATGCACATTGTTACGCATTTTAACGAACCGATTAACCTCATTTGCTGAAGCTGAGTATTCTGTGGATTATTTTTAATATTACTAGTTCTATTGCTGCTATTGTATGGATTTTTATGCTATATACTGTAATATGCTGATTCTCTAATGAAATAATTTTTTAACTTTTGTATTTTTTGATGCTGCTGAATTACACAAATAGGATTGTGCCCAACTTTTTATCCCCAAAATTTTGTATAGGTATGTGTGTGTTTATGTATTTTATGTCTTGTACTTTTATGATTTTAATTAATCGAATAAAGTGGATTGATTGATTGACAGAGGAATTAATTGTACATCTACCTGATTAATTTTAGCCATAGACTGTCTTTCTTTTTTTGTTTAAATATGAAATGAGTTTAATCTGTTCATTCACAGGACACTGACGAGAATTAATTTTGGAGGTGATCATTGGAAAGAAATGTCGAATGATAAGAAAATACCCTTGAAGATCAGGAGACTTTATGATAATTTAAGAGCTAAGATGAAATCAAGTAGACATTGGAGAATTGTGTTATATGGGATAACCGTCCCACTGGGGCGATTTGATATGTGATTTTCATGTAATGATTATTTATAAGTAGTACTGGAGGAAAGGCCCAACATTTTTTTATGAGGGTCAAAACAATAATTTTCGTCAACATTATGGCTACAAGTGCCTTGGTAACAATTTCCTGAAGGTACATTGACTATGCTTTTATTTGTAGGAACCGCCGCAAATGAATTGATAATACGCTCTGGTGTGCAAAATTGCTCCTTGGTGTGCCTTTTATGGCGTCTGATTACAGGCAACGTTTAAAAAAAGAATATATATATTTGAAAAGTTAAATGTTTTTTTAATATTCATATATGTTTATATATTTATATGACTGCACTTGCACTTGCACCCCTTCTCCTCTCTCTCTCCAAACTGGTTAGAATTATATGTTGCTTCTCCACTTTTTGTTGTCCAACACTGAATTTAAGAAATTTAAGAAACTAAAGAAATAAGTAATAGCCTTTTTCTTAATGTAAAAATAGAGTAGTGAAGAGTGCTTTACTGTGATTAGCACATAGTACTGCTCAGTTTATGAAATAATATCAAAAGAAAAAAATAATAATTGTGTACTTTACATTTATTATATTGAAATAGAACAGTAGAAAACACTTAACAAAAGGATGAAAAACATGTGGTCTAGTTGTTTTTTGTATATATAAAAAAAGCAGTAGAAAGTAAAAAAAAGGAAAATAGGCTATGGGCACTTTAAAAATAGACAATCAGGATGATACGACTCTATGGTCCTGTAGAAGGTAAACGCTGAAACGCGTAGACTGTCTCTGTGAATGTGCACGAAATGGTGGAATAAACTGGAAATTTGAGTTCTGCGGTGCAGCTTGATTCTTTAACTGCACCGAGGATAGCAGTAAGAAATTATGGAAACACACACACACACATATATATATATATATATATACATATATATATATATATATATATGTATATATATATATGTATGTATATATATATATATACATATATATATCTTATCTGTGTGAATGTCTGTATCAGTCTGTCCATTGGTGTGTAAGTGGCTGCATGGTTTGGTGAGTAGCTACATGAGTGTCTATATGGATTAATGATTGGTTGTCTGATTACCTGATTACCTGTATGGGTGTCTGTATGGGTGTCTGTGTGGGTGGGTGGGTGGGGGGGTGTGGCTCCCTCCATGGATGTGTGAGTGGGTGATTCAGTGGGTGTATGGGTTCATGAGTGCGTCTGTGATGGGCTGTATGGGTGAGTGAGTGTGCGTAGGCTAAGTTGCGCCTCTTGGAAACAAGATATATATTAGAGCTTGACACTAAGGGGCCCATTACGATACCCGGCGTAAATAAATCCGCCAGGCATGGAAGCGGCAAAAATCCGCCCGCACACACCGCCTGAACACCGACCACGCCATTACGATTACACAAACCGAAAACCGCCATCGGCGGAAAAAGCACACAAAATACCGCCCGCCAACGTCCGAGTCGGAGTCAAACCGCCCGCCACGGACGGAAACACGCACGACAACACAAAACCGCCCGCCCTCACGGCCGACACACCGCACGTGAAATTACGATCGCACCGACATGAGCGCGGAAAAACCACAAATATACCGCCCGCCAGCGCAAACAACGCCGATGAGAATCGACACGGCAGAAGCCATGGCGCCAACGTACCTGCACAGAAACCATCCGCACACAAAACCAATAGCACACAACATGGCCAACAAGTCCACACAGCAAGGCACGCACAAATACACAAGCACAGTACACATCCCGAAAACACCCCCCGGACAAACAAAAAATACAAAGGCCAGAACCCCAGACACAACACACCTGAAAACAACAGACCATGAGGACACACCCACATAGGTGAGTACAAAAGCAGCACTCCCACAGACCACAACCCCTTGCTACATTGCAAACCAGAGAGGAGAGGAGAGGACACAGTGACACAGCAAGGACAGCAGCACACCACAGAAACGCACACATCACCACCACCACCACCACCACCACCAAACACCACCACCACTACCACCACCACCAAACACCGGCACCACAAACCCCCTGCACATTACACAACACACACCGCACCAGCACCACAAACACCATGGCACCACAAAGAATGCCCAAGTTCACGCCCATGGAGCTGACGGTCATGGTCGACGAGATCATCAAGGTGTACCCACAAATCTATGGGAACATGGTCCAGCACACACCACTAGCCACCAGAAACAGAATGTGGAACCGGATCGTAGACCAGGTCAATGCAGTCGGGACCCTGCCCAGGAACAGAGTCGAGATTAACAAACGTTGGAATGACGTAAAGAGCCTGGTCAAGAAGAAGGAGGGCAAAAACAGAGAGCTGGCTGCCGTCACTGGCGGAGGGAATCCCGCGCTCTTTAAGACCTTCAAAGCGTGGGAGGAGAAGGTGCGAGTCGTAATACATCCGGAGATCCTCGCCGGATTAGCAGGGGGAGTGGAGGCTGGTAAGTACAAACTAATGTATACCAGCACACCGCTATGTACTCACATGCACTACCACCATGCCACAGCTCCCAGGGACAAACACCCCCATGTCCAGCACACAATACACAACACATCACACACACATGCAACAGACACTACCACACACAGCCCAAACCGAACAACTGTAAGATGCGTGGGGACATGTGTACACTAAGCCAGCCACGTAACCACCAACAGGTCCCCAAATATGCCAGAAGCGCCACAACGAGCACCCACCACACCCATGCGTCCGCCACAGCTGCACTAACCGACAAGTAACAGGTAAGTGGCAGGAACACAAAGTGCAGTGGGTGGGACGGTGGACAGCCCAAGTACAACACACACCAGGCCCCAGTCCCACAGCACAGCAAGGAGGAGCATCCCCCACACCCCACAGCCACGTGTCAGCCACCGCAGTGCACAACGACAGCCGAAAGGCAGACATCACGGTCCACAGCAATCGGTGTCAGTGGGTGTCCAGCCACCCCCACGACCCACAACACCCCCCACCCCCACAGACCTGCAACATGGAGCACCCCCGCTTAGAGCCATGTGGCATCCAGTACAGTGCACGCACGAACAACTTGCAGGTGGGAAACTGGACAGGGCTGGATTACTGGAGGCATGAGGACCATAACACGACCAACACATGGGACATGTCACGTAGCAGACGAACACGCAGCACCGCCCACCGTCACGAACAAGTGAACAATGTGCACACGGACATGAACAACAGACTCACACCCCACATGACCCATCACAGACATAGCAACACCCAAGGAGCCACGTCTGCATGCACAAGCCACACTGAATATAGTCCCACACGGCAGCCACTGTGCAACTCATCACACACAACCGAAACACCATTGAAGTCCTGTCCATGTAGCCCCTACTGCCTGTCAACAACACACCCCACAACTACGCCTATGTAAGACAAACAACACTAGACGCAACAGAGCGGAACAACATAAATGCACACGAACACCACTGAACCCATCAAACTCACAGACACACCATGCACATACAACATACCATCCATCCCATCCGTCAGCCCCAGTCTCATGAAAGGCATGTCATCCGCACAGCTGCCACACATACAGCAGTCACGCTAAGACACATGCCCATGACCAACCATGTGCCAGAAGTCAATTAAGCGCACGACACACTGTGAGCAACAACACACAACATGGGCCACACCCCCGAGCACTGCAGTGATGCACATGGCACAGGGCAGCACGCACACCAAGGAGATGGGACAACTGCAATACGTTGGCTGGCACACAACTATCACTCACTCATAACGATGCGTCCAATGCCATGTCCAGTAATCACAACAGACAGCAAATATGCAGGCCATGTCAAGCATGCACACACCTCAAACCATGCACTGTCATGCTGCCACAACACATGTCACGTTCGGCACCCATGGCTCACAGCATGTACCCCAAAAGCATATCCCCTCCCAAATGCGAATCTGGGGCATGGCCCCCATGTTGCCATATGCGTTCCTAACCGTTCCATTTGAACCCCAAAAGCATATCCCCTCCCAAATGCGAATCTGGGGCATAGCCCCCATGTTGCCATATGCGTTCCTAAGCGTTCCATTTGAACCCCAAAAGCATATCCCCTCCCAAATGCGAATCTGGGGCATGGCCCCCATGTTGCCATATGCGTTCCTAAGCGTTCCATTTGAACCCCAAAAGCATATCCCCTCCCAAATGCGAATCTGGGGCATAGCCCCCATGTTGCCATATGCGTTCCTAAGCGTTCCATTTGAACCCCAAAAGCATATCCCCTCCCAAATGCGAATCTGGGGCATAGCCCCCATGTTGCCATATGCGTTCCTAAGCGTTCCATTTGAACCCCAAAAGCATATCCCCTCCCAAATGCGAATCTGGGGCATGGCCCCCATGTTGCCATATGCGTACCTAAGCGTTCCATCTGAACACCAAAAGCAAAATACAAACCAGACCCAGGATGGGCCAGGAGCCCGCATACACCAGAGTCACAATAAGTAGGGGCACAGCAACACACCCATCGGCATGGCCAATCCGTCCCATGCCACATGTGCACAGCACACAGTCCCATTGCCAAGCACACACAACTACAGATGCTACAGCCACACACACGCCTCCGGGAAACCCATGTACGAGATTGCACGGACTGTCAATGTCAGACGACAAATACATACTTCGCCAGGTGCAACACAATAACAAATCTCATTCTCTCCACAGGTGACGAACTGCTGGATGCTGGGGATGGAGCCAGCAGCCAGCACAGCCAGCCTACAAGCCCCCAACGAGGACACACGGATCTGGAGGATCTGTCCTCCTCTTCGGACACGGACAACCAAGCAGGCCCATCTGGTGTGGCAGGGCCCAGCCGCTCCCCAGGACCCCTCCTACCCACCAACCCATCATCCAGGGCTGCTGAACATTCCCAGCCCCCTGCTGCCACTGTCGTTGCGGCCACACCCACGGTCATTGTGGCCACTACCACTGCCGCAACCGCCACCATCGCCGCACCGACCACCACCGCCGCCACCACCGCCACGTCTTCGCTGGCACCAGCCCCAGCGCAGGTGGTGGCCCGGATGACTGGATCCACCCTGGGAGCCACAGCGAGGACCGTGGTGAGCAATGTGGCTAGTGGGCAGGCCGGTGGCAGCAGGACTGGTAGGAGGAGCAGGGTCAGGGAAACGCCAGCCTCCCCTGGGAGCCATGCCCTGCCTCACATGGCCAGAGTCCTTGGGGCCTATGAAGAGGCCCAAGGACAATGGGTCCGGTCTGCTTCAGACACGCGTGAGGTGCTGGGGGTGCTGAGGTCCATGGACGCCCGTATGGGCCAAATCGTGGACCTCATGGGACAGCTGGTGGTGGCGGTGAGGTCACAGCCAGGGACAGCAGCTCCCCTCCGCCACCACCTGCCGGGGCGCAGGGTGGAGCAGCAGTGTCCAGTTCCCCTGCGTCCACAGCCAGTGATCACACCTCAACCACCAGCATGTCGCAAGCAGGCACCCCCCCACGCAAACGTGGAAGGGGCCGTCCGAAGTGGAAACAGATCTCCCGGGAGGACTTTGCACGCTCCAAACGCAAGTGAGGCAGCCAGCCAGCCTTCCGCCAGCCTTCCTTGACCAGCCACTGCATTGACTTGGACTACGATCCCACTCCACACAGCCATCTGGATGGCATGTGTGTGTTGGACTATGGACATAGAACCAGTGGGTACACCCTAATCATCACGCAGCCATGACCGACAGCTCATTGTCACAGCACGCACTTCTTTTGTCATCACCTTACACACAATCACATGTCACAGTTTGTAATAAATGCACCTTTTTCACTAACTGCTGTTTGTGCCCTGTGTCTTATTTGTACGGAATACAACTGCCACCTTGGGCGGAAAGGCACCTGATGCGTGGCATGGCATTTGAATCCGGAGGGCCTGTAGGGACCTAGGGGTGGGAGACAGAACAGGAGCACATTCAATGAGTGTGTCACACACCCATCACACAGTACATGTCAACAACTACAAGCAATGTACACACATCGCACAGAGCAATAGGGCACAATGCCACAGCCACCAACAGTGGCATACTACCCTGGCCATGGAGCGTTGACACACAGCACGCAGTGAACAAACGGCCACCCTGACACAGCACACACACACCTGCACAGATACAGCCACATCAGCCGTCGTACATGGACACTCACCGTCAAGTGAAGTAGCGGGCGATGAGCTGCTGCCGCACATTACCAGCTTCCTCCTCTCCGCTGTCCTCCTCACTCGAGCTGTCCTGGTCTACGGGCTGGGGCCCTGGTTGATCTCCGTCATCCACGATGAGGGGATCTGCTTCCGAATGGCCAGATTGTGCAGCATGCAGCACGCCACCACTATCCGGCACACCTTCTGTGGGGAGTACGCCAGCGCACCCTCGGTGCGGTCCAGGCACCTGAACCTGGACTTGAGGAGGCCAAAGGTACGCTCGACCACACGTCTGGTCCTCCCATGTGCCTCATTGTAGCGATCGTCTGCTGGGGTGCGAGGATTCCTCAATGGACTGAGCAGCCATGCCCCATTCGGATACGCAGAGTCACCTGGGTGTGAGGGACACAGAGAACCGTTGCTAATCCAACTGGACAGGGGACAGCATCGCACAGCCAGCACGCTGCACCACTCCACATACTCACCGACAATACAGGCACGATCCTGTTGCATATTGGACATCAGTCGTGGCAAGATGCTGTTGCGCATTATGTGTGCGTCATGGGCCGAGCCTGGGAACTTTGCACACACGTGGGTGATCACCATGTCCGCAAGGCACACCACTTGCACATTCAGGGAGTGCGTGTGCTTCCTGTTGCGGTACAGGTGCTCAGTGGCCTGTGGTGGAACAAGGCCGACATGTGTGCAGTCAATGGCTCCAACGACGTGTGGGATTCTGCCAAGGGCATAGAATGCACCCTTCACTGCCGCCAATTCACGAGCCCTGGGGAAGCGGATGTACCTGTTCCGGTACAGCATCATGGCTGCCAGTACATCCCTCAGCACCTTGCTGAACATGGGCTGGGACATCCCTCCTCCACTGCCCACTGTGTGCTGGAATGACCCAGTGGCGAAGAAATGCATGGCGGCCATCACCTTAGCCGTGGGGGTGACAGCAGTCGGATACACCCTGCGGGGACGGAGATGGGGTTCTAACATGGCACACAGTCGATGCAGGGTTGGCCTGTCCAGCCGAAACTTCCTAATAACCTCTGTATCGTCCATGTCCGCCAGCAATTGGTATGGGCGGTCAATGTTCGGTCTCCGCCTAGGGACAATGGCAGAGGACACATGTCAATGCAACACGACACATAGCAATTTCGCATACACATCACTGACATGACTGAGCAAGCACATGAGCCACAGCCCAGCTGTCAAGCTGGGACGGCACGGCCACAATACACTTACACAGGTCTCCCAACAATGGCAATGGCTAGTGATACAAACCACTGCCATGTGCATGCACATGGGGATCTAGGCCCCAATGACTTGCGGGGCGTGCTGATGGGGACTGACTGCATATCCGTCAAGCGGCAACGCCACGGCAACATGAATGTCTGCTGAGCATGGAACTGCTTCCGCGGCTGGATGAGTATGGCACACGACGACGACGATGTGGGCACAGGCTGAGCGGCCAAAACAAGTGGGACCTGTGGCACGAGGGGATATGAGACAGTAGTAGGTGTCAGCACTGCACCCTATGTACAGCACTGTACGGATCACACCTCCCGAAACATAGACAGGTGTCCACATTGACAGCCCCATGCCAAGACGGCTGTGTGCTTGCAGTCACACGTCACAGGTGAGAGGTTACATTGCACGTGCCAGGTGGCAGTCGTACATAGTGGGAGCTGGCATGTGTGTGCATGTGTCTCCTGTTCAGGATCCACCAGATGGGCGCTGACTCTGTACTGACCATTGGACACAGCATGTTCCGTGGAAGGCTTGTGTGTGTGGGATGGTGGCACTGGATGTGCCTCCGTTGGGTGGGGGCCATGCACAGGGCGGGTACATCGATGATTGCGCATTGTTGGTCACGGTGGGTGCACCCACTAAGATGTGTTGCCCTGTGTTCAATTCCTATGTCCGCATGATGATGGACTGTAGATGTGGGCAGACTACACATTGGTCGATGTGCTGTCTATATGCATGTGCCTTCACACCAGGCACAGCTGCCCCTGCACATGTGACCCCTGCTGGACTCGCTGCTGGGTCTGTGGAGCTGATGCACCTTCTGCGCGTGGGGCGGGCAGCTCTCCTCACTTCCCTCATTGCGCATGTCATGACTTTGCCGCAGGTGACATGGATCATGGAGGGCCCACATGTACGCGTGGGTAGGCTACACATGATTGTACACTGGTCGCCACCCCCAGTCAGTGTTTCGAATGGGAAGGTTGTCGTGCTGGTGGTATGTTCGATGTGGCGGATGGGCGGGCCTAGGTGCGGGCTTACATTCCGGACATGGGGGGTAGTTGTATTGGTGACTAGTTGCAGTACACACGGGACACGTCTCTTCCTTTCCACATCTGGGTCATCCCTTGTACTAACTGACAGTGATACAGTCATCTTCGCCCCAGCCCTCATGTCCTCCCCTCGCTCCCCCAATATGCATGCTCACCTGCGAGGCTAGCGCTTGCACAGGCAGCCCCAAGCTCGCACCAGAGAGGGCAAGGAGTGTATGTGTGGGTCCAGTTGCACGAGTGGGCTGTCTCAGGGTATGATGTGTTGCGGGACGCCGTCCACCTGCGTGGTGCCCCAAATGGAGACCCGGCCTGCATGGACTATGCATCACAGTCTTCGCCTTCCGGATCCGCCACCTGCGACACCCAGTGGCTGTGGCTGCCCTTGCGGCCAGGCCGCGTCCGTCTGTGGCTGATGGCCCACACATTCACTCTTTGGCCTCTCTGGGGAGGGCTCGGGGGTGGTGGCGCACGCGCTTGCACTTAGTCGCAATGGCATGTGGCGTGGTTGGTATGATGGGCAATGGATGGGATGGTGCGAGCCACCTCCCGTGACGTCAGTGCTGCTCGTGCTGTGGTGCGTCCCCCTACACTTCCATGTGACTTGTGCCATGCTAGACGTTGAGGTTCTATTGCCTGCGTGATATGACCAGGAGGAGCGCGAGGAGACCTCTCACACACCATGCTCCACTGCCATCCCGTGCCCTGTATCGCCTGTGCGGATTGACTATGTTGGGGTTACACCTGGTCGACTGGGGCTGTGTGTGCCTTGTCAAGGGGCATGGCGGGCGCACAACAGGATCCAGCTTGTCCACAGAGGGTGGGCTGAGGTGCGCCTGGTACCGCTTTGTACGTGTGCCCGGCTGCTGTGCACACACGTGTTCACTCCCCCCGACAGGTGTCCTCTCACAATGCCCAGGGAAGCGGTGGTGTACTGTTCATGACCCCTCCCAACACGGCGTGCTCCAACTTGGCATGTGCGCATCTACCCGTCGCACCCACCCACCTGAGCACTGCGTCCATACGACTTCACACGACACATGTGTGTCTTCCACAGTAGTGCTACTCATTTGCGTTGACATCCAATACCAGTGGACTACATGGTCATGTCACGACTGCCGTGTACTTCACATACCCTCATCCTCTCTCATTCGTACTTGTGAAATGAGTCAGCGGAGACAGTTTTGGTTTCAAACATTATATTGAGTCTTCTGTCCTCTGTGATGCAGTATAGTGGACACTACTGGCAGCGGAACACATGTTGAGGATATACTGAGCATGATTGCAAATGGGATAGGGTGTGGGGTTACATGTGATTGGCTGTTGCATGTGGGATGTGGGCTTCAGAGTTACATCTGCTTGGCCAAGGCTGTGCTAATGTACATTTACGTATAGCTGCGGAGCTGCGGACTTTGACACAGACGGTATACATGTAGCCTACCAGACCGCTTGGCATCATGGGCACAGTCCATCTCAGTTCCATGTGACAGGTTTGCTGCGGTTGTTCCTCATGCACGCGTGCATGTGAGTTGACATCAGGGCATGTGCTTGCGTGCATGCAGCGGCGTGCCACTTGTTGTTGCACTGTGGTGGTTACTGGACATGTCACAGTCACTGGGGTCGTGTTGTTGTTGTATGCACTTGTCGTCCATGCAAAGGTCCTGGTATGGGATTCCCGGGGCGGGGGTGGGAGGGGTGCAGCACCCACAGACTCCAGGCGACCTATTCATGTCCACTGAGCGGTGTGTGTGTCCATGTGCGCTGGATCCATGTCGTGTCCTGGTTGTTCGTGCAGTTCCGTCCATGTGGGTGCGATACACAGAGCCCATGCCACTGCCTCCCACGATGCATGCGGTGTTCCTGGATGTGATGGGGAACAGTGTGCATGTCCCGGTCATATCCGATGTCATGGCGATGTCGTTGATGGTGTGGTTACAGTTGCCGGTCGTTTGGTATGGCTGTTGTGGTGGTGACTGGCCAGTCCGTGCGGAAGCTAAGCATGGGTGCGGGGTTGGACATCATAGGTCACTCGGGGAACCTGCGTTGTGGTCCGACGTATTTACAGGTTGTCAGGTATGCGATGCCGTCCAGCAGGGCTTCCATGTCATTGGTGGTGTACATGTTTGCCAGCCAATGTAGCGGATGGTGGCTGTCAAGGTGTTGTTCGTAAGTTGTCCCTTGGAGGACCATGATGGGGCATGCTGGGTGACATTCGATGTAGCTGTTCTCGATGATCCGTCGTGTGGAGGCACAGTGGTCCCATTTCAGTGCGGGTGCGATGTTGGCCACATACGCCATGCCCCCATAGGCAGAGCAGGCCCTGTCGTGTGCGTCCAGAGGGAGGAGTAGTGGTAGCAGGTCCGCCTTCAGACATGCCGGGTTGGAGAGGCATATCTCGACGGGATGCTGGTAGGGACACCTCCGACAGTAGAAGACGGGCATGACGCAGCTGAACAATGTGATGCGGTAAGTCAGTCGGTAACTTACGTTCAGCAGGGACAGGAGATCGCATCCCAATGTATGGAACAGGTTGGTTTTGTACAGCTTGAGCTGTTCGGCGTAGTTGGGTAGGTGTGTTGCGGTTGCCATTTCGCAGCGGTTCGTTGAGGTGGCGTGCTCCGGCTGTGTGTGCAGTCTGCAATGTGCACGCTCCGGGGTTGCTGTGAGCTCTGTGTAGTCGTAGGGAGACAGGACTTGTGTTCTGTTGGCTTGTTTGGAGGACACGGGCCCTCTTCCCACATACTTCTCAGACAGTTCAAGGTCAGTGCTGTGTGACTCCTTCCAATTAACTTGCATGTGGCCGACATGGGGGAGTGTTTTCTTCTTTCTTCCCCGTCCGTTGTGTGCTTCTGTGATATGCGCTATCTGCCCTGTGGTCGGTCTCCTCGGCATGCCTGTGTTGGTCTATTCTTGGACAATGGCTGTATTCACCGGCTTCTGTCGTAGGGCTGTGGTTTCGGAGTTGGAATGGAAGGTCATTCAGTGCTGTCTGCTCTCCCTTGTGTGGGCGGCAGGCTGCCTTTCCGCTCTGCGTTGGGCCTTGTGTGTGAATGTTATTCTTGGGCCACCTGTTGTCGGTCCCCGGGCTCTTTGGTGTTCCGTTTTATATGTCTTGTTCATATGTGCAGGGTGGTATGGGTGTTTCTGTGTGGTACTGGCGTTCCTCTTCCCGAAGGGCCCTGCTTCTCCTAGTTGGTGTTGCCGCCGCTGTGTGCTACGCCATGTTTGTTACACTGGGGTGTGTCCTGCTGTTGCGTGTCTTCACTGACATGTGTGCGTCGGTTGTGTGGCGTTGGGTGTTGTCCATGAATTGGGCGTTGGGGACATGTCTGTGGCCGGCCTGTCACGTGTCATGTGCGTTCGGGGTGGGGCTGATGTGTGTGCTGCTTGGTTGTGTCCCTGTGTCTGTGTGCGACGCATGCATGGCGCTGCGGTTGGCCTCTGCGTTGTGCGCATGTGTGGCGGCGTCATCGGCGCTTTGGGGCCGTGACGGGGTGGTTGGTTCCTAGTCCCAGGTGGTGTGTACACATGTGTTCTGCGATGTTACGATTTGGCCTGTGTGTCATATGTGGATGCGATGGTGGATGTGTAGTGTACACGCGCTGGTGGGGGTTGTCCGCTTTTTCCGCCCTTGCACTGTGTGCGCTGTTTGCGTGCACTTGTTGTGTGTGTGCCTACCTGCGTCTCCGCGGTACGTTGCGTCCTTGGTGGTGCATCAGCAGAAGCATGGGGAGTGCCTGCAGTGCTGGATTCATGCTCGGGGAGCCGCTTCTTCGTTGTCCGTGCTCGGCATCCGTGTTACCGCTTCGGTTTGTCGTACGGTATCTCTTGGCCGTGGGAGCCGTTTGTTTGCGGCATCGTAATTTATGCGCCGGGCGGGACGTGTTTCGTCGGACGGTGTGTGTCAGTTGGGCTGCGCCGCTACATGTACGGGCGCACTTTGATGGCGGACGGTGTTGCTGGCTTGCCGGCGGTGTTTGGCCTACTTTTCGCATCGTAATTGGACGGGCGTGTGGACTGCTGCGTGCCGGCGGTAACTGGTGGTTTTTGCATCCGCCAGCACGGCGGTGGTGCTTCCGCCCGCCATCGTAATGTGCCCCTAAGACACCATCAGGGTTGAATGCCAGTGAAGATTTTTATACATGTCTATGAAGTATTTCCAGAGATAGTAGGTAATATACTTAGTGGTTAAAATCAGTTCCATCTTATTTAACTTTTAATATGAGAATATTTTTTGAAACAGAACCTCCCCTCGCATATTTACATGATTTTAATTATTTAAATTCATATTTTGCACTATTTTTTGCACTAATTGGTGGTCAACAGGGTGATTCACGTATACTGATTAAGTATTAAGGTCAAGGTGATTATAATGTTAGAAAGCTTTGTCTCAGCCCACTTGGGCTCGAATTCGACTAATTACAGTAGCAAGGAGTGAAACATCATGACACGCCGAGATTGTACTAATATTCCTGTTCACGAAGTTGAACTTGTATAATGTTTTTAATACAATAGTGCAATAATTTTGATGGTGTTTGATTTTCTGATGCAATTTGGTAATGATAATCTTGGCATTTTTTAGCTTTTACAAATCCAATTTTGGTATGTTTTAATAGATTTTAAATTGCCATTTTTATTTCAATGCTATGAATTTTAACACCATGATTTTTAGTATGTATGCATTTTTTATCATTATATTTATACATTTATGTATTTATCGTGATATTTATTTTAATGCATATTTGCACGTAGTGAACCTCTTGCTAAGTGGAACTGAGTAACTCTTCAGTTTCAATGCATTATTCACCTTAGCTGACCATGTCACTTCCTGCACTGTCACTTTGTTGATCAGTTTCAAAGCAACACGTCATGTGATCAAGGCCCGAGTGGGGGTTGAAACGCGTTATGGCGGATATGCTGGGCATTTAATAAACACTTACTGAATTGCACTAAGAACTTTGGGTCCGCTCTTCGTCTTTCCACAGTGGAATTGGAGCAGCTGAGTAGCTGTTGCTGAGGCGAATCCTGTGATATATATTTATTTTTATTTATTTTATTTTGAAGGTTTTATATAGCGCGGACAAGACCCTTGCGGGTATCAGAGCGCTTTACAACGTATACAATACAAATAAAAACAGAATATTATTGGTTATGATAGTTCCAACATTGGTATCTGTTTCATCCTCGCAGATATCGGCCAGCCAACATCTAATGGATCAGGTGAATTTGGCCAGGAGAATTGCTTTAACTTCATTTTTGAAGGATGCCGCATGAGGGTTCTGTCTCGTTTTTGGGGGTAAAGCATTCCAAATCCTAGGGGCCATTCCTGAGAAGGAGCGGTTATACGTTTTATTTTTGGAAAATCTTTGTGGTTTCAATAAAAGGTTAGAAGAACTCCTGTTCGTTCTGTTACCCCCCGATGGTATTAGTTTCTCTGCAAGGTATTGTGGTGTTTTGTGATGCAATGCCTTTTGTGTCATACAAGCCATCTTCAGATGAACTCTGGCCTCAAAGGGTAGCCAGTTAAGGGCACGCAAATCCGGGGAGATGTGATCGTTTCTTTTGGAGCCTGTGATAAGTCTAGCGGCTGCATTGATTGATGCTCTTAGTGGTGCTGTCGTTGTTCTGGGAAGGCCACAGAGAGCGACACTCCCATATTCCACTCTGGGGATTACTAGAGATTGAACGGCCTGTTTGAAATCATTTGCGGGTATGAAGGGTTTCATTCTTCTTAACATGTTCATTTGAAAGTTTGCTCCTTTATTTGCTGCGCTGATGTGTTTTTGCATATTTAGCTTATTGTCCAGCGTTATGCCAAGTGATTTGGCCGAATCAATCAAGAGCGGTTGGCAATCCAGTGCTGTTAGGTGTTTCATCCATTCCATGATGGTGGTTGTCTGGTTGGGGGGCGCTATTAGGAGGAATTCTGGTTTTAGTGTGTTTAATTTTAAGTGATTATTAGCTAACCAGGTCTGCGTTTTTTGTAGCGTTGAATTGAGGGACTTGATGTCCTCAAGCAAATGTACCTTAATGTAGAGTTGTGTGTCGTCTGCGTACATGTGGTATTGGACCTTTGCAGAGTTGAGAAGCTCGGTGAGTGGTTCCATGAACAAGTTGAAGAGTGTCGGGGAGAGAGAGGATCCTTCGGGTACTCCTAAAGTGACAGGAGAAGGTTTGGAGAGGGATTGATTAGCCTTAAAACTTTGTGTTCTGTTTTGAAGGAAGGAAGTGAACCAGTTGAGGACCGTTCCTGACAGACCCATTCTATGATTCAGGAGGTCTAATAGATTGTCGTGCTTGATCGTGTCAAAGGCGGAGGATAGATCCAGTAAGATAAATAAGCAGGCTTTGTTTTGATCCAGTATATTTAAGGCGTTGTCTATAATGTTGGTCATTGCGGATTCGGTACTGTGCCCTGATCGAAAACCAGATTGGAATTTATCAAGCAGGTTGTAGTGATCAATGTGGTAGGTAAGTTGCGTGTGAACACATTTTTCTAGTAATTTGGCCAGGGTAGGGATGTTGGATATAGGGCGATAGTTATTTAGGTCAACTGGGTCCGCCGATGATTTCTTTAAGATGGGGGAGACCTGACCAGCTTTGAGTATATCAGGGATGGTTCCTTGTAGCAGAGAGGAGTTTATAATCCTAGTCCATAGAGGCACTAACGTCGGAATGAAATCTTTTAGGAGGTATGCTGGGAGGGGGTCGGAGAAGTGATTGGTGGGATTTAAGGCTGTAAGTGTTTTTTGAATAGCTTCTTCGCTGTAGAGGTTGAAAGATGACCAGTCTGCATTGTTTTTGAGGTCGATCTTTGAGGAACCATGGGGGACCATGAGGCGATCATGTTAGAATTGGTGATGGCTGACATGTCATTCATTAGGTCTGACTTTATGTTTTCAGTTTTTGTTGTGAAATATGAGGTGAATGTCTCGCAATTGGGTAGTGTGTCTGAGTTAACTTGAGGTGAGTTGGAGACTCCCTTCGATTGTGCTTTGATTATTTCAAATAGTCTTTTTGGGCGATTCTTGGATTGGTTCAATTGATTACTAATGAAGTCTAATTTTGAACGTCTGATTTTTCTGTAGTAGGCATTTCTCGTGCTTCTGAGTAGTTTGAGGTGAGGCGAGGAAGGTGTTGTTCTCCATTGACGTTCAATTGATCTTAATGTTCTTCTGTCTTCATTTAGCCTACCGTCATACCATGGGTTTGAGACTTTGTTGGAACTACTTTTCAATTGAAGTGGAGCTAAATTGTCTAAAAGTATGTTCATAGATTGGAAGTAATGATTGGTCAGATCGTGTACATCATGTAAACTGTCAGGAGGGATCGTTAGGATGGGACTAGCGGGTGCAATTGAGGATGGATTCACGTTTTTTAGGTTTCTTTTCCAGATTTTTGTTCTCTTGGGTTGGACATGGAGGTGTTTAACTGCTTCATTTATAAGGAAACTGATGATGTGGTGGTCGGACCAGTCACACGGTAGGATGGAATCCAGCTGGGTGGAATCCGCTTTGGATATAACTAGGTCTAGGATTGATCCTTTTTCATGCGTAGGGCTGTCACAAATTTGGGTTAAGTTAAGGTCAGTTAAGAAAGCTTTAAGGCTATTGACCTCCGGGTCGTCCGGGTCATTCCAGTGGAGGTTGAAGTCTCCTAGGAATATCTGCGTGTTCTGGTGTCCAGCATGAGTAGCTAGGATATCCATTACGTGTTCAATAAAGGGGAGGTTGTTACCTGGTGGATGGTAGAGTGCGTGAAGTGAGCATACTGGGTTGTTATTATTAGAGATTTCCAGGCATAGATATTTGCAAGAGGAAAAAACCGGGGAGGTGAGCCGTTTCACGGAGAGGTAGTTCCGGTGTATGCAAGCAGTTCCGGTGTATGCAAGCAATATATATGGTATAGACCCCCAACTGGACTGCAACTACCAGCATGCATCTGCTCAGGAGAATGAGTGCGTGAGGTCAGTACACCTTTAATTGGAGGAGAGGTGTAACATCATTTAACCAGGGACGGAATCTACATCACGTGTACCCTGTCTGACCCCCGGAAGGAGCGTAGAGCCCATGTAATCCGGCACTGACGAAGGCCAATGAAGGCTGAAACGCGTATGCCAATGCGTTTCATGGACTGCCAGCACCACGCAAGACAACAGCAATAAAGCCTTTCGACAAGTTCCCGGAGTTGTGTCGTGCCTTTTCTTCACTTGGGAGCAGGCGTTGGTTTGGTGTTTTGTCAGCAAGCGGGTCGCTGACTTACGACACACCCTCTCGGTCAGGAGCACCGTGTGAGACCAGCCTTTTGTGGAGCCTTGCATTGTCTGCAATACACGGAGCCCCCCCAGCAGTATCTATCGCCATTTGGTTTTATCTGCTGCAAGGGGAGAGAGGAGGCAATACGTATTGCCTGAGAAAGGGATTTACGAAAGGCTTACCAACATTCTTCAGGGCACCTGAGCTGGCGTGTGGCCCATGTCCATTCAATTGGGACATCACTGGATGTTTGGAGTGTTTCTATCATGGTATAGACCCCCAACTGGACTGCAACTACCAGCATGCATCTGCTCAGGAGAATGAGTGCGTGAGGTCAGTACACCTTTAATTGGAGGAGAGGTGTAACATCATTTAACCAGGGACGGAATCTACATCACGTGTACCCTGTCTGACCCCCGGAAGGAGCGTAGAGCCCTTGGAATCCGGCACTGACGAAGGCCAATGAAGGCTGAAACGCGTATGCCAATGCGTTTCATGGACTGCCAGCACCACGCAAGACAACAGCAATAAAGCCTTTCGACAAGTTCCCGGAGTTGTGTCGTGCCTTTTCTTCACTTGGGAGCAGGCGTTGGTTTGGTGTTTTGTCAGCAAGCGGGTCGCTGACTTACGAAACACACTCTCGGTCAGGAGCACCGTGTGAGACCAGCCTTTTGTGGAGCCTTGCATTGTCTGCAATACACTGAGCCCCCCCAGCAGTATCTATCGCCATTTGGTTTTATCTGCTGCAAGGGGAGAGAGGAGGCAATACGTATTGCCTGAGAAAGGGATTTACGAAAGGCTTACCAACATTCTTCAGGGCACCTGAGCTGGCGTGTGGCCCATGTCCATTCAATTGGGACATCACTGGATGTTTGGAGTGTTTCTATCATGGTATAGACCCCCAACTGGACTGCAACTACCAGCATGCATCTGCTCAGGAGAATGAGTGCGTGAGGTCAGTACACCTTTAATTGGAGGAGAGGTGTAACATCATTTAACCAGGGACGGAATCTACATCACGTGTACCCTGTCTGACCCCCGGAAGGAGCGTAGAGCCCATGGAATCCGGCACTGACGAAGGCCAATGAAGGCTGAAACGCGTATGCCAATGCATTTCATGGACTGCCAGCACCACGCAAGACAACAGCAATAAAGCCTTTCGACAAGTTCCCGGATTTGTGTCGTGCCTTTTCTTCACTTGGGAGCAGGCGTTGGTTTGGTGTTTTGTCAGCAAGCGGGTCGCTGACTTACGACACACCCTCTCGGTCAGGAGCACCGTGTGAGACCAGCCTTTTGTGGAGCCTTGCATTGTCTGCAATACACGGAGCCCCCCCAGCAGTATCTATCGCCATTTGGTTTTATCTGCTGCAAGGGGAGAGAGGAGGCAATACGTATTGCCTGAGAAAGGGATTTACGAAAGGCTTACCAACATTCTTCAGGGCACCTGAGCTGGCGTGTGGCCCATGTCCATTCAATTGGGACATCACTGGATGTTTGGAGTGTTTCTATCATGGTATAGACCCCCAACTGGACTGCAACTACCAGCATGCATCTGCTCAGGAGAATGAGTGCGTGAGGTCAGTACACCTTTAATTGGAGGAGAGGTGTAACATCATTTAACCAGGGACGGAATCTACATCACGTGTACCCTGTCTGACCCCCGGAAGGAGCGTAGAGCCCATGGAATCCGGCACTGACGAAGGCCAATGAAGGCTGAAACGCGTATGCCAATGCGTTTCATGGACTGCCAGCACCACGCAAGACAACAGCAATAAAGCCTTTCGACAAGTTCCCGAAGTTGTGTCGTGCCTTTTCTTCACTTGGGAGCAGGCGTTGGTTTGGTGTTTTGTCAGCAAGCGGGTCGCTGACTTATGACACACCCTCTCGGTCAGGAGCACCGTGTGAGACCAGCCTTTTGTGGAGCCTTGCATTGTCTGCAATACACGGAGCCCCCCCAGCAGTATCTATCGCCATTTAGTTTTATCTGCTGCAAGGGGAGAGAGGAGGCAATACGTATTGCCTGAGAAAGGGATTTACGAAAGGCTTACCAACATTCTTCAGGGCACCTGTGCTGGCGTGTGGCCCATGTCCATTCAATTGGGACATCACTGGATGTTTGGAGTGTTTCTATCATGGTATAGACCCCCAACTGGACTGCAACTACCAGCATGCATCTGCTCAGGAGAATGAGTGCGTGAGGTCAGTACACCTTTAATTGGAGGAGAGGTGTAACATCATTTAACACGGGACGGAATCTACATCACGTGTACCCTGTCTGACCCCCGGAAGGAGCGTAGAGCCCATGGAATCCGGCACTGACGAAGGCCAATGAAGGCTGAAACGCGTATGCCAATGCGTTTCATGGACTGCCAGCACCACGCAAGACAACAGCAATAAAGCCTTTCGACAAGTTCCCGGAGTTGTGTCGTGCCTTTTCTTCACTTGGGAGCAGGCGTTGGTTTGATATATATATATATATATATATATATATATATATATATATATATATATATATATATATATATATATATATATATATATATATATATATATATATATATATATATATATATTATCTACTGGCGGTCGCCAGTAGATAGTTATAGTTACAACCTATTATCCATAGGAAATCCGCGACATTCTATTTGAAATAACGTTGGCGCCGGTTGACGAATCTTCGTGAAAGTTTCCAACTTGTTGGGGCGCTCCGCTCCGCTCCTACCCTGAAAGTCTCGGGGTGATACGTGAAGCGGGGGCCGAGAAAAAGGGGGTCCCAAAACGCGTTTTCCCCATTCATTTTTCCATAGGAACCTTTAGTCGCAGCTACAGCCCGAACTGCTGAACGGAATTACACCAAATTTGGCAAAGAGGTAGTCCTTGGTTCAGACTGGTGCCTTTTGCTTAAATGGTGTAAATCCGTTCAGTAGTTCCTGAGAAAATCAAAAGTAAAAGTACATATATATCTATGGGCGCGTCGGATACGCGTACCCTCAGCGCACCCTGCGCGCACCGTCCCGATCACGAGCTGCATGCTAATTGGCTGTCAGCTGGCTGTCAACATTCCGATTCAGGAAGTGTTGGCAGCCATTTTGTCCCTCGGTAGAACCGAGGGACAGAAACAAGTGCGCAAAGCGCAAAAGGGGCAGGGTATAAACACCCTAACCCCCTAGGCCTGCTCAGGGGTCCCACAAGGACCCCTGGGCAAAAAAAGCATTTAAAAAAAAAAATCGTCAGGATGCGCTCAGGGTGCGCAAATCCTGCCGAAAAAAATAAATCGAAGCGCGGTCTCCGCGCTTCGACTGTATTTTGCCCCCGGGTGGCCCAAGTCCCGGGGGCATGGTGGGGGTTTAATTTTATGTGTGGGGGCCTCAAAGGGCCCCCCAAGCCCCGGGACCGCCACCCCCCGGGCTTTCTTTTAAAAATGGTGCGGGAGGGCTCTGAGCCCTCCGCAGCCCCGGGGACCACCACCTCCCCGGGGCTTTTTTTAAAAATTAAACAACCTGTGTGGGGGGCTCCAGCCCCCCACACGCCCGGGGACCGCCACCTCCCCGGGGCACTAACAAATTAATATGGGGGTCCGTTACGGACCTCCAGAGCCCCGGGGACCACCACCTCCCCGGGGCTGTGTACTGAATGGGAGGGGGCCGCGCGGCCCCCTCCTGGAGCCCTTGATGGCCCTGGGGACCACCACCCCCAGGGCCGGCTCCTGCAGTGTCCCGAGGTGCCTACCCCGGGACACTGTAGTTTGCTATGGCAGGACGGGAGCCTCGCGGCTCCCGTCCTGCCATAGCAAACTGCTTTGGATATTGGAAGAGAGAGCAGGGAAACCTGCTCTCTCTTCCAATATCCAAAGCCGATTGCTTTTCCACATGGGGAGCAGCATGTCAGCTGCTCCCCATGTGGAACTAGCAATGCCGGCTCCCAAGGGACGTGGGAGCCGGCGGGACTGTGGGGGATTGGGGACCCCCACAGTCCCCAACGGAGAGGGCCAGCCCCGGGGGATGGGGTCCCCGGGGCAAGTAGTGGCCCGGGAGGGGGCCACGCGGCCCCCTCCCCAAAAAAGAGCAAAACATTTTTTTTAAAAAGGAAAGGCCGGCCCCGGGGGATGGGGTCCCCGGGGCCTTAAAATGGCCAGAGGAGGGGGCCACGCTGCCCCCTCAAAAAATAAATATAGAGGCCATGCCCCGGGGGATGGGGTCCCCGGGGCCAATACAGGCCAAGGGAAGGGGGCCACGCGGCCCCCTTCCCGTTTTTTTTTTAAAGGTAATTTAAAAAGGGGTAAGGCCCTGGGGGATGGGGTCCCCAGGGCCCAAAAAAGAAAAAGGAAGGGGGCCACACAGCCCCCTTCAGGGGAGAAAAAAAAATTTAAAAACGTTCGGGCCCGCAGGCCCCGCCCCTTCCTTCACCACTCTGCAAACGCGCCCCTGGCGCGTTTGCAGAGGGGAACAATTCCCCTTGAATACTGGGGGTCCCTGGGGGCCAACTAGCCCACCAGGTACCTCCAGTATGCGCCAGGGGCTGCCTTGCAGAGAGGTGTACAGAGGCCACGCCCCTTTTACACCTCTCTGCAACGCAGCTCTGTGGCGCTTTTGGAGGTATATGGTGGGCTAGTTGGACTCCGGGGACCCTCAGGATTCAAGGGGACTTAATCCCCCAACTTAAAACGCACCACGGGCGCGTTTGCACAGTGGTGAAGGGAGGGCGGGGCTTCAGGTGACATGTGTGCAAACAGGCCCCGTGGCGCGTTTTAAGATGGGGAATTAAATCCCCTTCAATCCTGAGGGTCCCTGAGGGCCAACTAGCCCAACAGGTACATCCAGAAAGCGCCACAGAGCTGCGTTGCAGAGAGGTGTAAAAGGGTGTGGCCTCTCTACACGTCTCTGCAACGCAGCCCCTGGCGCATATTGGAGGTTCCTGGTGGGCTAGTTGGCCCCTAGGGACCCTCAGGATTCAAGGGGACTTAATCCCCCAACTTAAAACGCGCAACGGGCGCGTTTGCACAGATGTCACCTGAGGCCCCGCCCCCTCCCTTCACCATTGTGCAAATATTCCTCTAAAATCAGCCGAAATATGAATTCCGATTTACTCACCTGTTATCAGGAGAGACCTCAGTGCTGCATCTTTCAGCCCAGTACTGGTCCTGAAAAGTAATTTTAACCGTACTTACCGGTAACTTGAATTTCCTTCATAGGCTAACATTGACTGGTTTCACTTGGAAATTCTTCTAAGTGTGGAGTTTTGGAACTTTAAAATATTCCTCTAAAATCAGCCGAAATACGAATTCCGATTTACTCACCTGTTATCAGGAGAGACCTCAGTGCAGCATCTTTCAGCCCAGTACTAATCCTCAAAAGTAATTTTAGCCGTACTTACCAGTAACTTGAATTTCCTTGCATAGGATATCATTGCCTGCTTTTTGCTGAAAAAGTTTCTAAGTGTTGATTTTTGGAACTTTAAAATATTCCTCTAAAATCAGCCGAAATCCGAATTCTGATTTACTCACCTGTTATCAGGAGAGACCTCAGTGCTGCATCTTTCAGCCAAGTACTGATCCTCAAAATTAATTTTAACCGTACTTACCGGTAACTTGAATTTCCTTCATAGGCTAACATTGACTGGTTTCACTTGGAAATTCTTCTAAGTGTGGAGTTTTGGAACTTTATAATATTCCTCTAAAATCAACCAAAGTACGAATTCCAATTTACTCACCTGTTATCAGGAGAGAACCCAGTGCTGCATCTTTTAGCCCAGCACTGACCCTGAAAAGTAATTTTAACCGTACTTACCAGTAACTTATATTTTCTAACATAGGAATCCATTGTCTGGTTTTCAGCAGAAAACTTTCAAAGTGTCGATTTTCACAAACAACAAATATTCCTTAAAAATCGCCTGTATGACTTAAACGCATTCATTCAACTGTTTACAGGAGATGCACCAGTGCTGGATCCAGGATCCAACACTGAGTAAGATAAAGTAACGATAACAGTTTTTACCTGCTAAGTGAATTTCCTTCCATAGGATAACATTGGTGATTCTATGAGAAAAAGTTTCTAAGTGTCAACTTTTAAAATACAATAATATTCCTTAAAAATCACATCTGTAACCAAAACCCTTTTACTCAACTGTTTACAGGAGATGTACCAGGACTGAATCTAGGATCCAGTCCTGTGGTTACAAAAGTAATCCATAAAGTAACTAATTGCATTTAACTAGAAATTCACATTGAGCTGAATGTTGCATTGTGTTTGAAAATGTGTTGCCCATTGCAACAACTGTAACTACTGTACTTAAAAGTCTATTGCCTATCTGCAAAGTATTTAAACTAAAGTAATTCATTCTGAGAAAGTATTTTTTGTAATGTAATGTATAATGTAATTACAATGTAATTTAAAAAATAAAATATGTAAAAAAAATTGTTTCTAAAAATGTAGTAAATCAGTATGAAAAAATTAATATAACAATTAATACATTTAAAAATTGTCATTTACAAAACCTTTGAAATTCACTGAAAAAACCGTAGGTTTCAGGCACGTTATAGTTAGAAATTAGCATTTAAAAAACCTTTGAAATTCACTGAAAAAACCATAGGTTTCAGACACGTTATAGTTACAAATTAGCATTTAAAAACCTTTGAAATTCACTGAAAAAACCATAGGTTTCAGACACGTTATAGTTACAAATTAGCATTTAAAAAACCTTTGAAATTCACTGAAAAAACCATAGGTTTTAGGGACAGTTTTAGTTACTTGGACATTGCACTCGTACAAAACCCGTGAAATTCCCCCGTTATAGTTAGTTCAGCTAACTATAACTCGCGCCCCGCAATGCACTGCTGATGACGTCACATATTACATCACTCATGACATGGTCAGTGACATCACTGATGACATCACTGATGACATCTCAAATGACATCACTGATGACATCATCCACGTGATAATCTGATGCACCTCCTCACACCCTAATATAACCTTTGATTCACCCACTCTAAATTACAGACTGCCATTCGCAAAACCATAGACACTCCAACACCAATAACTACATACCCACTCACTGATTCTTAGGTCTACACACACACATCCACTCACTCACCCGTACAGTCACTCATACTTACGGTCACTCAGTACAGGACTATCATATGCACTCTTACTCCTATATAGACACTCAAACAACGCCACTCATCCATAGAGATACTCACACACCTAGTCAGTCATGCAAATAATTAAACACACTGCCATTTACTCACCTATACAGTTATACACACACCAGCTCACTTACTCATACAAATAGTAGCACATTGTTACGCTCTTATACAATCACAGATACAAGCACACACTCATCCATACAGCCACTATCACAATCACTCACTCTTGCTTATAGCTATTTATATACTCCAACACACATATATACTGCCTTTCACATATGTAGTTACTCACACATGTACCACTGGGACATACATTCACTCACTAACACACTCTTACACACACTTACCCACCCATACAGTCTATCACAGATGCACTCTTGAAACCATCCACCCAGTGAATCACCCACTCACACATCTATGCACAGAGTTGCACACACCCCTCCCACACAAACACTCAGGCACCCATACAGATACTCAGACAAGCATTCAATAACTCATATAGACACTCATTTAGCTATTCACAAACACATGCAGCCACTTACACAGCAACAGACAGACGGATACAGACATTCACCCAGTTTAGTCACTAACCCATGCATTCAGTAAGATACGTTAAATCACTCACTTATAGAGTCAGTCACGCACCTACTAAATCATCCATACAGACACTTACACACCCACTCATTCTTCAATACGTCTTTTCCTATATATATTAAAAATATTTAAACTTTACAGAAACACACAGTCACTGGATGATGTCATCAGTGATGTCATTTGAGATGTCATCAGTGATGTCATCAGTGATGTCACTGACCATGTCATGAGTGATGTAATATGTGACGTCATCAGCAGTGCATTGCGGGGCGCGAGTTATAGTTAGCTGAACTAACTATAACGGGGGAATTTCACGGGTTTTGTACGAGTGCAATGTCCAAGTAACTAAAACTGTCCCTAAAACCTATGGTTTTTTCAGTGAATTTCAAAGGTTTTTTAAATGCTAATTTGTAACTATAACGTGTCTGAAACCTATGGTTTTTTCAGTGAATATATATATATATATATATATATATATATTATCTACTGGCGGTCGCCAGTAGATAGTTATAGTTAGGACCTATTTTCCATAGGAAATCCGCAACATTCTATTTGAAATAACGTTGGCGCCGGTTGACGAATCTTCGCGAAAGCTTCCAACTTGTTGGGGCGCTCCGGTCCGCTCCTATCCTGAAAGTCTCGGGGTGATTCAGGGGGGTCCCAAAACGCGTTTTCCCCATTCATTTTTCCATAGGAACCGTTCATCGCGGCTACAGCCCGAACTGCTGAACGGAATTACACCAAATTTGGCAAAGAGGTAGCCCTTGGTTCAGTGTCGTGCCTGTTGCTTAAATGGTGTAAATCCGTTCAGTAGTTCCTGAGAAAATCAAAAGTAAAGTCACATATATATCTATGGCCGAGTAGGGTCCGCGTACCCTCCCGATCACGAGCTGCATGCTAATTGGCTGTCAACACTCCAAATCAGGAAGTGTTGGCAGCCATTTTGTCCCTCGGTAGAACCGAGGGACAGAAACAAGTGCGCAAAGCGCAAAAGGGAGCAGGGTAGAAACACCCTGACCCCCTAGGTCTGCTCAGGGGTCCCACAAGGACCCCTGGGCAGAAAAAGCATTTTTTAAAAAATTGGCGGGATGCGCTTAGGGTGCGCGGATCCCGCCGAGAAAAAAAAAAGAAACAAGTGCGCAAACGCACAAAGGGAGCAGGGTAGAAACACCCTGACCCCTAGGTCTGCTCAGGGGTCCCACAAGGACCCCTGGGCAGAAAAAGCATTTAAAAAAATAATAATTGGCGGGATGTGCTTAGGGTGCACGGATCCCGCCGAAAAAAAAAAAATCGAAGCGCGGTCTCCCGCGCTCCGATGCAATTTTGCCCCCGGGTGGCCCAAGTCCCGGGGGCATGCGGGGGGTGGGTTTATATTTTATGTGGGGGACCTCTAAGGCCCCCCAAGCCCCGGGGACCGCCACCCCCCGGGGCTTTAAAAAAATAATGGTGCGGGAGGGCTCTCAGCCCTCCCGCAGCCCCGGGGACCGCCACCCCAGGGACTTCTTTTAAAAAAAAAAAAAATGACCTGTGTGGGGGGGCTCGAGCCCCCCCACATGCCCCGGGGACCACCACCTCCCCGGGGCACTAAATATTTCAATATGGGGGTCCGTTACGGACCCCGAGCCCCGGGGACCACCACCTCCCGGGGCTCTGCCAATGGAGGGAGGGGGCCGCGCGCCCCCCTCCTGGAGCCCTTGATGGCCCTGGGGACCGCCACCCCCAGGGCCGGCTCCTGCAGTGTCCCGGGGTGCCTACCCCCGGGACACTGTAGTTTGCTATGACAGGACGGGAGCCTCGCGGCTCCCGCCCTGCCATAGCAAACTGCTTTGGTTTTTGGAAGAGAGAACAGGAAACCTGCTCTCTCTTCCAAAAACCAAAGCACATTGCTTTTCCACATGGGGAGCTGCATGTCAGCAGCTCCCCATGTGGAAAAGCAATGCCGGCTCCCGAAGGACGCGGGGAGCCGGCGGGACCATGGGGGGATCGGGGACCCCCCCACGGTCCCCAACGAGTGGCCAGGCCCTGGGGGATGGGGTCCCCGGGGCCATTAGTGGCCCGGGAAAGGGGCCACGCAGCCCCCCTCCCCAAAAATAAAAAAAATATATATAAAAAAAAGGGCAAGGCCGGCCCCGGGGGATGGGGTCCCCGGGGCCTTAAATGGCCTGAGGAGGGGGGCCACACAGCCCCCCATCAAAGATTTTAATAAAAAAAAGAAAGAGGGCATGCCCGGGGATGGGGTCCCCGGGGCCAATAGAGGCCCAGGGAAGGGGGCCACGCGGCTCCCTTCCCATTTTTTTTTATTTAAAAAAAAAAGAAAATCCTCAGGCCCCGGGGGATGGGGTCCCCGGGGCCAAAAGTGGCCGAGGGAAGGGGGGCCACGCAGCCACCCTCCCATACAAAAAAAAAAAAAAAGAAAAAAAAAAAAGACCGGCATCGTGCCGGAGGCCCCGCCCCCTCCTTGCAGCAGTCTGCAAACGCGCCCCCTGGCGCGTTTTAAGAAGGGGAAGTAATTCCCCTTGAATACTGGGGGTCCCTGAGGCCAACTAGCCCAACAGTAATCTCCAGTATGCGCCAGAGGCTGCGTTGCAGAGAGGTGTACAGAGGCCACGCCCCTTTTACACCTCTCTGCAACGCAGCTCTGTGGCGCTTTTGGAGGTACATGGTGGGCTAGTTGGACTCCAGGGACCGTCAGGATTCAAGGGGACTTAATCCCCCAACTTAAAACGCGCCACGGGCGCGTTTGACAGCGGTGAAGGGAGGGCGAGGCTTCAGGTGACATGTGTGCAAACAGGCCCCGTGGCGTGTTTTAAGATGGGGAATTAAATCCCCTTCAATCCTGAGGGTCCCTGGGGCCAACTAGCCCACCAGGTACCTCCAGTAAGCACCACGGAGCTGCGTTGCAGAGTGTTGTAAAAGGGGCGTGGCCTCTGAACACCTCTCTGCAACGCAGCTCTCTGGCGCATACTGGAGGTATCTGGTGGGCTAGTTGGCCCCTATGGACCCTCGGGATTGAGGAGGAATTAATTCTCCAACTTAAAACGCGCCACAGGGCGTGTTTGCAGACATGTCACCTCAGGCCCCACCCCCTTCCTTCACCATTGTGCAAATATTCCTCTAAAATCAGCCGAACTACGAATTCGGATTTACTCACCTGTTATCAGGAGAGACCTCAGTGCTGCATCTTTGAGCCCAGTACTGATCCTGAAAAGTAATTTTAACCGTACTTACCAGTAACTTGAATTTCCTTCCATAGGATATCATTGCCTGCTTTTTGCTGAAAAAGTTTCTGTGTCGATTTTTGAAACTTACAAATATTCCTCTAAAAGCAGCAGAACTACGAATTCCGATTTACTCACCTGTTATCAGGAGAGACCTCAGTGCTGCTTCTTTGAGCCCAGTACTGATCCTGAAAAGTAATTCTAACCGTACTTACCAGTAACTTGAATTTCCTTCCATAGGCTAACATTGACTGGTTTCACTTGGAAATTCTTCTAAGTGTGGAGTTTTGGAACTTTATAATATTCCTCCAAAATCAGCCGAACTACGAATTCCGATTTACTCACCTGTTATCAGGAGAGACCTCAGTTCTGCATCTTTGAGCCCAGTACTGATCCTGAAAAGTAATTTTAACCGTACTTACCAGTAACTTGTATTTCCTTCCATAGGAATCCATTGTCTGGTTTTCAGCAGAAAAGTTTCAGTGTTGATTTTCACAAACTACAAATATTCCTTAAAAATCGCCTGTATGACTTAAACGCATTCTTTCAACTGTTTACAGGAGATGCACCAGTGCTGGATCCAGGATCCACCACTGAATAAGAAAAAGTAACGATAACACTACTTACCTGCTAAGTGAATTTCCTCCCGTAGGATAACATTGGTGATTCTATGTGAAAAAGTTTCTAAGTGTCAACTTTTAAAATACAATAAAATTCCTTAAAAATCACTACTGTAACCAAAACGCTTTTACTCAACTGTTTACAGGAGATGTCCCAGGACTGAATCTAGGATCCAGTCCTGTGGTTAGAAAAAGTAATCCATAAAGTAACTAATTGCATTTAACTTGAAATTCACATTGAGCTCAATGTTGCATTGTGTTTTAAATTGTGTTGCCCATTGCAACAACTGTAACTACTGTACTTAAAAGTCTATTGCCTATTTGCAAAGTATTTAAACTAAAGTAATTCATTCTGAGAAAGTATATTTTGTAATGTAATGTATAATGTAATTACAATGTATTTAAAAAATAAAATATCTAAAAATAAATACTTTAAAAAAATGTAGTAAATCAGTATCAAAAAAATAAATATAACAATTAATACATTTAAAAATTGTCATTTACAAAACCTTTGAAATTCGCTGAAAAAAACCATAGGTTTCAGACATGTTATAGTTAGGAATTAGCATTTAAAAAACCTTTGAAATTCACTGAAAAAACCATAGGTTTCAGGCACGTTATAGTTAGAAATTAGCATTTAAAAAACCTTACAAATTCACTGAAAAAACCATAGGTTTTAGGGACAGTTATAGTTAGTTGGACATTGCACTCGTACAAAACCCGTGAAATTCCCCCGTTATAGTTAGTTCAGATAACTATAACTCGCGCCCCCGCAATGCACTGCTGATGACGTCACATATTACATCACTCATGACATGGTCAGTGACATCACTGATGACATCTCAAATGACATCACTGATGACATCACTGATGACATCATCCATGTGATAATTTGATGCATCTTCTCACACCCTAATATAACTTTTGATACACCCACTGTAAATTACAGACTGCCATTGTCAAAACCATAGACACACCAACACCAATTACTATGTACACACTCACTGATTCTTAGGTCTACACACACACATCTTCTCACTCACCCGTACAGTCACTCATACTTATAGTCACTCAGTACAGGACTATTATATGCACTCATACACCTATATAAACACTCACACACCGCCACTCATCCATAGAGGTACTCACACACCTAGTCAGTCATGCAAAAATTAAGCACACACCCATTTACTCACCTATACAGTTATACACACACCAGCTCACTTACTCATACAAATACTAGCACATTCTTACGCTCTTATACAATCTCTGATACAAGCACACACTCATCCATACAGTCACTCTCACAATCACACACTCTCGCTTATAGCTATTTATATACTCCAACACACATATATACTGCCTTTCACATATGTAGTTACTCACACATGTACCACTGGGACATACATTCACTCACTAACACACTCTTACACACACTTACCCACCCATACAGTCTATCACAGATGCACTCTTGAAACCATCCACCCAGTGAATCACCCACTCACACATCTATGCACAGAGTCGCACACACCCCACCCACACAAACACTCAGGCACCCATACAGATACTCAGACAACCAATCAATAACTCATATAGACACTCATGTAGCTATTCACAAACCCATGCAGCCACTTACACAGCAACAGACAGACGTATACAGACATTCACCCAGTTTAGGCACTAACCCATGCATTCAGTAAGATACGTTTAATCACTCACTTATAGAGTTAGTCATGCACCTACTAAATCATCCATTCAGACACTTATACACCCACTCATTCTTCAATACGCCTTTCCCTATATATATTAAACATATTTAAACTTTACAGAAACACACAGTCACTGGATGTCATCAGTGATGTCATTTGAGATGTCATCAGTGATGTCACTGACCATGTCATGAGTGATGTAATATGTGATGTCATCAGCAGTGCATTGCGGGGGCGCGAGTTATAGTTACCTGAACTAACTATAACGGGGGAATTTCACTGGTTTTGTACGAGTGCAATGTCCAACTAACTATAACTGTCCCTAAAACCTATGGTTTTTTCAGTGAATATATATATATATATATATATATATATATATATATATATATATATATATATCTTATCTGTGTGAATGTCTGTATCAGTCTGTCCATTGGTTTGTAAGTGGCTGCATGGTTTGGTGAGTAGCTACATGAGTGTCTATATGGATTAATGATTGGTTGTCTGATTACCTGTATGGGTGTCTGTGTGGGTTGGTGGGGGGGTGTGACTCCCTCCATGGATGTGTGAGTGGGTGATTCAGTGGGTGTATGGGTTCATGAGTGCGTCTGTGATGGGCTGTATGGGTGAGTGAGTGTGCGTATGGCTGTGTTGGTGAGTGAATGGATGTCTCATTGGTATATGTGTGAGTAACTACATATGTGAAAGGCAGTATATGTGAATGTTGGAGTATATAAGTGACTATATGTGAGAGTGAGTGATTGTGAGAGTAGCTGTATGGATGAGTGTGTGCTTGTGTCAGTGATTGTATAAGAGAGTAAGTATGTGTTAGTATCTGTATGAATAAGTGAGGTGGTGTGTATAACTGTATTAGTGAGTAAATGGCAGTGTGATTGAGTCTTTGGGTGACTGAATAGGTGTGTGAGTATCTCTGTGGATGAGTGGCAGTATGTGAGTGTCTGTATGGGTGTATGAGTGCATATATCAGAGGCTGTATTGATGAGTGACTGCATGTATGAGTGACTGTATCGGTGAGTGAGTGGATGTGTGTAGACCTATGAATCAGTGAGTGGGTATGTACTAACTGGTATTGTTGTGTCTATGGTTTCGAGAATGGTAGTCTGCATTTTAGAGTGGGTGTATGAAAGGTTATATTAGGGTGTGAGGAGGTGCATCAGATATTAAGTGGATGATGTCATCAGTGATGTCATCAGTGATGTCATTTGAGATGTCATCAGTGATGTCATCAGTGATGTCACTGACCATGTCATGGGTGATGTAATATGTGACGTCATAAGCAGTGCATTGCGGGGGCGCTAGTTATATTTACCTCAACTAACTATAACGGCCGAATTTCTCTGGTTTTGTACGAGTGAAATGTCCAACTAACTATAACGTCCCTGAAACCTGTGGTTTTTTCAGTGAATTTCTAAGGTTTTTAAATGCTAATTCCTAACTATAATGTCCCTGAAACCTATGGTTTTTTCAGTGAATTTCTAAGGTTTTTTAAATGCTAATTCCTAACTATAACGTCCCTGAAACCTCTGTTTTTTTCAGTGAATTTCTAAGTTTTTTAAAATGCTAATTTCTAAATATGCCTACATAGGTAGGACATGTGCAGAAAGAGGAAGAAAGGCACAGAAAGAAGCAAGAGAAGTGCAGAAAGAGGCAACAGAAGTCCAGAAAGAGGAAGAAAGGTGCAGAAAGAACCAACAGAGGTGCAGAAAGAGGCCTAGTTTGACTGTACCTTACAACAGATTCATACAAAGTAGCCTAATCACTAATCCTTCTCCCAAGATGTCTTGAACCTCACTTTTCTCTTGAGGGTTCACTATTAATCGACTGCTCAGAATGTTAGGCCTATCTACCAAATATAAACAGCAATCCTAAGCATATCACTGTTGGAAGTCTGACCAAGTTTGTGAAGGTATGCATGTGTGTCTCTGCTTTTGTCTGAGTGACATGTTACATAAAAGTAAACATAGAAATACTTGAATACCTGTGCTTTAAACAGCATACTCTGTAAATATGTGTACAAAAAGGTGTATGTATTTCTTTCGGCTCATAATACAGGGCACATGGGTATTCAATAGTATATTTGAGGGGCTCTATAACACCTATATACTTAAGACATGTCTGCCTGTGCAACTGAATGACAGAGCAGAACTGAGAACATTTAACCACCTATAGAAGAAGCTACCCACTTTTTAAGCTACCATCTTCAGATGCATAACACATGTGAGAATACATATACAAGTAGACATATACCTCAGTCTTAAGAGCACGCAGACCTTTAAACTTGATAGCTTGCACTTCCGATTTGAGTACAGAAAGAGGCGAGAGAAGTACAGAAAGAAGCAAGAGATGTGCTGAAAGAAACAAAAGAAGTGCAGAAAGAAGGAACAGAGGTGCAGAAAGAGGCAACAGGGGTGCAGAAAGAGGGAAGAGGGGTGGAGAAAGAGGCAAGAGGCTGCAGAAAGAAGCAAGAGAGCTGCAGAAGGAAACAAAAGAAGTACAGAAAGAAGGAACAGAGGTGCAGAAAGAGGCAAGAGGGGTGCAGAAAGAGGGAAGAGGGGTGCAGAAAGAGGTAAAAGGGGTGCAGAAAGAAGCAAGAGAGGTGAAGAAAGAAAGAAAAGAAGTACAGAAAGAAGGAACAGAGGTGCAGAAAGAGGCAAGAGGGGTACAGAAAGAGGGAAGAGGGGTGCAGAAAGAGGGACGAGGGGTGCAGAAAGAAGCAAGAGAGGTGCAAAAATAAGGAGAAGTGCAGAAAGAAGCAACAGAGGTACAGAAAGACAGATGAGGGGTGGAGAAAGAGGCAAGCGAAGTGCAAAAAGAAGCAACAGAGATGAAAAAAGGGGAAAGAGGGGTGGAGAAAGAGGCAAGAGGGGTGCAGAAAGAAGCAAGTGCGGTGCAGAAAGAAACAAAAGAAGTGCAGAAAGAAGCAACAGAGGTGCAGAAAGAGGGAAGAGGAGTGCAGAAAGAGGGAAGAGGGGTGCAGAAAGAGGCACAAGGGTTGCAGAAAGAAGGGACTGATGTGCAGAAAGAAGCAAGAGAAGTGCAGAAAGAAGCAACAGAGGTGTAGAAAGAGGGATGAGGGGTGGATAAAGAGGCAAGAGAAGTGCAGAAAGAAGCAACAGAGATGCAAATAGGGGGAACAGGGGTGGAGAAAGTGGCAAGAGGGGTGCAGAAAGAAGCAAGAGTGGTGCAGAAAGAAACAAAAGAAGTGCAGAAAGAAGGAACAGAGGTGCCGAAAGAGGCAGGAGGGGTGCAGAAAGAGGGAAGAGGGGTGCAGAAAGAGGCAAGAGAGGTGCAGAAAGAGGCAAGAGGGGTGCACAAAGAAGCAAGTGAGGTGCAGAAAGAGGCAACAAGGTGCACAAAGAGGTAAGAGAGGTGCAGAAAGTAGAAGAGATGTGCAGAAAGAGGCAAGAGAAGTACAGAAAAAGAAAGAAAGGTGCAGAAAGAAGCAACAGAAATGCAGAAAGAGGCAAGAGGCACAGAAAGAAGCAAGAGTGGCTTGCACACCATGAGTACCAATTTAACACCCACATTTAGCAATAAGTAACAGGTGACCATTCTAGGTTTGCAAAGGGCCTTCCACCATGCTGTAACACTTGTCGCTGCATTTTTAGAAACGTTTGAGCCTTTTGAGTTAGAAACAAGGCTTTTTTTGTTCAAATCTGCAGATTAGGCAGCAGATGATGGATTATGTGGCTAATGCGGAAAATGTATAATTGAGCGAAAGTCGGTGCAGCCAAACAGTCGCATAATTCCAGTGGCCCTGCTCATACCTCTGACTAGGTCCAGAAGTGCTTCTCAGTGATTCCTTCTTTTTTTTGTCTCATTGAGTTCATAGTTTAGCTTCTAAGGAAACAAGGAAGACTAAACCTGAGGTTACCACTCCACAACACAGACTACCATACCACATAATTACTCTCCATAACACATAATCCAACTCTACATAATTCCTATACACTAAATACCACATACTTTCTATCCACATAATTTCTCTGCACAACATACCACATAATTCCACTACACACAACGCACATCCACTCCACTCCACTCCAAAAAACATTAGCAAAAAACTTTTACATTTACAACGCCAATAGCTCTAACTCTCGCAAATGCGAAACCTATTACATTGCAAATGCTTCTTTAACTAGTAGTCGCGTTTGCAGAGTGGTGGAGAAAGGGTCCTGGGCCTCCGATCAGTGCTCAGGTATTCCACTGCATAGGACTTACAGGCATACCAGGAGGGCTTCTTGGCCCCCAAAGTCCCTCAGGAGTAAAGTGGACTTTATTCTCCAACCCATAGTGTGCCAGGAGGCGTGTTTGCAGAGTGGTGGAGAAAGGGGGGCGTGGCCTCTGATGACCTCTTAGCAATCCCACTCTGTGGGATTTACTGAAGGTAACAGGAGGGGTAGTCGGCCCCAAGGACATCTTTGGGGGCCAACTACCCCTCCTAATACCTCCAGTAAGTCCCACACAACAGGATTGCTAAGTTCTCATCGCAGGCCATGCCCCCTTTGCTCACCACTCTGCAAACGCGTCTGATGGCACGCTCTGGGATGGGGATTGAAGTCCCCTTCGCTTGTGGGGGTCCTTAGGGGCCAACTAGCCTACCTGATACCTCCAGTAAGCCCAAGATAGTGGGATTGCTGAGAGGTGGCCACAGGCCACGCCCCCTTTCTCCACCACTCTGGAAATGCGCCTCCTGGCGCGCTCTTGTTTGGGGGATGAAGTCCCCTTGCCTCCTGAGGTTCCCTGGGGGCCAACTAGCCCTCCTGTTATCTCTAGTAATCCCCACACAGCTGGATTGCTGAGAGTGGTCCGAGGCTACTCCCCCTTTTTACACCACTCTGCAAAAGCGCCTCCTTGCGCACTTCTGCTCATGGGATGAAGTCCACTTTAGGCCCGCGCATAATTAATAAAGCCCCGAGGAGGTGGCAGTCCCCGGGGCTGTGGGGGCCCGCACGGCCCCCGCATATATTTGGCATATTGCCCTCGGGACCTGGCCCACCCGGGGGCTTATTAAACTAATGCGCGGGAGACCGCGCTTTGTTTTGTAAAAAATTTTGGCCGGATTCGCGCACCCAGCGTGAATCCCGCCGAAAAAATAAAAAGAAGAAATGCTTTTTTTGGCCCTGGGGGTCCCTGTGGGACCCCCTGAGCAGGCCTAGGGGGTCAGGGTGTTTCTACCCTGCCCCCTTTTCTTTTTTTTAACCTTTTTTCTTGTGACTCGGTTCTTGGTTTGAAGTGTTGGCAGCCAATCAGAATGAAGCTCATGATCGGGAGGGTTCAGCCAATCAGATCTCACAATCCTGAAATATCGATATCTGTAAATGTTTAAATTTATCAAAAACTACTGAATGGATTTACACCATTTAAAATCAAAGAGTGCACTATGGACCAAGAGCTACCTCTCTGCCATATTTGGTGTAATTCCGTTCAGCAGTTTGGGTTGTAGCTGCGTCAATAGTTTCCTATGGATATTAACATGGAAAAAAAGCGTTTTGGGACCCCCTTTTTCTCGGCCCCCGCTTGATGGATCAAGACAGCAGCTAAAGTGAGTGGGCCATTAGTTTTGAAAATTTCGCGAAGATTCTTCAAACGGCGCCAAAGATATTGGCAAAAGAAAAAAACTCTTTTTGAATAGAAATAAGATCCTAACTAAAACTACCTACTGGCGACCGCCAGTAGGTAATATATATATATAAACCTGATCAAGTGGGCTCGTGGATCTGCTTTGGTTCGTTTCCGTGACGTATGGAATATATATATATATATATATATATATATATATATATATATATATATATATACATATATAAATATATAAATGTAAACATTTCTCAGATATACAAATAGGGACGCGGAGAATCCGCAAACCCTCCCGATCTCGAGCCTGCGATCTGATTGGCTGCCAACACTGCAAACCAGGAAGTGTTGGCAGCCATCTTATGACTCGGTTGAACCGAGTCAAAAGAAAAAAGGTCAAAAAACGTTAACAATCAAGAAAAGGGGGCAGGGTAGAAACACCCTGACCCCCTGGGCCTGCTCAGGGGCCCAAAAAAGTCTTTTTTTAAAAAAAGATTCGGCGGGATTCGCATTGTATTTGCGAATAAGGCCAAAAAGTTTTAAAAAATGAAGCTTGGGCTCCCGAACTTTGTTTCCTTTAAGCCCCCGGGTGGGCCAGGTCCCGGGGGCAATGAAAAAATGTGATGTGGGGGCCGGCGCTGGCACCTCCTGCCCTGGGGACCGCCACCACCCCGGAGCTTATTCATTCAATGCATGGGGGGTCACGATGCCCCCCCACAGCCACAGGAACCACCACCTCCCCGGGGCTATGCTTGTGAAATGCGGGGGGCACACGGCCCCCCACAGCCCCGGGGACCGTAACCTCCCCAGGGCTATTTACATAATAAGGCGTGGTGGCTCCTGTCCCCCACACAACCCCAGGGACCGCCACCTCCCCGGGACTAATATAGAAAAATGCAGGGGGGGCCACGCACCCCCGCTGCCCTGGGGACCACCACCTCCCTGGGGCTATTTTAAAGATGGGAGGGGGGCTGTGCTGCCTCCTCCTGGAGCCGTAAATGGCTGTGGGGACCGCCACCGCCCAGGGCTGGCTCCAGCAATGTCCCGGGGTGCCGACCCCTGGGACATTGCAGTTTGTTATGGGATGGCGGGAGCAGTGCTCTTGCCATCCCATAGCAAACAAGTGCACCACTTTGAGCAAGTGAGAGCATTTTGCTTTCACTTGTTTAAGGTGAAGCACTTTGCTATTTTACCCCCTGGGAGCTGCATGTCAGCAGCTTCCTGGGAGTAAAAAGACATCCCGGCTACCGCAGGAGGCGGGAGCCGGCTGGGACCGCGGGGGCCTTCATGCTCCCCCTGCGGTCCCCAAACAGCTGGCCATGGTCCAGGAGGGGGGCCGAAATTGGCCTGGGGAGGGGGGCTGCACGGCCCCCTCCTTGAAAGATATATATATCAAAAGACATAATGAAATGGCCTGGCCCTGGGAGACGTGGTCCTCAGGGCTGAAAATGGCCTGTCACGGCCCCCTTCTTTTAAAATGAAAAAAAATGGCTATGCCCTTGGGGATGGGGTCCCTGGGGCCTAAATCGGCCTAGGGAGGGGGGGCCGCATGGGCCCCTTCTCCTTTATAAATAAAAATATAAAGATAGGCCTAGCCCCCGGGGGAAGGAGTCCCCGGGGCCAAAATCTGCCTCTGGAGGGGGGCCTCACGGCACCCCTCCCTTTTTATTTTGATTAAAAAAATAAAAAATGGGTCAGGCCCCGGGTAATTGGGTCCCCGGGGCCCAAAAAGGATCAAGGGAAGGGGAGCCACACAGCCCCCCTTCCTAGAATAAAAAAAAAAATGAGGCCGGGAACTCGCCTGAGGCCCCACCCCCTCTCTGCACTACTCTGAAAACGCACCTCCTGGCACGTTCTTCGTTGGGTGATGAAGTCCCCTTCGCTGCTGAGGTTCCTTAGGGGCCAACTAGCCCACCTGTTACCTCCAGTAAGTCCCACACAGTGGGATTGCTGAGTGGTGGTCGGAGGCCACGCCCCTTTTCCCACCACTCTGCAAACGCGCCTCTCAGCGCACTGCTGGTGGGGCGATGAGGTCCCCTTGCGCCCTAAGGGCCTCAGGACTAAAGTGGACTTTATCCCCCAAGCAGCAGTGCACCAGGAGGCATGTTTGCAGAGTGGTGGAGAAAGGGGGCATGGCCTCTGACCACCCAGCTGTGTGGGGCTTACTAGAGGTAACAGTATGGCTAGTTGGCCCCCAGGGGCCCTCAATAGGCAAGGGGACTTCACCCCTCAACCAAGAGCGCGCCAGGAGGCACGTTTCCAGACTGGTGGAGAAAGGGGGCATGGCCTGCGACCACCTCTCAGCAATCCCACTGTTTGGGGCTTACTGGAGGTAACAAGTAGGCTAGTTGGCCCCTAAGCACCCCTAGCAGCGAAGGGGACTTTAACCAAAAACCAAGAGCGTGCCAGGAGGCGTGTTTGCAGAGTGGTGGTGAAAGGGGGCGTGGCCTGCGACCACTCTCAGCAATCCCACTGTGTGGGGCTTACTGGACGTAACAGGTAGGCTAGTTGGCCCCTAAGGGCCCCCAGCAGCGAAGGGGACTTCATCCTCCAACCAAGAGCGCGCCCCCTTTCTCCACCAGTCTGCAAACACGCCTCCTGGTGCACTACAGGTTGGGGGATGAAGTCCACTTTACTCCAGAGGGACTTTGTGGGCCAAGAATCCTTCCTGGTACCTCCTGTAAGTCCTACGCAGTGGAATTCCTGCGAGCTGATCGGAGGTACAGCCCCTTTTCTCCACCACTGTGCAAACGTGACTGCTAGTTAAAAAAATCTTAGAAATTCACTGAAAAAACCAAAGGTTACAGGGACGTTATAGTTAGGAATTAGCATTTAAAAAACCTTAGAAATTCACTGGAAAAAACCACAGGTTTCAGGGACGTTATAGTTAGGAATTAGCATTTTAAAAACCTTACAAATTCACGGAAAAAAACACAGGTTGCAGGAATGTTATAGTTAGGCTGACATTTTACTTGTACAAAACCTGTGAAATTCAGCCGTTATAGTTAGCTGAGCTAACTATAACTCATGCCCCAGCAATGCACTGCTGATGACGTCACATATTACATCACTCATGACATGGTCAGTGACATCACTGATGACATCACTGATGACATCTCAAATGACATCACTTCAATTAGGAACATATTGATTTGTTAATATCTTAGGTGCAGTTAGCTGCATCAGCAGAGTCTTCTCTCCTAGCCACTCCAGTGGGAACTTAATAAAGAGGCTGAGTCTTAGACCACCCCAACAACATTGTGAGCGATCTTGTTGGGCTCTGTGGTCTGAGTAGGGGTGGGTAATAAACTCCACTCCTACGGTGGAGTTCGCAGAGTTTTGCCCACTCTGTACTCCACTTGGAGCACTAGACCACCTCCCGGCGAGATTTCTCTACGCAAGTGGTCACAGCAGGTCGCTAACGCTTGCGTTGAGAAAGCTGTCACTCGCATTGAGAATGTTGTTGCTCAAGTAGAAAATCTACTCGAGCGGCAGAAAGAAGCAGCACCCTCTGGGGTGCTGAGTGGTACTGTTTGCACTGAATTTAAATCACAGGACAAGCTTCTGCAGCTATAAATCAGTGCGAAGTACCAAATTCTGCCACTTGCGGAAC
Source organism: Calotriton arnoldi (assembly GCA_963921515.1). Taxonomy (NCBI): domain Eukaryota; kingdom Metazoa; phylum Chordata; class Amphibia; order Caudata; family Salamandridae; genus Calotriton; species Calotriton arnoldi. The sequence continues at coordinate 211,722 of CAWUFW010013880.1, read as the reverse complement.
TCCACAGAATCTCACTGAGTTTTTAGGTAACTCCGCGTAATTCCCCAGAGTGAGTCTCCACAAGTTACACCCACCCCTAGCTCTGAGATATTTGGTTTATTGTCGGGAAACCGTGTGTATATCCCTTTCTATGGCACAGTTTTCTGTCTTGTTTCGTACAGTGATGCTTGCTGGTTGTGGGAGGCACTATAGTGGAGAAGGTAGAGGGTCGAGTTTTGGAACATTCACAAATCCTCTAGGAACTGATTAATCTTTGAATGCATATTACTGTTGGCAGGTTGTGGGCCTTCTTATGGATACTGCAACCTCCCTTATACATCTTTGTAAGAGGACTCTGTGAATTGTGTTCCCATCAGTGTGGGGGCCAGAGGTTGTTGTACTTCAATACCTGTCACAATGTCAGTGTCACCCGGTGTCATTGTCTTTGCATCTTATGTCACTCTCTCACTGTACCAGTACTGATGCCTCCCAATATCAGAATCTCTCTGGTGCAGTGTCTGATTCTCCAGGTGTCACAGTATCCCTCCTTGTGCTAGAACGAGGGCCTACCCTTCCCTATTCGTGTTTTCAGAGCATGTGTTCTCCCAGTCCAAGTGTCAGTGTTTCCATGCCTGTCAGGATCTTCATGTCGCACTGTCCAAATCCAAATTCAAATCTTTATTCAGCTATCAAAGAAGAACAGCCATAAAAGTACAAACAATAAAATACATCTAAAAGAGAATTAAAACACATAGTTTACAATGACAATTATTAAGATCAATTAATTTGTTACACTATAACAGAATGCTTTTCCTCTCGTTAGTCGATTTCAGGATAAACAGGGCAACATTATAACATGTTTGGGGATCCTCTAGTGTCACCAAAAATGTTATTGCTACTTTGTGTGACCTAATATTATGAGCAGCAAACAATGGTTTAAGATAAAAACACCTAAAATTACGATAAAAATGACAGAATAGTAAAAAGTGCAATGTGCTTTGTTTTCTTTTATTATCACAAGGACATGGTACCATATCAGTCACACTGTCAATGTCTCCCACTATTAATTCAGCTTTACCCGAGGGGGTGAAATGACAAGGATCCAACACCATCTTTCAACCTTCAATGCAAGGTGTTGAAGAAAGACCCCAACGTGAGAAAAACTGCAACAGTCATCTCAAGGAGCAGTTACAGTTCCTGGCAGTGGCTATGTCACTTGAGTTTTATCCAGGGGCAGGGGAGGTAAGCGAGCCTTGTGTTTTAATCATGTGTTTGATTTTATGCATACCGAGCATGCAGTGCACATATTCAAACTGTGATGTTGAAAATATGAAGGAGTAATTGTGAAACTCATGTGAACATTAACTCTGCAAGTCGTCCTATGTAATTGTTCAGCTCAGCGGACTAGCATGCCTCTCCTGGGTGAGCCACTGTCACGTGTTGGCCATCTTATGGGAAAAGCATAAAGTTCCATTTTCGGGCTAAACCAGTTGCAGGAGAGATTCCATATTTCCAACAAATACTCTAAGCTCAAGCCCTGATCTAGACCAATCTTGCCAGAGGTATCTGTGCGTCATCATAGAGAATCTGCTGACGCCCACCTGTGGATGAACTGGACCAGCAATATGAGTCCTTTATGTGTTATACTTCTTTATTTATGGCTTATACCTTTGACTACTCGAGAGCTACTAAGCTATGGAAAGAGGTTTTTTATTTTTCCAAAACAGCCCATGTGCTTAATCTAGAGCCCCCATAGGACTGCCTAGTGCTTGACTAAAGTGTACGGTTAGTTGAATGTTCTTTTTTTTTATTGCTCTGCCCAGTGGTGGCTGAAACAGATCGAGGGTGATGGGGCGGAGGACGAGGGGCGAGGGGGAGTAGGAGAGGGTATGGGTATGAAGGAAAAAAGAAACCTTAATTCCTCTTCGCGTCTCTCCTCGTCGTTGTCGTCCTTCTGCTCCGGAGCAGGAAGCACCCAGGCTCCCCTAGGCCAATTACAATGCTGCAATGCAGCGTTGTGATTGGTCCGGGCACCATGGTTTGTTGCTCAGCCAGGGAATGGGAGCCTGGGCATGTTCTCACAGCCTGGGTGGAGTTCTTGCAAAGTACGCCTGACTGTTTGGTTGGCCCAAGAGGCCTGGCCAATCAGTCATTGTGCACTTACAGAGTGCTCACCACTCTTCCCCCTGCTCTAAGATCAGAGCAGCTCCGCCCGCCCGCCGAGACGCAGCAGAAGGAACATATAAAATAATATTATTATTTACTGCAGTATCTTCGGTAGAAAATGCTTTCAGTTTTCCACTTCGATTCCATCAAGATGGCGTTCAGATGTGCCACACTATTGGCATAAATTCAGAATGTTAGCCCTTTTGTTGTTCATTAGAACACTGTAGTAAAGCTGCTGATCACCAGGAAATTAACTGGCAGTCTGCTGCTGGTGTTGAAAGTGCATATTTCAGTCTAGACGTCAGAATGTTTGAATGAAATAGAAGAGGAAGATATTTGAGAACTCAGAAAATTTGTCCTATTTTTTTTCAGCACTAACCATAATTTCTATGACAAACTGAACCCCCTCATTTTGTTCCCTTCTAAATTAAGAGGCATATTTACAAGCCCCTATCGCCACCACAACATCACTTTCAGTGATGTGATGGCGATAGGGGCCTCGCCTTATTTACAAGGCAGCGTTAAGCCACTAAATGTGGCTTAACACTGCCTTGTAAATAAGGCACCCTTTCACGCTGTATTTAGCGTGAAAAGGGGGGCAATGGGTGTTGTGTTCCACTGCAACACCCATTGATTTTGACGCTGCTCCTATTTGCAAGGGCAGCGTAAATAGGAGGCGGCGCCAAAATTAAGACCAGGGAAAACCTGGTCTTAAACAGGCGAAACAAGGAGAATTGCTTTATTTCTCCTCGTTTTTGCTGTTGCCATGTGTGCTGCTTTGTGCAGTACACATAAAAACAGCAAAATTGCCCATGATTGTTTATGTGCAGGAAGGTTCCCCTTCCTTTACATAAACAATCATTTTAAAAAAATGCCATTTTGCAACTAATGCATTAAACAGCACATATAGAAGTTACAAAACGGCATTTAAAGATTGTTTATATGCAGGAAGGGAGACCTTCCTGCTCATAAACAATCTTCCCCTCAACACCGGCACCCTTGCACTATGGTGCAAGGGTACCTGCGTTGGCGCTAGGCAGATAAAGTTAGCGCCAGCGCAGGGGGAAACACAGGGCTGCACCATATTCTAGTAAATATGGTGCAGCCCTGCGTTTCTAAAGTGACGAAGCGTGTTGTTAGCCTTCTTGGCTTAACGACACGCTTTGTCACTTTATTGAAAATATGCCCCTAAATGTTTTAAGTTTTACCAGTTTGATTAATCAACAGGGCTTCAGGTGTTCCATTCCTTTGTCATAAGTAACATTGTTAGTGCTCTACTTGTTCTTTAGAACACTCTGGGAGGCTGTAATAGAACGCAAGGGAATCAACTGGCAGGCTGCTCCTGTTGGAAGTACATGATATACCGAGAATGTCAGACTTCATTTTCATATGGCTGAGAAAGAAGGTGTAAATTTACAGAATATATGCTCTCATTTTAGCTTCTGGGGCACCTTCCATACATAACCTCTATAGGAAAATAATGAGAAAACAGTTTTCTCAGTTTTCTCTCAAACACAATTCATAAAATCCCAGCAGAAGGCTCTATTGCACAGGGGAAAAACACCTTAGAATACACCACAATTTCTAAAATTAGTATGGTACCATCAACAAATGATTTATATTGCAACTAAAATATGTTATCACCCTTTATACGTTCTCCTTTTTGTGACCCTCAAAACCTTCCATTCACTACAATGCATTTCAATGGCGTGCTATCATGTATATTAGTCTCAAGATGGCTGCCAACACTTCCTGGTTGAAGTGCTAGCAGCAAATCAGATCCCACCATGAAATCTATGCTTAGACTCCGCCCAGATATACAAATTTGGTTTTCCTTTAATATCTCAAAAACTGCTGAACAGATTTACACCAAATAACAAAAAGTGTGATCTACGGAACAAAATCTACCTTTCTGCTTAATATGGTGTAATTTCATCCAGCAGTTCAGGCTGCAGGCATGTCTAAAGACTCTATGGGGAATTAACACGGGAAACACACTTTTTTTGCCCTCCCCTTTTTTTGGCCCCTGCTTAACGAATCACCCTGAAACATTCAATGCACAACAAGACCCAACTTAATACTTGTTTTGGAAAATTTTGTATAGATTCGTCAAACAATGCCAAATTTATAGGCAATACTTTATCTGGTCCCTTCTTGGATATATATTTGTATAACACTTTCCTTGGTTTATTCTATTTCTTTGTATTGTTTTCTTTTTGCTAATAAATAACCATTACCTTCTTAAATGCTGTGCCACAGAACTGGTTGTTGAGGTGTTAACGCCTTACTCATCTTCACATAAACTGAAAGGAGACCAGTCCCTTGTGAACATTTCAGCTGTCCAAGTAACTGATAGAATTGTTTGGGATAAGGTCCCCTATGATATTTTAGGCCCTACAGAAATACTGCAGATTTCTTACGCTTTCAAGGTGTCTATGGGTGATGTTATTGTGCCTGGGTTACATTCTGCTTATTGGGATGTTGACACTGTATACTCTATGCTCTCAGAGCTGGGATATTGTACTGTATTTAAAAGTGAAGACCTCCATCTACATTCTGCTATTTATGGTGAAATGTTCTGTTATCATCAATATGGACATCATAATTTACATCAAGCTAGTGTTCAATGCATACTTTTTAATTACAAACAATGGGAACATTGTCCAACTCCCCACAAGGGAGCTCAAAAACATATAGGGATAAATCCACATATTTTTTCTGGACATGATTCATTAGACCCAAATCTTTTTATTTTAAACTGGTCCCCACACCAGCAAAGAAATATCTGCTATCACAAAACCAAGCTAAGATATACAGATTTGTTTATCAAACAATTAGCCTTGAAAGGCTATGAGTATTGGAAGGATACCATTGACATAAAATCAATTTGGGGTACCAAACATTGGCAGGTTCAGGGAACAGACACCTTAATTGGAGCCTGCTTAATTCCAACACAAATAATGTGTCTAACTGACACAATTCAACAGACTACTTGTCTAGGATTTGCTATAATTAAAGACATGAACTCGCCCAATATTTCTTCCATTGCCGGATTTGATAACAGTCAAAATGTAACAAATTATAGTGAAGAATAGCTCAATAGTATGGTGCAATAGTATTGTGCAGAATGGTACATTTAACTCTAAACATTCAGGTCCAAATGGGTGGTTATTGTGGCCAGTAGACACAAATGATTGCTATGCTCAGTTTTTGAATTCCACACCGGGGTTTAAGGCAAGCCGAAACAACCCTTGTTATTCTCAGACTCAACACTCAGGGATAGTCACCACCTATTCGGTAGGGAAATTGTGCCACCAATGGTTGGAACATTCCACACCGTCTGCAGTAAAATAACATGTTTCTGTCCTGTTGGAAGACATGGACCTATTTGATTTCTTGTTAAGTTCTAAGTCTCCTCACTCTAAAATATTTATTTATGCAACTTACAATGAAATTTGGAAAGTACTTGCTGTTGTTGATAATAGCATTAATACATTGTCTTCTCTCATTTACAGTTTGAAAAACATTGTGTCGTCTGTTATCGATATTATGTAAAGTGACATGTCTTTATTATACCATGGGCAAAGTCAGCTTAGATTTATTATGCAGTTTAGTTGGATACCTCAGGTCCTGAAAAGTGGCCATGTACCATGGCGTTACTTATATTCTATGCAACTATTCTTGCCTTTCAATCTGACATGCAAACAGCGACTCATGGACAAAAAAGATGCCACTTACACAATGATACATATTGAGAAGTTAGAAGAATTGCCCTTTACCGTAGCCAAAACACCCTTTGTGGTATGTTTATTACATGGTGTAATATCTCTGCCAATTTCTACATTCCAGTTCACATCTTGTATGAAACATTTCCAGGTAGGTAGATATGAAGCCCTAAGAGGGAGCTTTATTCACGAGTTGTGGTCACTTCCTTTTGATTCCCCTTCAATTCTCCCCCTCATTACTGTCCTTTCCAGTGGAATTTACTTGATGTTAAGTGACCAAAATTGTTGTGAAATGTAGGCCTGAATCCCTTATGTCCTTTCTGTTTCCCAGATAGTGACCTGCTGCAAGCACTAGATGTTCCTCAGTAGCCTCAACGACCACCTTGACGACCCTAAAGATGCAAAAGCCACCAACCTCCTGGAAAGCATGAGCAACATCAACCTCACGCAACTGTTCACCAACCCCACACACCACGCAGGACACACGCTTGACCTGATCTTCACTGCCAGCGACAAAGTCAAGTACACCCGTGTCACTGAACTCGCCGGGACCGACCATGCCATTGTCCACTTCAGCAATGCAGGATCCCCAGGCACCACCACCAAGCCTAACAGCTCCTCCCAAAGCAGTTGGAATAAAGTGACAGAAACCCAATGGAAGAACAGGCTCAACACCACCCATCCTGACTCCGCAAACAACCTTGAACATGCCGTCCAAAATTTCTCTGCCTGGATCACCAGCTGCACCAACAGAGTCACCTCTATCAAGCCCGCCAAGACCAGCAGATCCACCAAACAAGCCAGTTGGTACACACCAGAACTCAGGACTATGGAACGCAACTGCAAATGGCTAGAAAGAAGATGACACACCAGCAAAGTCCCCACAGACCGAGCTACCTTCAAGGCGGCGCTCAACAAATACCACCAACGCCTGAAAAACACAAAAAGAAGCGGCCTCTCAGACCACATTGAAGCAAGTTCCAACCACAGCAGGGAACTCTTCAGCATCGTCAGAGAGTTCTACTGCCCACCAGCAATTGAGAACACGACCTTCCCCTCCCAGAAATTCTGCAACTACCTGATGGACTATTTCCACAACAAGATATCAACCATCTATAGAAACTTGCAACCCCAGCCCACCCACCTCTGCAACCTCCTCACACCAACTGACGCCACCCACAACCACACGCTCACTGCATGGGAACAGTTCACCACACAGAGCACCACAACCATCATGAACTCCATCCACTCTGGAGCACCCACGGACCCCTGCCCCCACCACCTCTTCAACCTCAAAAGCAAGGAAATAAGCTACAAACTCACCTTCATTCTCAACGCATCCATCACCATGACTGCTTTCCCAGAAGGATGGAAACATGCAAAGGTTAGACCCCTCCTCGAGAAACCCTCTGCCGACCCCAGCAAAGTCAAGAACTACCACCACATTTCTCTGCTCCCCTTCCCCGCCAACGTTCTTGAGAAGGCCATCAACTGCCAACTCACCAAACACCTGGCAAGAAACAACCTGCTGGATGCCTCCCAATTTAGGTTCCGCACCAAGACCACCCTGATTGCTACCACCGATGACATCAGAACCCTCCTCAACCAGGGAGAAACAGCGGTCCTGAGTCTCCTTGACCTCTCAGCCGCATTCAATACCGTATCCCACCAAATGCTCATCAAGAGGCTCCAGTGAGATGCCCTCAAATAGATTGCATCCTTCCTCACAGGATGTACCAAGTCCGCAAACCACTCTTCACTTCGCAAACCAAGAGCATCACCTGCGGCGTCCCTCAGGGTTCATCCCTCATCCTCACCTTGTTCAACACTTGCATGATGCCTCTGGCCAGCATTGTCAGAACCCAGGGCCTCAACATCATATCCTATGCAGACGACACCCAGCTCATCCTCTAGCTCTCAGAAGACCCTTCCACCACCAGGACCAACTTCCACAACTGCATGACGAGTGTTCCCGACTGGATGAGGACCAACTGCCTGAAGCGCAACATGGACAAGATGGAAGTGCTGATTTTTGGAAACAACACCTCCCCATGGAACCACACCTGGTGGCCTTTGGAACTCGGACCCACACTGACAGACCACCCCCGCAACCTTGGCATCATCCTGGACAGCAAACTCACCATGAAGTGCCAGATCAATGCAGTCTCCTCCGCCTGCTTCCGCACCCTCTGCATGTTCCCACCAGCACCAGGAAAACCGCCACTGAAGCCCTAATCACCAGCCGGCTGGACTACGGCAACGCGCTCTACACAGGATCACCACTCAACTCCTGAAAAGACTCCAGACGATACAAAACTCAGCGGCCAGACTCATCCTTGACCGCCCTAAATGGACCCACATCACCCCCCCACCTCAGGAACCTCCACTGGCTCCCCATCCAGAAAAGATGCCAATTCAAGATGCTGACACAGGTCTACAATGCCCTCCATGACCAAGGGACCAGCATCCATCAACCACCCTCTGAACTTCCACCAACCCCCAGACACCTGCGCCTTCCTCGCCCTCGCACACACTCCCCGCCGACACCGAAGCCACAGAGGAGGATGATCCTTCTCCTACCTTGCCGCCAAGTTCTGGAATGACCCTCCCCTTCAGCTCTGAACATCTTCCTCACTCCCGGAATTCAGAAAGTTACTCAATACCTGTTTTTTCCGTGATCCCAGCAGGAACCTAGTGCCTGGATACACTTGTGGGTGATTAGCCATGCTCTACAAATCCTAATTGATTGATTGTTTGACAAATACACACATGATTTATGTACTATGTGTACTATTAATCTTCTCTGCTTATAGGGTATTTTAGGTAGATGAAATATAAGAAACATTGTACTGGTAATATTTGTAGAGTCAACCAGGTAAATACACCAATTTCATATTATCTGTGAGCGAGCCATGGAGGCAGCCGGAAACATGCCTCTTTGCATTGAGGCTTGTGCTGCGGCCCGGAATAGGGCCATAGCACAAGTGCCACTGTCAAAAGGCATGTTTTTAAACATCCCTGCACCCTGTGGCAGGCACCATGTGGTGCCTGCCACAGGGTGCAGGGATGTTTAGGGGGCACCACAGGGGCACCACAGGGGCACCCCAGGGCCCGTAGCGAAGGGACAGGAGGGACAGGGGCCCTGCAAGGGGCCCCAAAAAAGACTTTCTGCCAGCCTTTTCACGTCAGAAGAACCGACTTGAAATGGCTGGCAGAAAGCTGGATTGTACTTCCCATGGTGGTGCCTAAGAAGGCTCCACCTTCATTGTGGGGAATGCGATCCAACCAACTGCCTCGGAAGCCATTGGTCGGTTCCTGGAGCAATGTGGTCTGACCGACCGCATCGTAATGCTGCGGTCTGGCTGCAAACATAGATGTTGGTGGGACCATCACCCACAGCACGTCGGTGTCAGTCTTATCGACATCGTAACGAGGGCCTTATCTTAGAGAAGTCCTGGGAGCCACTGAATCTAACTCCTAGGATTCAGAAGTGAGAGCAAGGTGCCCTCAATGCGCTGATGGTAACGGTGTTGCACTGTGAGAATAATTACTGTTTGTGAGAGAGTGAAAGAGTTCCCATATGTTTTCCCTATTTTTTTTCTTAAATTAAATAAACAACATAAGATAGAATGTTTTACCACCAAAAAGTTGTTACATTGACCATTTATTGCTGTTTGCCGGATAGATTCCTTGATTTTTTGGCATTGTTTTTCATACAGGTGCCACTCTTTTCAGGTCTATCATTTTTCCTTGCCCCTTGTATTTTATTTTCCACTTCCCATTATGCGTGCTAGGCCTCAACTCTTACAATTGAGTTGCACTGCCAAATAACTTGCCCATCTCCCTTTCCACTCCCAACTCCTTCTTGAGATTGCTTTCACCACTCCTATTTTACTGCTTCACACAGAGCATCAAGCCCAGGCTTCATAGTAAAGGACAGGGAGGTTAATAGTGTATTCTTGTAGCATCTTCCCTGTTTGGACCATGTTGGGAAGGAAATGTCCCTTGCATGGTGATGGACGTGCACCCCTGCCGAGTGCCCCAACTTTAATGATGTCTGGATGCCTAATGCTGATATTTCTTGTCAGAGACAACCACGTATCATGCGTGTGCACCATGTCATAGGCCTGTCTCACGGATTGCGATCTTGTTGGACCAGGAGGGGCACCCAAAGCAATACTCTCATAGTGGTGAAAAGCTACTGCCTTTACCAGGAGGTAAGCAGCATGAGTGCGGTTGTGGCAGCATATCATGTTGTGATCAGTAGGAGTGAACAGGTCTTTTTTACCTGTGTCACTGTAGTGAGGCCTACAGGCTCACTCATTTAAAGTTCCATTGCTGTGTGCTTAACTTTCCCTTGTCCTACATTGGTTTGGTGTGAAGTGCTGTGCAGAGCAAGTGTGGTATCCATGTGCTGGATGTATTTATGCCAGTGAATGGTACAATACAGGAATAATGCAGTACTGTGCAGTGCGTGCATATTGTCTACATGTTCTGGTTGTTTCTGTGCCTGTGACTGGTACAATACAAAAAGGACGTAGTGCTGTGCAATCTGTGGATATTATATGCATATTCTGGGTGAAAATGCCTGTGAAGAATACAATACATGGAAGGCTCTGGGTTTCCTTTTATGAAACCCAGGGCTGGATGGAGAAACATGAGGAGAAGAGGTAGAGGATTTCCCCCAGACAGATTTGTGGATTGCTGCATTCTTGTAAGCTGGGTGAGACACACTGGAGGAAGGGATAGCCAGGCTCTCCAGTACACTTCAAGGGTGCTCTTTGATTCAGGGAGAAGTCACAAATAAGGAGATGGGGTACATCTCATGAAGGAGATGGGGCTAATAAGAGAACCATAAAGAGAAGGGCTGAGGCCCTGGGGTAAAATTTTGAAACACATATCACTGTGCCTGACATCCAGGTGTGAACCTCTAGTCAATCCATTGGCCTGTGCTGTGGGGCTATCATATTTGTAGTCGCTTCTGCTATGACAGACTGCTTTCTGTTCTGCTGGAAGGGCAGGGTAAAGAAGCGGGCACCTCAAAAAGAAGCAGAACTACAACACAAACTTCAAAGACTCAGACTCTAAATCACATTAAATGACAATGGACTATTAGAAGGGAATCTTGAGGCCCCCCAAATTGTCAACTATCGAGCAGCCAGTGGCGTGTGTAAGGAGCAGAAGCTCTTCAAGACTTCTAAGTATGACCAGGACTGGGAGCCAAGCCCTGCTAGTCTGCCAATTGGGTGAGGATACATCACCCACGGAATCCAAGACCATCTGTCCTGGAGCCTGGAGCACCAATGCCTGCCTGCCTGCTTGCCAAGACCAGAGTTTCCTGTGAGGAAGAGGAGAGTGTTGGAAGGAACAAGGTCCAGTGAGGAATCCTGGTGAGTGGATTCCCTTAGCGAGGTGTGAGGAGACAGCTGCTGCACTGATTGGGTTGTTGCCCGTTTTCAGGGAAACTTAGTGGCCCCCATATGCCTGTGGAGGGCTGCTGTGAAGTAAGCCATGATGGTTACTGCAGTGAACTGTTCATTTCCCTTGTCTAGTGTTAAGTTGGTGATCTCGTATGTCAGGCAGGGCTGCTGTGGAGAGTGCTGCTGTGCCAAGTGGGCTGCAGCCTGTGTGCAGTGTTAAGTTGGCAACCCTATAAACCAGTGAAGGCCGCCATAGAGACACAGTGCTGATTGGGCCAGAGCCTGTGTGCAGTCAAAGGATATTCACCACGTAGGCCTGAGGGGGCCACCGGGAGCAAGCAAGAAGTGTGGCCTAGCATCATCAGAGGAGAGAGGCCGCGGTGGTGACCCTAGTGTGCCTGAGCCTTGACTGTGGACCAGTGCCAGGATCATCGCACCCAAACCATTACCGGTGGGATGAACCGAAGAACTCACTCAGCTTGGGGGAGCTGCAACAACCCTCTGGCCATTCTGTGGTGCTAGAACAGTTGTGTCTTTAATACGCAGTCAGAGTGGGACTTCTGAGAGTCAGACTACTAGTGGGGCTGATCCTGAAAGTCGTCTATAGTGAAGGGGGAATAATCATGATCGCTAGCTTGAAGGGAGTGGGACTCAGGGACCCGCCTATGAAACATTAGAGCCTTGACTTCAGCGGACTGTGTGTATTGGTTGTGAATGATGTATTTTACTTTGTGATTGTATACAAATACTCCTTTTTTCATAAAAGTAAGCATTAGACTGGACAATCATTTATTGCTGATGCTGTGCCTATTTTGAGTTCTTAGTCTGAGTTCATCCCCCTGTGGCTACCTCTCCCCCCGAAAAGCCTTGGACTGCTCGACCCACGCTACTACTGAGAGTCAAGTGCTCAAGTGGTACTTGGCCCAGTTGCTTAGAACACATAGTAGGTCGGGCCCCAGGACATCAGGAGTAAAAGGCCTCTACACCCATGGTTGGACCCAGTAACTCATACTTGCCCCCTGGCCCTCTGAGCGGGGTTCTGACAGATCAGGTAGAGCCATAGGCCAAATATGTGCCTTACTGCCCCATTCATATTTTTTCTCCTATACTTCCCTAGCCCCGTCTTTTCTTTTCCTTAATCTAATATCTTCCTTTATCAAGATTACAGAAGAATTTTCTATCTTTGCCAGATCCCACTAATATCTACTACTGTGTGTCTCATGGGTCCTTCGTGTTTACCCTTTGCGCACATGTACTGCTCTTGGATAGACCTGATTAGACCCATTTACATGTGGTGCTTGCTTGATTATTTGGCCCTGTCCATTTCCTCTGGTTTGGATTATCACCTCTCCTGAGTAGACCCATACACCAATGCACACGTATACATGTGGTAACTCTGGACTTCCTTAGACCACATCATTACCTCTCATAGGTGGACCCAATAGACCCATGCATGTGTGATGTCTGTTGGTTTTGTTGGGCAGTCCCTATTAAAACATGTACTACTTCTGGGTGGCCCCCTAAACCCATCTACATGCAGTGTGGGTAAATCCCATGCATAAGGAAAACCAGATCTGGCAGTCGAGTCATCGCCTACATCACTTCTAAATATATAGAATGACCTGTCGCTGCACAGAAGAGCCTCCTCTTTCCTTCTTGAATTCTGCAAGAAGCTGAACACCTGACTTTGTGCGTAGTCCCACTAGGTCCTAGGTGTGCCTAGACTCACACCTGCTCAGTGCCAGGATACCCTCCCGGGTGAAGGAAGTGGCCCGAAAAGGGCCACCCGGGTTTTCTACAACCTCCTGTTCGCCTTTCCCAAAATGAAGAGTCGGTCAGACAGTAGAGAATACAAAACAATTGTTTATTACCAATACTCTGCAGAGGAGTCCAATCTGACCTGCACCCGAAAATGTCTGCCGAGGGACTGACCCCCCAACAGTCGGCAACGCATAATCATTCCTCCCAAGGGCCTCCTAACCACGCCCACAATGGAAAGTTACCGGCTTAGGCCGAACATGAACAAAGGAGGCACAGAAGGATGGGCTACCACCTGCCAGATGGGTACACGCTATCACTATCTCAAGGTTGCAGTGCTGGGTTTCGGCGTCTCCTAACGTGAAAGCAGAGCTACACACAAAGATAGGTATGCGAGGGCAAAATGGCCTATTCATTAGTAAGTCAGAAGGCAACCTTGAGCAGAAGAGAAAATAATAACTGAATACAGCGTTCTGCTGAGTCAAGCAATACGAATAGTGAGGCCTGGTACAGACACAGCCTAATTGGGATTACGAAATACAAAATGGAGTCACACTTGCTAACTGAAGCTCGCACATTGCGTGGATAACTCAGTGGGTTACATAACGTGAATACGAATGGTGTCTCATTTAGCCGCACACTGCTAACCTAATATAACGTAAAACGAGTATATAACGAGAATGGGATTTTCAAATCTAACAGACCCTCCTTTTAGCAGGGGAGGCTAAATGCTTTATTGACGATAGCAGGTAGGGTCTTTACAATTCTATACAGGGAAAATAGAAAATGCATAGTGACTGTTATATCCAAAGAAAATAAACAACATACGTATAGCAAGATATTTCTAGTACTCAAAAATACCCTCATCTATCTGCATCATATCCTGTATTTCCTGCATCATCATATTAGAGACTTTATCATTACGGCCTGGCAATTTAGGGGCAGGGGTGAGCTTACTCACACAGTAGGTACAGCATGCTGGAAGACAATCAGGTCTGCCTCCAGCTAAAAAACAATGCGCATTGGTCCGACTTTCAGCTAATGTCGGAAAACGAGGTCTTCAGTATAATTTCTAACCTAAAACCTTCCTCCCACACTATGGACCCCCCCCCATCCACAATTATAAAAGAACTCAACCACACCATTTCCCCTTTCTGGACAAAAATCATCAACGCCTCTCTCACCTCAGGCTGTGTCCCAGACTCCCTTCAACTAGGACAAATCACACCCATTCTCAAGAAACCAGGGGCCGACCCTAATGATCTTAACAACCTCAGACCTATCTCCAACCTCCCGTTCCTTGCAAAAACATTGGTGAAATGCGTTCTCCACCAACTCAACAAACACATTGATGAGTTCAACCTCCTCGACACCTTTCAATCAGGATTCAAGAAAGGCTGTAGCACTGAAACAGCTATGCTCAACATCTCTGACGATATTCACAAGGCTTTAGATGAAGGTGATGCCTGCCTACTCATCCTTATTGACCTATCTGCGGCATTCGACACAGTAAATCATTCAGCTCTTCTGGAGACCTTGTCGAAGCGCTCCGGCATTAATGGCACAGTACTAAAATGGTTCACCTTCTTCCTTCAACACCGCTCGCAACAAATTAAAATCAACTCCTGTCTCTCGAAGCCAACAAAAGTCACACTAGGGGTCCCGCAAGGCTCGATCCTCTCCCCGTCCCTCTTCAATCTCTTCATGGAGCCCCTCACAATCATCTTGAAAAAAGCTGGAGTGAATTACCACCTTTACGCTGATGACACCCAAATCTATTTCAAAATCAAGTCTCCCAGCGACATCCGACACCTCAAAGTCACTCTAACCGAGGTCCAAACTTGGTTCAACGCTAACCACTTAAAGCTCAACCCAGATAAAACTGAACTAATCCTATTCTCTCCAAAAAGCAACCATCGACCAATCCAAGAGTGGCTCAAGAATCTGGTTGCCCTAAACTGCCCCCTCGTCCTATCCGACTCAGTTAAGTCTCTAGGCATCACCCTTGACAAGAACCTATCAATGGAGGCCCACATCAAAAACTCTGCAAAAAGTGCTCTTTTCTCACTAAAACACCTCAAGAAATTGAAACCTTTTCTTCCCCATGATGACATCAAGACAGTAGTTCAATCCCTAGTTCTCTCTAAAATCGACTACGGGAACGCCATCCTAGCAGGGACTCCAAAAGCTCACCTAGCCCCACTAAGGGCAGTGCTGAACATGGCCGCTCGTCTCATATCTAGAGTAAACAGATTTGAACACATCACTCCAGCTCTCAACTCCCTCAACTGGCTTCCCATGGAAGGGAGGTGCATTTACAAGCTGGCCTGCATCACACACAAAACCCTTCACTCTCCGGCCCCCAACTACCTGAACAACAAACTGGCAAGAGCAGGTCAATCCAGAACGCTGAGAAGCTCCAACTCACTCCTTCTTATCCCTCCGAAACTGAAAAAGAAAACCACCCAATACCGATCGTTTTCTGGCAATGCTCCCAGGATGTGGAACGCTCTCCCTAGAGTCCTCAGATGCAACCCCTCCTTCTCCTGTTTCAAAAGGGACCTGAAACTCCATCTCCTTAACAAATACTTTCCTGACCAACGTCAACTAACCTAGACTTCAATATCCGAGTTGACTCCTCTCTCTCGTGACATTCAAAGATAGTTGGTGACCGGACTGTGTTAACCACCTTCGTTTGATCTCTCTCCCTCCGCTGCACTGTTTACCTATTTTTCATATTGTATTTTTCTTTATCTCTGTTTTGCTCCCTTACTGCCTTCCTACTATGTAATGCAATTTCCTTCTGTCTTTTATAGTGTGTATGTGAAGCGCTCTGATACCTACGGGTCAAGCTAGCGCTATATAAAACTTTTTAAATAAATAAAGACAATTGACACATTAGGCAGCACGTGAAGATGACACCTGCAATAGCTACTAGGAAAAGAAGTATCTTCCAACCCCAGGAGGATATCAGACCCCAAAACCACCCTGTCAAGGACCATGAACCATTCTCCTGATGAATATCGGATGCAAGCCTGTGTAGCTTCTGGATAGCGGAATATATGTTAGGGGCGTGGTCTGGGATGTAAACGCAGCAACTGCTGCCTATGACGTGACAAGCTCCACCCCTATCTGCAAGGATGACGTCTAAAACCATACGATTTTGAAGAGCAACAAGTTTTGTAGCCTGAAGCTCAGCTGTAATGTTAGTGAGTATGCCCGCTGTAGTGTTGATGACCCCTTCAACAACCCTGGTGAGGCGACGAATGCTGACACTGTTATACATAGATCCCCAGAAAGGCACAATACCCTTCATGGCATCCATGAATTGCTGTAGAGTAGTATCAGTTTGATCGATATCTGCTGTGTCAATAATTCTCCTTACCCGGGACAAGTATACGCTTCTCCGCTGCAGCCTATGGTCTTTGTGATAGTTGGACGGTGCAATGTAAACAGGAGGTAGACGGAAAGAGACATAACACCGGCCAGACCATCCCCCAGGGAGCCATGTGTAAGCCTGCTCCCCACAAACAAAGTATACATTAGGGAGGGTGAGCAAAGGTGGGCTACTAGTAGTGTTTAATCGATAGGCATAGTTGCAACTGCTCTGTCCCACTGGAATATTCCCAGATCCTTCAACACAGAAACTAGCTGCTGTATGAACCACAGGTGCGGGCATGGCTTTATCTTCAGTGGTATTTCGTGCATGGAAACATTTAAAATATTCGGTAACATTGAACCCCTGAAAATCCAACATTTCATTTTGCAGCCATGTGGCGTTCTTGTTACCCTCGTAAACATTCATGCAAGCATGTGGATGTAAGGTACCCTCCTTCCCTCCTGTCCCAGGTGTATAACCTTGGTGTACTACTATGTATTTCAACACTGCCTCATAATCAGACTCCATCATATTCATAGCATAAGTATGATAATGTATATATACCATGGAAAGCAACAGGAACCATGCCTCACAACTACTTAGATAGGACAGTGGTAAAGACATCAGCAAATCATTCTTGTGCATAACTGAGGGGAGTAATCCACATACCCAGCAATTCGTGGCATTCATCGTATTGTGTACTTGGTGAAGCATTTGCAGGAAGGCGTTTTCAACATATGTCTATTTTGAGGAAGAGGTGTGACGCCGCGGCCAGGGTGCCTGACTCCGGACCACGGGGTTCACGGTTCGATCTCCGGGGCTGGCGGCAGGTTAGCCCAGCACCATGTGACTCTGGGCAATAGCTTGCTTAATCTTCCCGAGGGCCCCCAGCGCCGGGACACCCCTCCGGAGGTAGCTGTGCGCTTTACAAATGCTGGTATTTCATATTGCTGGTATTTCTTTCTATGTCTCTCTCAACGTAACGAACAGATGCTCAGGTGGAGCCGGGGTAGTCCCTATCAAAGTGTGCACAGGATGCTGTTCCTCTAAATACCATACTACTCCAAACAGTGTTATCAATACTATGAGGATGAACACTACCACTACTATCTTACTCTTAATAGACCAGCTAGACCACACAGGACTACTCTGCCCTGGTGCTGCTAGGGGCTGTTCTTCTTCTATGACAGCACGGCCAAATAGGAACATGAGAAAAACCTTAAGAAGTGGAGTCACAAGAATACAACCGACCAGAGGGGCACAAGTTACCCAGCGTCCATTTAGAGCCTCGCTGGCAGGCTCCATCGTTCATCAACGATGGTGCTCTGAAGCACTCCCTCGTGGGGGTCATGCGATCGCGGCCCTTGCTGGAAACAAATCCTTCTTCTTGCAGGATAGGGCACCCTCCCTCCTGGGCAAGTACCCTCAACGATCCTGTCCAGTGTCTCAGGCAGTGCACCAGTATGATTTACCCTAATCTGACGCAGGCACTGCAGACATAGTACCTACACCCTAATCTCAAGTCCTTCCCTCACTCCTGGACTGTCCCTCTGGCGCACTGTCCTTCTTTTCGTGGGCACAAGTTATACCTGTCAACTCCAAGCACTGTTTCATCAACAAAAAGGGGTTGAAACTCAGGCTCAGAAAGGCAGGGGGACTCAGGTGCCTGTGAATCAGATGGGGGAGAAACTGGAGCCGCCCTTATCTCCGGAGGGACTGCCTCAAGCAGGGCGGCGTCACTCTCTGCTTCCGTCTGCACCCCCCTTAGCTGGGCGTCAGAGAAGGGAACAAAGCGGGGTACCCTTTCCCCTTCTTGGTCAGCAATGCCGTCGAGCACCCACTTGTCATAGGGGAGTGGGAGAGGAATCTTCTTGCAATGAGTACCATGCACCCAATTTTTCCGGCCGTCGAGTTTCACCGCCATACTAGTGGCAAGAAGGACCAACAAGGGGCCCTTCCAGTGGGGCTCCAGGCAGCTCTTCCTCTCGAAGTTCTTGACGAGGACGTAATCTCCGGGCTGTAGCTGATGCCCGGGCCCCTCTGGTACCGGCTGCAGTGTCTCCTGAATCTGTTGATGAAGAGAACGAAGATCTTTAGTTAACTCATACAGATAGTCTATAAGCAAAGGGTGCTCTATCTCAGAGAAGCGCTTTGGCCTTGGAACGCCCCAGATATTGGCAGGGCGACCAACCACTACCTCATACGGTGACATCCCTGTCCTAGAGTGTGCTGTTGCCTTGGTGGATAACAAGGCCAGGGGCAATGCATCTGGCCACCGCAATCCTGTGCTTTCCTGTATTTTTGCTAACTTCTGCTTGAGAGTGCCGTTATATTTCTCAACTAGACCTGCTGACTGAGGGTGGTTAGCTGCATGAAACTTCTGCTTGATGTGCAGACCTTCGCACACCAGTTGGATGACCTTGGAATTGAAGTGACTTCCGTTGTCACTCCAAATCAAACGTGGCAATCCGAAGCGCGGGAAGAACTCTTTTAGGAGTGCCTTCGCCGTCGCCATAGCCGTATTCTCTTTAGTAAGGTAAGCTTCAATCTATTTACTGAATGCACAAATCACTACCAGCACATACTTCAAATTGTTGACTCGTTCCATTTCGATAGAATCCATCTGGAGAACCTCGAAAGGGAAGGAAGGCGGTGCAAAATTACCAGAGGGTGTAGAAGTACCTTTCCCAGGATTATGTGTCATACAAATCATACAGTGTTTCACTAAATGAGTGGCTACCTTGGAAATATTGTCGTTCTGCCACACTGGGTCCAACACCTTACATATTCCCTTGGCGCTAATGTGGGCTGGGCCATGGGCCATGGTAACCACGGGAAGTACATAGGCATTAGGTAACATCCATCGCTGTTTCTCGGACTTATCAGTCCAGCACCCATCCTCATCCAGTCGCCCCGTACTCTCCTGCCATATTGCCAATTCGTCTAGGGTTGCCTCGCTTTGTATCTACTTGACGCTTTCTAATGAATCCTTGAACATTCCATTGTCTGGGACCCACCTAGCCGGACCTGCCACAAACATCTTTTTCATCTTTGATCTCGCTGTTTCTTTAGCTGTTTGATCTGCAAACACATTCCCTCTACCAACATCATCTGTTATTGCTTTGTGGGCACTACATTTTATTATCGCTAACCTTTTGGGAAGTGTTAGAGCTGACAAGAGTCTATGAATCAATGGGCCATTCTGTATTCGTAATCCATGTGATGTTAAGAACCCTCTCTCCGCCCAGAGGCGTCCAAAATTATGGGCGACCCCAAAGGCGTACTGGCTGTCAGTATAAATATTGACAGTCAGTCCATCACTCAACTCACAAGCCCTAAGAAGAGCAACCAGCTCTGCAGCTTGGGCTGATTGATATGGGACACGGGATATCTCCACTATAGTGTGTAACGTTGTAATTGCATATGCTGCAGTGGTGATGCCATCTGGTAGTTTGAAGCAAGAGCCATCGACATATAGTTCCCCTTGGGGTTCAGACAGGGGAACATCAGTCAGGTCTACACATCCTTTCGTCTCCTCTTCCGTTCTGTACACACAATCATGTACATCTGTGTCATTACTCGTCGAAGGGAGAGGTAGTAACATGGCTGGGTTCAGAGTGGCACATCTTTTGATGGTAATGTGCGGAGCAAACAAAGTTAGTTCATATCCAGTCAGACGTGCACTAGTGAGGTGCTGTGTCTTTGTCTTATTTAAAAGCGTATCCACAGCATGGGGTACCATTACCGTGAGAGCAGTATCAAGAATGAGCCCCGTCGATTGTCTGATAGAAACTGCCACTGCCACGGCAGCTCTCAGGCAGCTCGGGAGCGCTCTGGCTACGTTATCCAGCATCGCAAAAAAATAAGCGCAGGGTCTTTGCTTACCACCAAAACCCTGTGTTAAAACAGAAAGCGCGCAACCGTCTGCCTCATGAACGTAAAGCACAAAAGTCTTCTGGTAATCAGGAGTACCAAGCACAGGAGCAGAGCAAAGCGCAGCCTTTAATTGCTCAAAAGCTTGCTGGCATGCAGATGTCCAAGGCAGGGGTTCATGCACTTCTTTGGTGGTCAGGTAAAGGAGGGGTTTTGTTAGTAAGGAATAATTGGGGATCCAGTGTCGACAATACGAGGTAATACCAATAAATGCATGTACTTCACGTTGGGTCTTAGGAACAGGCATATTAGTAATAGCAGCTATACGCTCAGGTATTAGTCTGCGACCCTCCTTCGACAGTAGGTGTTCTAAGTAGGTGACCTCCTGTTGACAATATTGAAATTTGGAAAGGGACACCTTATGGCCATGACGTGCCAAATGCAACAGCAATTTAACAGTGGCATCTTTACAACCATCCTCAGTATCAGAGGCCACAAGGAGGTCGTCAACGTACTGCAATAGCACATTACCAGTGGGAAGCACCAAAGAATCCAATTGACTTTTTAAAGCTTGACTATAAATACTAGGACTTTCTGTAGAGCCTTGAGGAGCACAACAGAATCTAAAACTCCTGCCGGCTAAGGCGAATCCAAACAGATATCTGCTATCTGTATGAATTGGAATGCTAAAGAAAGCATTCTTCAAATCTATAACGGAAAGAACTTTGCTGATGGGGGAATCATTGTCAATATCGTGGTAATGTCTGGGACTACAGGATATTGGGGCACAACAATTTTATTGACCTCCCTGAGGTCAATTACGAAGCGATAAACATCAGGGTGAGCATCCGAAGAGTCCAAGGGTGCCTTCTTGAGAATCGGAAGGATAGGGCTATTACACACATTCGCCACTGTCTCCTCAACCACACCAGACTTAATCAAATCCTGTATTATTTGCAACAAAGCCCTTTCTCCTGCTTGTGAAATCTTATACTGGGGAGTACATGGCAATACAGCATTGTCCTTAATCGTAATAGAGACCGGCTGGATCTGTAGTAACCCCACTTCCGTGTCTCCTGCTGCCCATAAACTACGGGGCACCTCCTTGAACTCTGCGGGGTGGGGTGCGTCTTTTGCAAAGCATTGTTTTGCGCGAGCCACTTGTGGCCCAATGGTCATGTAAACACCATCTGGAGAACAAAAGATGGTGGCAAGTAATCTCTTCAACAAATCCAATCCCATCAAATTCTCCCCACAATTTGTCGTTAATAGAAACGGCGAGTCCACCGTAAAGGGACCAATAGTCAAAGCAAGAGGCTTGGAAATGGGGCTAACAACCGGCATGCCTGAAAAACCCACCGAAACATTGTTTTGGCCAGACAGAGCTGCCCCGGGGACCAGTGAACGAGAAACAGAGCTATTCATAGCACCCGTGTCAAGTAAGAATGTCTTGAGCGTGCCTTGCAAATCCGCAGTGACATAGGGTTCCTGCTGATCCACAGGCACCGAAACTGGTCCCTTACCCTGTCCCTGGCTGTCCTAGCTGTGGGACATCCCCGTCACTTCGTCCATGTCATAGTCGTCATGATAGTACTGCATTCCCTGGGGTTCATCGAAATTGTTCTTGCTCTGCTGAGCATACGATGTATCCTCAAACTGTCCCTCTCTTCGGCCCCCTCCTCCTCTACCACATCCTCTAAAACCCCTACCTCTCGGGGCCTCAACTTTCTGCAGCAACTCCGGACACTCACTTCGCCAATGCCCCTCCTTTTTACAATACGCACATTGGTTGTACCCCACGGGCACACCCGATATGCTGTTCCGGTCAGACTGGGATCCCCGCTGAGCGGAACCCGAACCCCTTCCTCTTCCATTTCCCCTCGCCACTTGCTGCATCAACACCCTTGTCTTCAACTCCTTTGACTTTTTCTCCACTTTCTCTTTGTCCTCATTCTCCCTATGCTCGTAGTACTGTGCCATACTCAATATTACTGATGGGGAGGAGGTGGTCTAAGTACTTTCCGACGCATGCAACCTAGTCACAATCTCGGGAAGCAAATTAGCAACAAACCTGTTGACAAACAAACGAACACCACCCTCCAGTGACAGATCTTGGCCACTAAAATCCAGAAACACCCCTTCAAACCTAGTAAAGAAATCGAACACACTTTCATCCTTCTTCTGACAACATGCAGTCAACTTGTCCCAATCCACTCGTCTCGGCGGGATAAGGGAATGCATGTAAGTGATAATACGCCCCGGCAAAGCTAATAACTCCGCCTTCGGTTTCTCGCCGGGCTTGCGCTCCTTATCCCATGCCCTGATCTCATCCCATGTTCCACCCAATTCCACCACATGATCCTGCATATGCACCTGTCTCCATATGTCTACCGGTACCAACAGACCGAAGAACAATTCTATATCAGCTAATGTCATCACTGTGGAGCAGGCCGCCTCCGTCAATTCTTTATAGTACGCAGTTGGATTTTTCCGAGGGTCCGGCAACTGTCCTTTTAGGGATATTACCTCACTCCTCTTCCAAGGAGTGTAGATCCACTGTTCCTGGAAATGGGCCGCCACTCGTGGGTGAGTAACAATATTATTCCCATCTCGCAACTCTGGTATTTCGGGGTGGTAAATGGGATGAACTATGACGCTGTTGTCGGGACCTTCTGAAGCAATCTACCCTGATAACCCACCAATGTCGTCACATTGCTGAAAACCTCATTTGGGGCCATATCTGTAGTATATACCCTGTCCCGAATGTCATAAATTATCTGCGGTGCAATACCCTTGAAACACTGTTCCCACAATCCTATCAGTGTGGCCGACATATGCTTAAGAGAATGTTGCTGTATAAACGGCTCGTAATCTTTCATCATGCTCCACACATCTTCCACACTATAAATCGGATTCCGGGCCCATTGTGCGGCCTGGTCAGCCACCACTCTCTTTTCCTCATCACCCACAGCAGAGCGTACCAACACTTTATCCATGCGTTTACGTGCTGCTGCCCAATTCACTTCATGCACTCCACGCACAGGCGTCTCAGCATTTCGCAATGCCTGAGGTAACACACTCAAAGGGGAAAGGGCAGATGAGGAAACAGGTACCATCGAACACAAAGACTGTGCCGCAGGAGTAAGAGGAGGCGTGACCACAGGCACGGAGTCGGGAGACAGAGTAGAGGAACTGACAGCACCCGCCCCTGTAACTGGCGAGAGTGGGGAAGAAGCAGGCGGGCCGAGGCCGAAGCAGTAGAACTAGAAACAGAAAGAGTAGGAATAACAGAACCAGAGGCCGAAGACTGAGGTGTCGGGATTACGGGATATATCCGTTCGGGGGCATAAGGAGGTGGGGGTCGAGAATCCAACAACTCCTCAACGAAAACATCACCTTCCTCTCTAGCCACATAACACTTATCACTCTGCAATCAAAACTTCCTGTCTGCACACTCTATGCCTTTCTCGATCTTTTCTCTATCATAAGCTATTGCCTTCTGCGTTATTGTTTGCGTCTGTCCCCTCCAGGCTTGTTTCTCTGCTCTCATACGTCGTTGCTTCGCTTCCTTCTGCCAGGTTCTCAGAGAATCAAACATCGACTGTCTGCTCTTTTTGGTGCACAATTTGTCCTGCAAGTAATTCACCTTTTGCTCATCAAATGTGCCAGTAAGCGGCCACTGTAGATCAACATTGTCCCTCGTATATTTATTCCACAACGTGCTAAACATAATAGGGCCAATGCCATGCTTGACGTATACATCAAAATTTGGGGTACCCTCTGGAGGCGCCGGCTGCCTTTCTTCCAATCGAGCTTCAGTGGAACAACACCGACATCCAAAACACCCTAACTTACTTAGACAAGGCATCTTAATATAAGACACATACACTGTCCCCAATAGACAAATAGAACACCAACCAACAAATGATCCAAGAACCAAATCAAAGCGGTTCAAAACCGCACAAGACAGTCCGCAGACTGTACCAAGACAAGAAGACAGGCTCTATCCCCAGACCTTTTCAAGAAAAAGCCGAATTTCCAGTTGGCCTGGCAGGTTGTTCGCAAATAGCCCCAAACCTTTTCAAGAATGGGCTGAATTTCCAGTTGGCCTGGTAGACCGTTCACAAACACTCTGTGTCTTTCAAGGGTCCGCAAACCCACCAAGTTCAAGACAAGACAGTCCGGAGACTGTACCAGACACAGCCCGTAGGCTCGTGCCATTCAACCATGGCGCCACATTTTCCAAGAATTCAAGTCACTCACCTGGTGCACTCAGGTCGGGCAATATTATTCTCCACTGCCGACTCTTCGGACCAAACGGTCAAATCCAAGGTTCTGCCTTCTCAGGACTCCGGCCGGTGACCACTAGACGAGGAGTCATCCGATCAGACGGGCGGGGTAGCCAAGAGAACCGGGCTCTTATCGTGTGGGGATCCCCGATCCGCCCGACCGACCGGACGCAACCCGACCCTACAATCCGATTACGGGCGAGTCGGGTCACCTTGCGGAGTCCCTGTTCGGGCGCCAACTGAAGGAAGTGGCCCGAAAAGGGCCACCCGGATTTTCTACAACCTCCTGTTCACCTTCTCCAAAATGAAGAGTCGGTCAGACAGTAGAGAATACGAAACAATTGTTTATTACCAATACTCTGCAGAGGAGTCCAATCTGACCTGCACCTGAAGATGTCTGCCGAGGGACTGGCCCCCCAACAGTCGGCAACGCATAATCATTCCTCCTAAGGGCCTCCTAACCACGCCCACAATGGAAAGTTACCGGCTTTGGCCGAACATGAACAAAGGAGGCACAGAAGGATGGGCTACCACCTGCCAGATGGGTACACGCTATCACTATCTCAAGGTTGCCGTGCTGGGTTTCGGCGTCTCTTAACGTGAAAGCAGAGCTACACACAAAGATAGGTATGCGAGGGCAAAATGGCCTATTCATTAGTAAGTCAGAAGGCAACCTTGAGCAGAACAGAAAATAATAACTGAATACAGCATTCTGCTGAGGCAAGCAATACGAATAGTGAGGCCTGGTACAGACACAGCCTAATTGGGATTACGAAATACAAAATGGGGTCACACTTGCTAACTGAAGCTCGCACATTGCGTGGATAACTCAGTGGGTTACATAACGTGAATACGAATGGTGTCTCATTTAGCCGCACACTGCTAACCTAATATAACGCAAAACGAGTATATAACGAGAATGGGATTTTCAAATCTAACACGGGTGATAGTGCACTGTACAAATCTGCATAACATAACATTTACTGGATGACACCCTCTCATTTAAGGGTCGCCCCACTGCTTTCCAGCAGTGCAAATAAGGAAAAATAAAATGATAACGCAATGTTATTATCATTTTATTTTTCCGTAGTGGCTCAGTTCTAGGTGCGGGCGGGGTGGGCTTGGGCAGGGGGAGGATTGGTGGGTTCTCTCTAGGTGCGCACAATGGTTTGCCCGGCCATCTTGGGTTGGCCAAACAGTCGTGCGCACTTAGAATGTTCTCAACCCGGCTGTATAGCACAGTCTGGGTGGAGAACATGCACAGCCTCCCACTCCCGGACCACGGCGCTCAGAACAATCATGACGCTGCTGTCATGCTGGTGACAGCAGCATTGTGATTGGCTTTGGGGAGCCTGTGTGCTTCCTGTTTCCAGGACTTGTGAGGAAGAGAAGCAGAGGAGAGACAACGGAGGAGAGACGGCGGCCCGAAGAGGTAGGTGTAATATTTATTTTCCACCCCGTCCTCCTCCACTGCCCTGCCACCCCTGATCCGTGCCAGGCGCCACTGAAACTTACACCTACTGCCTAGGCACAATCATATGCAAACCTTCTTACATCATCAAGTTTAAAAATGACAGTGGTAATCACGGTAAGGTAACAACAGTAAGCATATGCAAATGCAACTTCATCCCTCACACATAGCTCTTCTTCTTTTTATGATTAAGTACAGATAAAGGTTTGCCTCCTGAATCTCACGCATAACACAAACGTTCTTCCCACATAAATGTTACAAAAAAACCCCCACACACACCCACGCACAAGAAAGGGAATATCTACTTACTCGACGTCCCAGAAGGCATTTTGAGGTCTCCTTAGGGACAGGAAAGCACTATACAAACGATAAAATATGCTACAATCCAACGTTGTTATTGGTTGTGTCTACAGTAACGATGGCATGCAACTTGTGATGCATTTTATTTGATCGTTTTTCTATGTCATTGCTCTTGGCTTTGTTTTGCCTTTTTTTTTTTTTTTTAAGGAAAGAGTCCCCTGATTGAAAACCATCTTCTTAATGGCGGATTCACTCTTGGAGTGAGGCTAGGGCCTGTAGTTCGCCCAGTAGTAGGCCTGCGATATAACTTCATGTGTAGGCTCACTGCTTCAGAGATCTGTTAGTAAGTTTTAGATCAGAGATTCAGAAATGGAAGCTTTCACTCACCTCTTCATTCTTTTCTGACAAAGTACATGGATGGCCATTCAAGAAAGCACTCGGTAAGTTTTCCAGAAGTTCTCCCCTCGGCGAGAGATGAGAGGCGAGCCTGCTTCCTGTCTCCTTGTGCTCGCGCTCCAAGCATTACCCTTTTACAGGCAGCGTTTGACCTCCAGCGCGCGGTCCCGGGTGTCGGTTTCATTTCGATGTCACGGTTTAGCGCCGACGGTGATGAGGAGCGCTATCTTCCCAAGGAGTTCGGGGTCACTGGAACTCTAGTTATTAGTTCCAACATGTTATGGAATTTCACGCTGGTAGGTGCGATCGATAGGGCCTCTGAGCCCGCGTGTGCGTCCTTATCTCTTCCTAACACACCATGTAGGTAGGCTATAGCAGAAAAAGTGCCTGGCTCTTGGCACAAATTTGGACGAAAAAACACATTTTGCCTGTTTAATGATTAACTCCAGCATCCTGCAATATATATTATTTTGCTGCTCACAACACTTTATTTGACAGACCATTAAGAGAATTTGATTTTGAAATTATCCAATAGTTAAAAATTCGGACTGAGCTTTAACTAAGGATGCTAACAGCTCAATGGGTGAAAGCCCCCTGAGCAAACAGTTGTTTGTTAACTGAAGGTCATCTGTTCAAATGTCAGGGTGGACAACATGGTCTTGCATTATTACAGGGGCGTAGCTTCCATCGGTGCAGCAGGTGCAGTGCACCTGAGCCTAGAGGCCTGAGGGTGCCACTCACCACTGATTATTGCTATATTTTATCATTCAAACATCACCAAGGAGGCCCATTTCCTTCCTTGCACTATGGCCCATAACACACTGGCTATGCCAGTGCATTATTATGATAAAATTCATTCCTTTGAACTGGGAAAAATAAATAACTTTTCGAAGTGTTGAGAAGTAGTTCAGATTGTACTGCTGCACTATATGTATAGAAAACTTATATCTTAATGTAGGACTTCCAAAGAGAATAACAGTTTAAAAGGTATCACTTGTGAATGTCTCCCACATTTACATGTGGAGCTAGAATAGAGTTGCTGGTGGGTCACTGTCGTTAATGTCCCAAGATAAATGTTGCAAGCTAAAAATAAAATAGCATCCATCCATCCATCCACCCACCCACCTACACACCCACCCATCCATCCATTGGATCATTAATATAGCACAACCTTCACCCTCATCCGAAGGGCTCTTGCTACTCGAGGGTGTTGTTGAGGTAGTTTAAGAGCAGCACTATCATGGAATCGCTTATGAAAGTGCCATGTCTTAAGAAGTTGGCAAAAGGCAGGTAGCATAGACTTGCTTTTTTGTTGTATGGGGTTGGAGGTCCACATTTTGGAGACTTGGACCAAAAAAGATCTTCTTTCCCATCTGGCCAGTCCAAATGTAGGGACAGTTAAAAGCATCAGAGAATTTAATCAAATAATGAGTTAGAATGAGCTATATCAACATCTGTGTGTTGGGAAAGATGCACTATCTAGTGCATGAAGTAGGTGGCTTTAAACAGAACTAATTTGCAAACCTCGGGCTGTATTACACAAAGGGCCCCTGGGGCACTTTGGTATTACAGAGGAGGCCACAGACGCTTGTGCGGCCCCTTTACTAGTTCCGATAGCACTGGCGCACATGTAGCGCCAGTGGTAACGAGAGAGGGTGTTCCGTCATTTGCACAGGGGCGTGGCTCATGCAAATTAGGTAATCATTTTGCTTCTGCGCCCACTCCTTATTACCGATGTGGGCGCAGAGGCAAACATGCCCTCAGGAGGCACACTGAAAGTCTCCCACAAAAAGGTGGTGCACAGTCAGTGCGCACCCTGAGGGCAGCCCTCACGAGCGATAAAAGGGGGTCCCATGGACCCCCAGACATCCCCCTG
Organism: Calotriton arnoldi; assembly: GCA_963921515.1. NCBI lineage: Eukaryota > Metazoa > Chordata > Amphibia > Caudata > Salamandridae > Calotriton > Calotriton arnoldi. The sequence continues at coordinate 183,090 of CAWUFW010013880.1, read as the reverse complement.
CAGGTGGATGCAGTCACTCACTCCACTCACCTGCAAGGGTATCTCTAATCCTGTTTGAAAGTGCAGGCGGGTTGCCGCCTTCACAGAAAAACACGGAGCAGCTTTTAAATAGCTGCTCCGTATTTCTCTTGAATGCTCTGCACTGGGGGCATCGCAAGTTTGTGGATGCCCTGAGGGCAGTGCATTCTTCATAATAGGGCATAATTTCCCTGTTTGCACCTGGCGCACCTGTTTAATGGTGTGCCGTGGCGCAAACAGGGAAAGTGTGCCCTTTTAGTGATATGGACCTTAGGGCTGTATTATGATACGGGCAAACCTTTCCTGTTTACGCCACTGCACACCTTCAAACAGGTGCACAAACAGGGAAAGTGCACCCTATTACGTTGAATGCACTGCCCTCAGGACAGCTTTAAACTCATGCTGCTCTGGGGGCAGCGTATTCAAGTTAAATATGGAGCAGCTTCTTCAAAGTCACTCAGTGTACCACTGTGCAGGCGGCAACCTGCCTGCACTTTAAAGAGGAATTAAAGATTGCCTTGCAGGCGGGTGCAGTGAGTGACTGCACCCCAGTGCTTTAAATGGGAGAAAAAATTGCAGGTACTCATAAGATTAAGATGGGGCATGGCAAAGAGGAGGGGCTAGAGGCGGGACTAAGGGCGGGGCTAATGAAAAATATTTATAGGGCTCAAGATTTTTTTTGGGTGCGAATGATGACAAATTGCATAAATCTTGTAGGAAAGTAGGATCTGCTTTTATGGTTACCCCCACTTTTTGCTTGATGTAATGCTGTTTCTGTCTAGTCTGACTGGGATCCTGCTAATCAGGATTAAGAGTCTCTGTGCTTTCTCCCCCAGATTGGTTTGGTAAGTACTTAGGTACATCCCAGATTGGACACTGGTGTACACTTATCAGTCCCTAGTATATTGTACTAAAGGTACCCAGGGCACAGGAACACCAGGAGTCCCCCATGGGCCGAAGTATGCATTATGCCACCTATGGGAGACCACGCAATTTGCAACTACAGGCCTGCCATTGCAGCCCGTGTAAGCTGGTGCTAGCACCACTTATGAAAGGTATAGGTTTCCCAATATCTAAGGTCACTGCACTTAAAACCTATAAGTCACCCCTAGATCAGGCCTTTCAATCCTGAAGGCAGGGTGCTTGGTTCTAAGTGTGATGGTGCCCCTGCATGAGCAGGACAACCCTACGACCTACGGAGCCCATTCTCCCGGGTTGTAAGTGAGACAGCCATATGACATATAGAGGTGCACCGCTTCATTACACGGTGACCATCTCAAACTGGCTGCAACGAATCCTATCATGTTTGGTATCAAACATGTTGGGATCATACCCCTACACCATAAACAGTGTGGGAGGTATGTTACCATGCACCCTAAAGCTCCTTTGGGAGGGCCTCGGTGCTCCCGGTACCAGTCTTCCAGACCCAGACAGCAAGCCAGGGCTGCTGCCGGGCAGAGACACGTTTCTGCCCTCCTTCTGCTGAGCCAAGCTCGGGCAGGGGAAGGCAGAAAAATAGGTATCCTGTCACAGGGAGGTGTGACCACCTTCCAGACAGGATTTAATGTATTGTGACAGGGTGAGAGCGCTTGCCAGCGCCACATAGTCTGCGTGCAGGGCACACTTGCTGCCCTCCATGCATAGTAAAGTTCAAAAAAGTTTAGGGAGCCATTGTCTCCCGTGCTGGTGCAAAACTGGACAAAGGACGGGGAGTATCCTCCCCCTTGTCCAGTCCCTCCTTCGGGAGGGACCCCTGAATCGTCCCAAACCTTTCCTTAGGGTATTTAAGGGCTGTGGGTGGGTCCCTAGATTCGTCGTGGGACAAGATTTATTGCAGACACCACTTCTTCTTCGACCGTCTTGGCCCTCTGGGCTTTGCTGGATTTCGCTCTGTGCATCAAGGCTGCAACTAGGAAGACTCCTGCTGCTCCTGATCTTGTCGCCCTGCTCGACTGCGGCAACGTCCGTGCCTGTGCATCATGCAGGAACCTTCCAAGGCCTGTGGGCATCCAAGCCACCTGAAGGAATCTCCCTTGAAGTGAAGGAGTCACTTCCCTGCATCCTCAGGCACCGCAACTGAGTTGACTGGTCTGCTGATCCTGAGCTCCCACAGACTCCAAAAGGTGCAGCAACACAGGTGGTGGTTCTTCCCATCCCTTGAGGCCTGCCCTGTCCTCTCACCAAGTTTGAGGTCAGTATCCCTCGTCGGAGCCACAGGAACCAAAACCCCTGTGCACCGCATCGACTTGTAGTTGCAAAGGCTTGTTGGCTTCCTTCCATCAAGATCTTCCAGCTCCAAGTAGCCCCAACCTCAAGCATCTCCAGTGACCAAGATCTTCATCCTCACCGCATCTCTTGCATCGTGGGCTTGCATCTTTGGTGAACTGCTCGAGGTCCTCTTGCGACTCCAGTGCCTCCAGCCTGTGGGTCCTCTTGAGGGTCATCTTCGTATCCTTTGGGCTCCCCTGATTGCTCGGGCCTGCCCTGACATTCCTGCTTGTGGTGAGTCTCCTGGACCTTGCTGGTCCCAACATTGCACCTTTCTCCACTTCCACATTGGCTGCAGTTGCCAAGGTTTGTTGGTGCTCCCGCCGGACACCGACCCCTCAACTCTCGACATCCGACATAGGACAGTTTGTGTACGGCTCCTGGTCTTCTACAGCATCACCTGGTCCACACAGCTGCAGTTCTAAGGTCACCGTCAGCTCCCCTGCAGCACCCGACATCGGTGGGCATTCGTCTTCCGTGCCTCCTGGTCACTCCTGAGTGGTATAGACTCTGTCCCCTCTGCTTGCAGGTTCTTCACCTATTGAATCTACCTTTGGGTTCCACCGTACACTTTCACCTTCTCCAGAAGCAGCATCTTTCTGAAGTCCTCCATTGGAATCGATGGCGGTTTCCGACGCCACTTCACACCTATGCACCCGGCTTCCTTGGTGCTGGTATCCTGGTTCCTAAGGTATCCATGGGTGGGGTGGCTCTCCAACCTTCTGTCTTCCACGGGGTTTCTTAAGGGTCCGCTGGGAAGGGTCCTTTTTCTTTAAAATTGCAACGCGACTTAGCTATTGACTTGTATTGATCACGCGGTCGTGTTCCCACTTAGCACACAACCTCTTCGGGGCTCCTAGTTACTTGCTTCGGGTGGTTCCTTGGGTCCCCGACACTTCTACGTCTTCTGGGTACAGTCTTGACTCGAGTCGTGGTTCGCATACCACTAATTTAGTATATGGTTTGGTCCCCCCTGGTGACCGCTGTGTATTAAGTGCTACTTACCTGTTTCTATCGTAAAGTATTGTGTGTATTGTGTATATCTCCGGGTAGGAGATATCTGTACGTGTTAGTGAGTGTCTTATAATAAAGACATATTTTTATAAATACACTGTGTGGTTCTCTTTCACTTAATCTATACTTATAAGATTACGTTCTGGTAAAACAAGCTGCTTTACACTCCTTCTGGACTAAGCCTGAAGGCTGCTCTCCACAGCTACCAGAGCTTTCTAAAGTTGTCTAAGACCACTAAAATCACCATAAGGGTTGTCTGGATTGGTGCAGGGTGCCCACTTACAGAAGTGTGCGTCGTATACCAAGCCAGCTTCTCACAAATCTGTGATGCATTTTTGATGCCCTTGCATGTATTAAGTTGTACTAGTTGACAGACTGTCGAAAGGTAACTATCAGGTTTACCTTTTTGTCAGAGGCACCTGTATATTAAACAAAACATTAAAAGGTGCGGAGACTTGCTTTACTGAAAGATGAATGATGTTCCTATAAAATGGCATTGCATTAACAAGAGCATTACAGATTGCTTACAGATGTGAGATTCTTTATGAAAGCCATTAGAGTTATGAGACAGGAGAGGACCAAAATATGCGGCAGGGTATGCATCAAGGAAAGATAATTATGCATCAAAAAAGACAATTACGCATCATGAAAAAACAACTACAGTGTAATTCTGCACAGTTTGTGGCAGTATCGCTTCACTATTGAGTGATTTTTAAACTGCAACTCTGGGTAATTTTGCTGCTAATTTGGGACTTAGAATAATTCTGACTTTGCACTATCCTGTAATGCTGTATTTACTGACAGCCTTTATTCCTGACCCTATCGTACTGTTTGAATTTCTGTAATAAATCTTGCAAACATATTCTGTTGATCTAGAACTTAATTATTGATTGGGCCTTTACTGGATCTATTGTATTTTTGATGTGTTTGGAGGTGCCTTTACCTCGGGGACACATTGCCTCATAAAATTGAGGTTTAACACTGTTTCTGAATCATCAATACTGTAGCCAAGTTATTGAGGTACATTTTGGGGTGTCCACATTTGGGTGTTTCCCATGCCCACACCTTAAAGAAGGCACTTAGGTTGGATGGCTGGCACCTGGAGGTTTCAGACTCAGGTGGTTGAGAAGTGTAAATGAGAGGAGGCATATTACTTGGAGAAGAGTACCTGAGGGGAATAAAAGGATTGTTAAAAGAGTTGAAGGTTATCTGTGGTGGGAGTAAATGGTACAGGACAGAGATTGAAGTTGCCTGTATGGGGTGCAAAATATCTGACAGGTGTGGCAGAGAACCTGAAAATGGAGTATACCCTTTGATGAAGGACAACAGAGTGAAGGGCAGAAGGCACCTGAGAGAATGTGTTGGATAAATACTAAGGGAAAGGGAGGAAAGTATTAGGAGATGGACCTGATAAAGAGTGCAAGAGTAAGGATAGAGTAGAGAGTACCTCTGATTTCCTCACTGATCTATATACCCTAATACTCTTCTGTAAGCTCTGGTGCCCTGCCTCATTGGCCCCTGGGTAAACTACCCATCTTTCCATGAGTGCCCCTTCCTCATTACTTTTTTTGTAACTGAACCCTCTGCAGTCCGTGACTCTGTACCCTCCAGTGGTCTTGGATCTGTTCCACTTGCACCATCCAGTGCCACTGTCTATGTGTTCTCTTGTACCCTTTTGTACCCTCTGACATCTCTCCTCTGAACCCTCACTGCACTGCATCTCTGCCCTCTGCTTCTGTGCCATCAGTGCACTGCATCGCTACCCTCTGACATCTGTGCTTTTGCACCCTCTGTGCACTGCATCTCTACCCTCTGGTAAATCCACATATGTACCCCAGTGGCACATTGAAGTCCATTAGTAAAAAAGGATATGGATTTTAAAAGTGAAGACATTTGTCAGTGTCTTTAAGCTTCAAAGCTGGGGTGAATGGAGCAGTGGGGCGAAGAAGAAAGAAAAGAGTTGGTAGTAGGAGCAGACAGTGCTGCATTAGGCTTGTGAGCTGTGCACCTGAACCCAAAAAAGTCAGTCACAAATCACGAATTGCAGTAGTAATGCCACAAACTAGAACAACACCCAATAGGAACAAGAAGGCAAAATTATGAATTAAAGGCCAGCATTCAGAGTACGCCTGATGTATGAGAAAAGAGAGCCACCAGCACAACTCCACTACAACAGGCAATTAATTACAGGAAAAAAGACTACATCCTAAAATGCAACTCTGACCCGCATTGGGTGGAAGGAAGCCATCAGCTGTCATACTAGTGATCATGGGAGAAACAAGTTATCCGAGGTCTCACAACAGAGCAGTAATATTTCACACTTTCATTCACTTTCAGATACTGTGCCACCCAGGAAAATCCAGTCCAAAATTCTGAGGGGCTCGTGAAGGGATGGAGGCACATATAACTATGTTCATATGAGCACGGTGTCACTGTAGATGATGGCGGTTAGCAGGCCTGCTGTAGCCACTGTTTCTGATATGGGAGGCACCCTGTACCCACTGGTGTTTGATGCTCAAAGCTTCCATTAGGCCTGTTCCTTCTCCTCAAGTCCAAGGCTTGGCTTCCTCCCTTGGTTGCTGTGGGTTCCATAGCGCTCTCACTCCCACTGTGTGGCTCACTTTTTTCATGAATACTAGATACAGCCAGCTGTTGTGTCAACTGGTGATGACCAGTTTGGTGCACCTCATAGTGCGGTAGAACCCTGCAGATTTCTAAGCTGCTGTAGTGGAAATTGCAACACTTGCCCCTGCTACAACTACTAAGCCACCACCACCACCACATTTGGGGAGGTGCAGACATTTGGCACTTCTCATTCATATCTCTGTACTGCTCATAGCCTCACACTCCTGTATGCCTCTACAGCATTGCAGCAGGAAAGACATGCCTGTGATTCTCCGGCTAACCATGATCCTTTCTTCTTTTGACTTTTCTGCCCGCTCCCTCCTTCCAGTGCGGGGATATGTGTCCTGGCCTGTAGTGGTGTGGGTGGTTCTTAGGCTCCCTGCCGAGCCTGAGGGGTCTAGCCCTCTGGCCACATCTGAAATGACAGCTACATTCTTGGGACAATATTTACAGTAGTCTGTGTACCACTTTGCCAATTCATTCGTTTTACATGGATGGAAATCCAGTTTTCATATTAAGCTTTTGTCACAACACAGTAGTGGCACTCTGTGGTTGCAGAACTCCCAAGTTGGAGTGTTGGTTGTGCAGCCAGAAGAAGGCAGCCAATGAAGGAGGAACCATACCTAAAATAGATGGTTTTACTTAATTTAGCTGAAAACTGCAGTTATTGTCCCCGGAAAGTTACTTGAATTTACATCAATATGCTTTAAAAGGAGGTGTAGGGCTGGCTGAATGTGTGTCCCTCCCCCAATGCAGACAGTCTTTGACATGCAGAAATAAAACTGAATTTCCCTGTTTTTGATTATTGTAGGATGCCAGCAACATTCACTATTTGGGGTATCTAGTAATTTCTGCATCTGTGGCAGGTAACTGGATATGGGCCGGTCCTAGTATGGTAAAAGCTCTGCCTCCAGAAATCCTTCCTTCCAGATGTCAAGTTTCAGTCGAAGCCCTGGTCCACCTGAATGGAGGCAACACTCTGCTCAGCAGCCTCCTTGACAATATTCAGACACCCATGAAAGCACCTTAACCACTGTAACGCTTCCCATCATGGGCTTGTAGAAGTTGGCCAAATCCATCCACACTGAAGGAAGAAACTATGCTGGCTCCCCACCAAGGCTCAAGTTATCTTCACGACCAGCTGCATCACCTACATAGTCATCAGAAACAGAACTCTTACATGCCAGGCCAAGAAAAAATCCACTGCAGGTGGACAATCCCACTTCCTCTACCTTAGAGCCAAGAGACCTTGGTGAACGTGCACTCTATAAATCCCCCCCATAACATAACATAACATAAGATCAGGAGTTAGGACCCTGTCAGACCAGGATGGAGAACAGCAAGAAGGAACAAACAGAAGGAAAGCATTCTCAATCTCCACATCCACAATCTGGAACAACATATACAAAATTGCTTCAACCCTCATGCGAATCAGAAAGGAAGTGAAAATGCATTTCTAAAAGGATCACTATCTCCCTACTTAAGAGAAATGTACTAGTGCCAGCGCTATCAGTATTACAGAAGGGGCAGCACTGGCATCTACGTCCCCTTCCGTAATACCAAAGTGCCCCCGGGGTGCACAAACCAGGCGCACATGTCTGGTGCACACCCCCAGGGCCTCTTTCTGTTATACGGCCAATGGAGTCAATGTAGATTTTTTAATTCGGCAGAGACCGAATGAAACTGCCTCATATCAAAAACTACCCTAGCTGTTGCATTTTGATTATTCGTTTGACCAGGGGCTATGCTGATAAAAAAAACTAAATCATAAGGGGTAAAGCACATTAGAATACTCAGATGATACAAACATGCTTTTGCTGCTTCTACAATTTGGAATAATAAAATCCATCATCTCCCCTATAGTTGTAACGACTCCAGTAGGAGAGAGCCCTGTAGATTTATGCCAGGGGCTAGAATCCTAATAATTTACGTCATTCTTGGCCAAAAAGGTCTCAGATTACCCGGTACGACGAGGGAGAAGTGAAAGGTGAAAATCTATGTGGGCAGAACCCTGGTACTACTGCCAGTCAATGAGCTCTGGAATCCTTTGGGATGTACTGACCCTGCAGGATGGGGGTTCGCAGGAGAGAGTAAGGAGACAAGATGCTGCCTCCGGGCCCTGCGTCTCCCAGGAGTGACGCCTTTACCGTGCTTGCACTGTGAAAGCCCTGGTCTCCTCTTATCACAAACTACTCAGGTTGTGCGCATCCTGCAGGAACCTGGAATGAAGCAACAATTAAGAAGTAATTATTTGAATGTATTATCTGTACCATCGTCCCAAAATATAGTAAAATATTGCCTCAAAATATATATATATTTTTTTAAATGTAACAGGCAATGCTAATTTCATCCTCCATGAGCTTTTTTATTATTCCTGTCGCATCCTCCGCATGGGGACAACATTTCCTTTTTTTGTGGAACTTGGAATTTGGGCATCGTGTGTATTTTACTGTAACAGAACTGCAGAATTGCTTTCTGTGTGAAACAAGATGAAAAGCTCTCAAACAAATGCATGACTTTATCAAATTCACCGTAAAATAGCAGCCAAACCTATTTGCGAAGAATAACACAGGTTTTTAGTTCTATATGGTGTCAGGAAAGACAAACCTTTAAAAAGTGCCTGAAATTAATTGAAAAGGCACTTGAAGTCCTATGAAAAAACTTGTAGGCTTCTTGGAAATCTTTCGAATGGTATTCTATTTTTTTTCTTCTTAAAGGTGTGCAGGTTTCTTTGAAAGGGTGAATGAGGCTGTTTGGGAGAAAACAATGCAAATATTATTCTTCAAACGAAGAGTTGAAGGTATTTTCAAGTTTATAGTGCTCTGTAAAAATGTGCATACCTCTTGAAAATGCGTGCTGACTTTTTGCAAAAGTATAGGAACTTCTTTGAAATCTGCATTTCAGATATTGCAACAAAAAGGCTTAATGAGACTTCGGGGGACAGAACACCACACAAAATATTGTAGTTTTTGATACCAGAATGTAAATGGACTTTCCATGCTGTTCTCTAGACTCAGCTATTGTGTACTGATGCCCCTCACATCAGGGTAGTTTCCTGCTTAAAGCACACAGAAAGAGGTGTGAGATTTCTGCATTTGCGTATGATCAAGAAAGACAAAAGTCTGGGCCTCTCCTAAAGAGTCCACTACACCTCGAGCAAACAGATTGTGCAGTGTGAAAAGCTGACCTTTATTTAAAATTCTGATATTCACCTCCCCTTTTTTCTTTCAGATGGTCCTCTCTCTCTATTCCTTGCTCTGCATGCCTCCTTTCTCTGAGCACAACATTCTCAAAGACACATGTGTGTTTGGCTTAATCTCTTCGATTGTATTTTTGATTTCTTATTTCTGGTCATGCTGAATTACTCACAACCCATATCAAAGATCACAACCTCTCCTTCTTTGAAAGTCATATGCCTACAAACTAACAATACCTAACTTCCTCAAGAAAATCTACAAACCCTGCCAACCATCTGTATGAACTCATGTACCATCCTCTCCACGGTCATACCTAGCTCCTATTCATTGAATCTGCCACAAAGAAACTGGAGTAAATACATGGAATGGTTTGCTTGAGTGCACAACACTAATCCCAATAATTAACAATAACCAATAATATTAGACTGACCACTAACTTTGGGTTCTGGAGCAGCATACTGCCCAAGAAAAAGTGCTTCAACACCTCCTCAGTTGTAGTAAGCACTATATAAATGCAATTGGAATACAATACAATTTCAATTAGGAGAACTCTTGCTCCTTCAACTGGGTGACCTCAAGTTCCACCTCGATGACCTCAAATGACCCAAACACCACCAACCTCCTGGGCAACATGAACACACTCTTATTCACTGAATGGGTGTAAAACTACCCCCCACACACCGCCGGCCATCTCCTAGACCCCATCTTCACCAGCTTTGAACAAGTCCACTCCCTCACCAAGACCGAGCATTCCCTCATCCGCTTCAATGTACACTTCAGTCACCAATGAAGAACATTCCCTCAAAGACCACCCTCCGCAACTGTAACACCATCTCCTAGGAAACCTGGTACACAGACATGCAAAAACACTGCCTGTTGCACCAAGATGACTTTGCCTGTTGGACAACTTCAACCACTGGATCACTTCCTGTACAGACACCCTAGCGCCTCTCAGAATGATGACCTCCGCAAGGATCAGACAGCAAGGAAGCTGGTAGAACGACCTTTGATGCATCAGGTGCCACTGCAAGCAGCTTGTGCACCACTGGAGACTCACCAACAATGGCACTGACAAACAAACCTACAAAGCAGCCTTTCAATAATTCCACCAGCAACTGAAAGTCACAAAGCTCGAGGCATCGAATGAGTGGATAGATATCAGCATCAACAACTCACAGGAAACCTTCTCTATAGTGGCCTACCATCCAATACATGGAAACTGCCATTGCGATCCATCCACTTAGAAGCCTCATCAGACCCTTGCCCGCACTTTACGTTTACAACAGACACAAGACAATCTGCCCTGCTCTCACCGCAATCCTCAATGACTCCCTTATCATGGCTAACTTCCTGGACCCCTGGAAACGTGCCACCATCCTATCACTACCAACGAAACCCAGAGCAGACCCGTCCTCACCAGCTAACTACAGACCCATGAGCATGGTACCCTACGTAGCAAATGTCTTGGAGAAACTCATCAACAAGAGACTAGCAAACCACCTTAATGACAACCACCTCCTGAACCCTTACCAATCAGAATTTTGGACCGACATCACAAAAACTGTCTTTTTTGCTGCCACTGATGGCATCAGGACCATCATGGACCTAAGTGACACCGCATCCCTTCTGGACCTTTTTCGATACTGTCTCCCACCTGATCCTCATCCAATGCCTACAGAAGTCAGGAATCCGAGGAATGGCTCTTCAATTGACCAGCTCCTTCCTCACAGGACATAAATACAGAAAGTCTGCCTGGCCCCCTACACCTCCGATCACACTGAGCTGATTTATGGAGTCCCCCAATGATCATCACTCAGCCCCACACTGTTTAATATTTACATGGCCCCACACGCCAACGTCATGCAAACCTATTCAATAAACATCATCTCCTATGCCGAAGGCATGCAACACATCCTTTTGCCTCTCGAAGGAGACTACCAGCACCCAAGCAAAGTTCACCGAGTGCATGTCTGAAGTTGCCCTCTGAATGAAATCCAACTGCCTTCAATTCAACTCTGATAAGACGGAGGTAGTACTCTTTGGGAAGGACTTGTCACTCTGGTCCCCAGCCTGGTGGCCAGCCAAATTTGGACTCACACCCATTCGTCCAGCCAAGTCAAGAACCTGGGAATCATGGTTGACAAGAAGCTATCTATGTTCAGCCAAGTCAACTCAGTTACTTCTTTCTGCTTCAGCACACTGAAAACCCTCAGGAATATCTTGACGTGATTTCCACTCAACACCCGCTGAACAATCACTCAGGCACTCAGCACCAGCAAGCTAGACTACAGAAATGCACTCTATGTCAGAAACACCGCTTAGCTCATCAAGTGGCTCCAGACCAATCAGAATGAGGCAGCTGGACTCACACTCAACCTCCCTCCACGCACCCACATTTCCACTCACCTTAAAGAACTCCACTGCCTCCACATACACAAGTGTGCACACACATTCAAACCACTGCACAGTATAGACCCACTTACCTGAACAGCTACATCAGCTTCCACACCATCAACAGACACCTTCACTCAGCCAACCTCCTGATTGCCGCTGTCCCCTGTATCCAAAGAGTCAGAGTCTGCAGCCATTCCTTCTGTTACCTGGTTCCTAAAGCCTGGCACAAACTCTCCCTTCACATGAGGGCCTACAGCTCAGCCTTTAAATTCAGGAAGAAACTGAAAACATGGCTCTTCACATAGGCTGCAGACAGGGCAGCATCCCTCCTTCTAGGCAGTGCCAGGACACCCTCCTGGGTGAGATGCACACTTTAAAAGTACACATGACAAAACATAACATAACATAACTTAGCATAACATAACTGTTGGACTAGGCCCTGTTTAAGGGGCCTTCTGCAAACTCTTGGCCTTAACCCTCCTGTTTTCAAAAACGTTTTTCCTCAGTCTTTAGGACTCTGTGTACTTTACCGCTGCTAATCAGTGCTAAAGTGCTTGTGCACTCTCCTTTAAGCATGGTAAAATTGGCTTACACCCAAATGGCCCATATAATTTACTTATAAGTCCCTAGTAAAGTAGCAGTACAGGAACCCAGGCCTGTAAATGAAATGCTACACATAGGTCTGCAGCACTATCGTGCCACCCAGTTAAGTAGCCCTTTAAAACATGTCTCACATCTTCCATTGCAGCCTGTGTGTGCAGTTTTTAAACTGCCATTATGACCTGGCAAAATAAACCTTTTGCCAGCTCTAAACCTTCCTTTTTAGTACATATAAGACCCCCCGAGTGTAGGCCCTAGACAACCATAGTGCTGGGTGGGTTGTATTAAAATAGTTGGACATACACTTTTAAGTTTTACATGTCCTGGTAGCGAAAAACTCTCAAATTTGTTTTTCTATATTGCAAGCCTACCTCTTACATTGCATAACATTGGCATTCCTTAACAGATTTAATAATGTATTACATTTGGTTGGGAGCAGGTAGGAGTGTCATGTTTGGTGTCTGAGAAATTGTAATTTAAAAACCTCTTTAATGGTAAAGTCAGATTTTGAGTCACAGTTCTGAAAATGCCACTTTTAGAAAGCTGGCATTTATTGCCCTAACAATTTCGTGCTTGCGGCGTCTTCCTAGGTCACATGACTAGATGTAGCTAGTAGTTGGCCTTTGTGTATTTGCATCACAATAGAGGGTCTGGGTGTTGGCAGAATGAGCCACCCTGGCTTGATGGGTGGCGGGGCTGTCATCTACCACATTTGCACTTCAAAGGCACTGGCCAGGCTCACACACAAAGGACTTTACACTAGCCAATTGTGCCCCCAGACAGACTGGGACCAGGGTAAGAAGGCAGGAAATTCCAGACACTTCTGCAAGGGGGAAAACTCCAGATGCTTCTCCCACTTTGTAGTGGGCACTAGGTACAAAAGGGGACCCTCGGACCCAATCTTCAGTACACTGCTGGACCTATTGATACTACAGAAGGACTCCCCAGCTGACCTGCTGCACTGGATCTGCCTGGACCTACAACTGGACCTGCCTGAGGTCTGCCCTGCAGTCTGGGAAGGAAGACTGGACCTGCACTTTTCATCCCAGGCTAAAGTGACTCCAACTGTCAGCTGACTGACCCCCTGTTCTGAGCTACAAATACACAACAAGCTTCAGAGGCCTCTCTACCATTGCCCTGCTGACCTGCTGCACTGGACCTGCAACTGGACCTGCTTTAGCCCTGCTGGCCTCTGCTAGAGTGAGTTCCTGAATCCCACAAGGTGCTTCCAAGGTCTTGGACCCCTGGTGTGGCATCAGTTGAGTTCATCCTTGAACAAAATGAGAAATACTGTAGTTTTGGGCTCTTCACAACCAGGAACAGACCACTTCATGCCAACATCTTGCCGCTCGCAGTGACTGCCAATGCAAAGCTCCAGCAATGACTGTCCGCAACACCCGACAGGATCTTCGTGCTGCAGCGACACTCTGCGACACCCGGCCTGCTCTTCGCACTACAGTGATGACTATCCATGACACCCTCTCTGCTCCTTGTGGCCTCCCTTACATGAACAGGACTCTTTGTGCTGGACTTTAGATGGTAACTTTTTCAGCGGGACTAACCTGATCCCTGTGTCCAGCCTGTGCTTCATCATGATCTGCCTGAACTTGTGACTTTCACCCGCTCTTACATGACCAGATAACTATGAGTGGCACTTTGTGCTTTTAGGTACTATACTTACTTTAAATATTTGAAATTGCATATCTCAGGTTCTACTGATTGGATATTTGTCATTTTGGTGTCAACTAATTTATTAAAGTTTACTCTATTTTGCCATATTGGTGTGGATTTTTTCTTCTGTTGTGTTTTCAATTTACTGCTGTTTGTGTGCTGCATACTTTACACATTGGGGCCGATTCCGATCTCGGCCGGTAGTGCTCCGAATCGGATTCGGATTCACCGGATCCGATTCGGAGCCCTGTTTCCCGACCGAATCGTACGCGGGTCCGGCCGAGCGAGTACGATGCAAGCACCCGCGAAATCGCCGACCGACTCGAACGCGGCTGCAACACGCTCCGACCGACTTGCATGGACACGACTCGCACCGCGCTATGGAGACGTTTCCCGGCCGGGTAAGTACGATGCGCGCCGCGAGCAGTCCGACCGACTCGCGTCGTCCGGCTCGAAAAAGCTGTCGGAGCCGGACTTTGGGGGTCCGCGTTGGACCCCCCTGTACGCGTAGGCGCACGAGTCGCACACAGGGGGGACCCATGGGTCCCTCCTACCTGTGCATGTACGCCGCGATGTGCATGGACGCGTACCCGCTGTAGGGGGCGCCCTTGTTCGCCTCGCACCCATTGAGTCAATGGGAGCCCGCGTACGCGTTGTACGATAGGCTCCCATTGACTTCAATGGGAGTCCGACCGACTCGAGTCCGATAGCATGCGTGCGCATCGTACTCGTTCGGTCGGACTGCTAGGGTCCGATTCGGTCGGAATTCTCTCTGGGTCCAGCTCGGTCGGAGAGATTTCCGGCCCGAATCGGAATCGGCCCCATTGTCTCTAAGTTAAGCCTGACTGCTTTTGTGCCAAGCTACCAGAGGGTTAATTACAGGTTAATTTAGGGACTTCTTGTGGTTCACCCTGGCATGTATTGTGGCTGTTGCTTGAGTAGGGATTCACCTCCCTCAACCAATAACCCAATTTCTTACAATAACAATACCATTTCAACACATTTAATTTCAAGCAGGTATCATTCATCCATTCTGGTAAAGTGAAACCCCTTTTGCCTGACTGTCTCCAACATAAAATTAAAGAAGTTGGGATTGCTGCTTAATCAACAGAAAGGCAATAACAATAATAATCTGTTTTATATAGCACTACACTTTTTATACTTCTAAGTACTAAAATCAACAGCTGTTTATATTGACTTAATTGGCCTTGTTGGCATTCAAATTGATGATATGCTACTCACAGTATATGATAACAAAGAGGGGCCGATTCCGATCTCGGTCGGAGGCGCACCCAATACCATTCGGTCGGGAAAAAAGCCATGCGAAAGCCTGTTTCCCGACCGAACCGTACGCGGGTCCGGCCGAGCGAGTACGATGCGACTCCGCCGACCGACTCGTCCGGGCGACCCGACCGCTCCGACCGACTCGTACCCGGATCGTACCGCTCCGACCGACTCGCTCGGACCCGATTCGCACCGCGCAATGGAGACGTTTTCCGGCCGGGTAAGTACGATGCGCACCTCGACCGCTCCGACCGACTCGCGCCGTCCGACTCGAACTCGCTGTCGGAGCCGTACTTTGGGGGTCCGTGTCGGACCCCCTGTACGCGTACCCGTGCGAGGCGCACACAGGGGGACCCATGGGTCCCCCTACCTGTGCGTGTACGCCGCGGGCGCTCGCGGCGTACTCGCTGTAGGGGGCGCCCTTGTCCGCCTCGCACCCATTGAGGCAATGGGAGCCCGCGCACGCGTTGTACGACCGGCTCCCATTGAGTTCAATGGGAGTCCGACCGACTCGTGTCCGATAACATACGGACGCATCGTACTCGTTCGGTCGGACTGCACGGGTCCGATTCGGTCGGAAATCTCTCCGGGTCCGGCTCGGTCGGAGAGATTTCCGGCCCGAATCGGAATCGACCCCAGAGTGTTTAACTCACTGATCCATCTTTCTGAATCTTCCCACTGGCAGTTCACCAGACCAAAACCACATGAGATAACACACACTTGCCCTATTACCACCTCTCTCCCCAGTGCCAAAGGTAGCACAGCTTGCAGGCTAATACATTTCAATGGAGTGTTTGGTTTGAAGCGCCCTGTAAACAATATTTTGAAAAATTAGAACTTTTCGATATATATATTTGAAGCACATTTTTCCTATGTATTATCTGAAATTCAGCACTAAATATCAATTCAGGAATATCATCTGACCATAATATTATGGCCAAAAATCGTGAATACAAAAATATCGTGGACCAAAATATTAAAGGTAAGTATATTGTTTTTTACTGTTTAATATTGAAGTTTAAAATATTGATTAGTTTAATATGGTTTTTATTATGGTGTTTTATGCATTGTGCTAAGGATTTATTTGAGAGGCTGTTGTCTTTACTGAGGGATTAGGTAGGTAGTGTTTTTTATCTATCAAATATTGTTAATTGGCCAATTTGTTAATTAATTATACTTTGAAATTGTTATTTTGTGATAAATGTTTACAAAATATTAATTTTGGGTGAATGGTTGTTTTTGTGGATTGGGCTCATAATGTTTTTATGTATACATTAATGTAAATTCATGAATATAATATTTTTAATTCATTCATTGCTATTAACTTATTTGTTGTTTATTTGTTTAATTGTGTAATCTTTTTTAAGTTATTTATTACATTTTAAATTTGAGTTATACGGTTTCTTGAGGGAGTGGGTCAGAAGTCCATTAAGTAAAATATTGATAAATTAAAATTTATTGATTACTGTATTAATTATGTAATATTTTAATTGGCAAATAATTTGTTGTATTTTTTATTTAATGTTTAGATTTAAACATTTGAATGTAGAATTTTGTACAATTTGTTAAAGGTATTTTTATTAATTTTGGCAAAGGGTTGTGGGGTATAGTGTGTGTTTGGTTGAGTTTGTTAGGGTTGTGGAGTATATTGTGTGTTTGGTTGGGTTTGTTATTAAAAACAATTTGCATTTAAGTTAAAATGTATATATGTTATATATTAATGCAATGATTCTATGTGTAGCGAAATATTTTTAGGTTTGTGCATTTTTGGGTGTGTATGAGGTGTAGTTGTAGTTTCATTCTTATCATGTTTATTAAATTATAGTTTTTTTTTATAAATGGTTTGAGAAATTTTAATGTTAGTAAGGATTCAATTTTTTCTAGTTTTTTTAGCTTTTTTAAATGGGTAAATATATTATTTGGGTTTGGTGGATGCCCCCTCCCACCCCAAATTTATGCACTTTCTTCAATTCTTTTTAAACTGCATTTAAAATTGTAAATCTGCTCCTCCCACGTAATCATATTCAATTTCCCCAACATTTGCTGGACTGGAATTGGAACAGTAAATTTGGCCCTCCCCCCATTTATTTACTTTCCACAATATTTGTTGAAATGGAGTTAGAATAATAAATCTAACCCTCTGCAAATGCATGCACATTTTATAGCATTTGTTAGACTAGAGTTAGAATAGTACATCTGAACCATTTGAATGTTTACACTGTGCCCAATGTTTGTTAGACATGATTTACTATAGTACATTTTAAATCACCCCAATGTTTGCACTTTTCCCTACTTTTGTTAGATTGGACTTAGATTAGTAAATTTGAGACCCCATTCATAATGTATGTATTTTTCTCAATGTTGTAGGATTCTTTTAAAGCATTGCATCTTAATAGCTTTTTTTTGTCTATTTATTTTTTGTAACGTTTTTAGAGTACAGCTAAGTTTCTATTTTTACTTAATTTTGTAACTTTTATAAAATATTTTGAGAGTATTTAAGTACACATTAGAGAAATATTTACATTTCATATAATTTTAATTGTGTTCTGTTTCTATAATGTACTTATAATTGTTTGATAAATAATTAGTTTTTAATAAAATAAATGTATATTATGCAGGTTTATGTTGTATTTTAATCTTTAATATAAAATATTAATGTTATCTTTTTATTTAAAATTCAATTTGATTAGATTCAATAAACTTTATTCGGTTTGTACCACGTTAAAACCATAAAAGCGTCATAACCGTTGTGCAATAATAAGGTATGAATACATATAAATACATATAAAATTTCATATAAGATAGACTATTTCCAAAATTATACAAATATACAATGAATGTTCATATTAAAAGCAACCACAGTCCTGTTTAAATGGAGCCTGCCATATTCAGGATGACGACACTAAGCTATTAAAATATGAACAAATAAAGCAATATAGGATAAAATCATGTTACATATTGCGTATTCACAAATCATCCTCCATGGGGGACCGTGGTCTAATAAGCTAAGACATGTCACTTTCTGTACTAGGTAGTGTGGCCCTAATGCGCATCACCTTAGAGAGAAACGTGGCTACCCGATGAAAAACTAAACTATCCTTGATCTCATACAAAAATTGAAAGGCCTCCTGATAGTAAAAATTTCTTTCATTCGTAAAAAGCAGTTTAAGATATTGTTTCCTTTGACTGATAAAACGTACAAAAAAATGCGATATGCAAGGTCAATTGTTTCAATCTATTATCAAAGGGGAATTTTTGGTTTAAAGAGCCTCACCCTTCATTCCTTGGAAAAGAGACCCTTTGATGAGAAATTAGGAGTAGATATCAAGTTAAAAGAAATCTGTGGTGAGAATTATGGACTAGCGTAAGATACTTTTTGCACCTGGACTGAACATTTATTGTCAAGTATCTTGCCACAGAGGCCTTGGAATAAACGGACTGAGTCCTTTCCTCATGGCAAATTTTAAGGATGTGCTCCTTAAGGCATTTTTTAGGGTAGCCAGTAATATCCTCTGGATGGGCCCAAAGGGTTCGACGGAGCCACGAGAAGGTATTACCCTGGAGAGTGTGCAGCCTTGATGATTGTTTGACTACAGGCACCCTCCCCTTCCGTGACAGCTCATGAGGCCTAAACTTCCTTAAATTAGTGTTATAGAAAATACCGATTAGGTATGTTTTTTTGCATGCTCATTTTAGCATGAACTGTGGCTAAATATTATTAGGCCCATGAATTACACATAGGAAATGTGTGAGTGGAGTAGGGATCGTGCATGGTCCTGAAGAAGAAAGCCAAGGGGGTGGCTTTTGAAACATGTTGACCCAGTAGAAGGCACCTCATTAAAGTATACCCTCTACGTCTCCCCATTTTTAATGTTTCCAGCTAGGGAAGGCAATAAAATTTATTTTTTCCACTAGCCAGGTTAATTTTAATTTTGCACCACTATCTTTCCCGACCCTACCACTCCCCACTTTGCACGACACATAGTTTTTTTTTCACTTAATTAAGTGCTCACGTGTCTCCGTAGGTCGCAACACGCCCGCCCCATAGAGGGTCGGGAAGACCCCTATGATGAAGCATGACACCGAATTAATTTTCAGTGTGTGAGGGTTTAAAAAAAAAAAAACATAGAGTGTTCCCCATGATAAACTGTTGGGGGCCCATTACGATACCCGGCGTAAAAAAATCCGCCAGGCATGGAAGCGGCAAAAATCCGCCCGCACACACCGTCTGAACACCGACCACGCCATTACGATGACACAAACCGAAAACCGCCATCGGCGGAAAAATCACACAAAATACCGCCCGCCATCGTCCGAGTCGGAGTCAAACCGCCCGCCACGGACGGAAACACGCACGACAACACAAAACCGCCCGCCCTCACGGCCGACACACCGCACGTGAGATTACGATCGCACCGCCATGAGCGCGGGAAAACTACAAATATACCGCCCGCCAGCGCAAACAACGCCGATGAGAATCGACACGGCAGAAGCCATGGCGCCCACGTCCCTGCACAGAAACCATCCGCTGACAAAAACAATCGCACACAACATGGCCAACAATTCCACACAGCAAGGCACGCACAAATACACAAGCACAGTACACATCCCGAAAACACCCCCCTGGACAAACAAAAACTACAAAGGCCAGAACCCCAGACACAACACACCTGAAAACAACAGACCATGAGGACACACCCACATAGGTAAGTACAAAAGCAGCACTCCCACAGACCACAACCCCTTGCAACATTGCAAACTAGAGAGGAGAGGAGAGGACACAGTGACACAGCAAGGACAGCAGCACACCACAGAAACGCACACATCACAACCACCACCACCACCACCACCACCACCAAACACCGGCACCACAAACCCCCTGCACAGTACACAACACACACCGCACCAGCACCACAAACACCATGGCACCACAAAGAATGCCCAAGTTCACGCCCATTGAGCTGACGGTCATGGTCGACGAGATCATCAAGGTGCACCCACAAATCTATGGGAACATGGTCCAGCACACACCACTAGCCACCAGAAACAGAATGTGGAACCGGATCGTAGACCAGGTCAATGCAGTCGGGACCCTGCCCAGGAACAGAGTCGAAATAAACAAACGGTGGAATGACGTCAAGAGCCTGGTCAAGAAGAAGGAGACCAAGAACAGAGAGCTGGCAGCCGTCACTGGCGGAGGGAATCCCGCGCTCTTCAAGACCTTCAAAGCGTGGGAGGAGAAGGTGCGAGTCATCATACATCCCGAGATCCTCGCCGGATTAGCAGGGGGAGTGGAGGCTGGTAAGTACAAACTAATGTATACCAGCACACCGCTATGTACTCACATGCACTACCACCATGCCACAGCTCCCAGGGACAAACACCCCCATGTCCAGCACACAATACACAACACATCACACACACATGCAACAGACACCACCACACACAGCCCAAACAGAACAACTGTAAGATGCGTGGGGACATGTGTACACTCAGCCAGCCACGTAACCACCAACAGGTCCCCAAATATGCCAGAAGCGCCACAACGAGCACCCACCACACCATGTGTCCGCCACAGCTGCACTAACCGACAAGTAACAGGTAAGTGGCAGGAACACAAAGTGCAGTGGGTGGGAGGGTGGACAGCCCAAGTACAACACACACCAGGCCCCTAGTCCCACAGCACAGCAAGGAGGAGCATCCCCCACACCCCACAGCCACGTGTCAGCCACCGCAGTGCACAATGACAGCCGAAAGGTAGACATCACGGTCCACAGCAATCGGTGTCAGTGGGTGTCCAGCCACCACCACGACCCACAACACCCCCCACCCCCACAGACCTGCAACATGGAGCACCCCCCGCTTAGAACCATGTGGCATCCAGTACAGTGCACGCCCGAACAACCTGCAGGTGGGAAACTGGATAGGGCTGGATTACTGGAGGCATGAGGACCGTAACACGACCAACACATGGGACATGTCACGTAGCAGACGAACACGCAACACCGCCCACCGTCACGAACAAGTGAACAATGTGCACACGGACATGAACCACAGACTCACACCTCACATGACCCATCACAGACACAGCAACACCCAAGGAGCTACGTCTGCATGCACAAGCCACACTGAATATAGTACCACACGGCAGCCACTGTGCAACTCATCACACACAACCGAAACACCATTGAAGTCCTGTCCATGTAGCCCCTACTGCCTGTCAACCACACACCCCACAACTACGCCTATGTAAGACAAACAACACTAGACGCAACAGAGCGGAACAACATAAATGCACACGAACACCACTGAACCCATCAAACACACAGACACACCATGCACATACAACATACCATCCATCCCATCCGTCAGCCCCAGTCTCATGAAAGGCATGTCATCCGCACAGCTGCCACACATACAGCAGTCACGCTAAGATACATGCCCATGACCAACCATGTGCCAGAAGTCAATGAAGCGCACGCCACACTGTGAGCAACAACACACAACATGGGCCACACCCCCCGAGCACTGCAGTGATGCACATGGCACAGGGCAGCACGCACACCAAGGAGATGGGACAACTGCAATACGTTGGCTGGCACACAACCAACACTCACTCATAACGATGCGTCCAATGCCATGTCCAGTAATCACAACAGACAGCAAATATGCAGGCCATGTCAGGCATGCACACACCTCAGACCATGCACTGTCATGCTGCCACAACACATGTCACGTTCGGCACCCATGGCTCACAGCATGTACCCCAAAAGCATATTCCCTCCCAAATGCGAATCTGGGGCATGGCCCCCATGTTGCCATATGCGTTCCTAAGCGTTCCATTTGAACCCCAAAAGCATATTCCCTCCCAAATGCGAATCTGGGGCATGGCCCCCATGTTGCCATATGCGTTCCTAAGCGTTCCATTTGAACCCCAAAAGCATATTCCCTCCCAAATGCGAATCTGGGGCATGGCCCCCATGTTGCCATATGCGTTCCTAAGCGTTCCATTTGAACCCCAAAAGCAAAGTACAAACCAGACCCAGGATGGGCCAGGAGCCCGCATACACCAGAGTCACAATAAGTAGGGGCACAGCAACACACCCATCGGCATGGCCAATCCGTCCCATGCCACATGTGCACAGCACACAGTCCCATTGCCAAGCACACACAACTACAAATGGTACAGCCACACACACGCCTCCGGGAAACCCATGTACGAGATTGCTCGAACTGTTAATGTCAGACGACAAATACATACTTCGCAAGGTGCAACACAATAACAAATCTCATTCTCTCCACAGGTGACGAACTGCTGGATGCTGGGGATGGAGCCAGCAGCCAGCACAGCCAGCCTACAAGCCCCCAACGAGGACACACGGATGTGGAGGATCTGTCCACCTCTTCGGACACGGACCACCAAGCAGGCCCATCTGGTGTGGCAGGGCCCAGCCGCTCCCCAGGACCCCTCCTACCCACCAACCCATCATCCAGGGCTGCTGAACATTCCCAGCCCCCTGCTGCCACTGTCGTTGCGGCCACACCCACGGTCATTGCGGCCACACCCACGGTCATTGCGGCCACTACCACTGCCGCAACCGCCACCATCGCCGCACCGACCACCACCGCCGCCACCACCACCACGTCTTCGCTGGCACCAGCCCCAGCGCAGGTGGTGGCCCGGCTGACTGGATCCACCCTGGGAGCCACAGCGAGGACCGTGGTGAGCAATGTGGCTAGTGGGCAGGCCGGTGGCAGCAGGACTGGTAGGAGGAGCAGGGTCAGGCAAACGCCAGCCTCCCCTGGGAGCCATGCCCTGCCTCAAATGGCCAGAGTCCTTGGGGCCTATGAAGAGGCCCAAGGACAATGGGCCAGGTCAGCTACAGACACGCGTGAGGTGCTGGGGGTGCTGAGGTCCATGGACGCCCGTATGGGCCAACTCGTGGACCTCATGGGCCAGCTGGTGGTGGCGGTGAGGTCACAGCCAGGGACAGCAGCTCCCCTCCGCCACCACCTGCCGGGGCGCAGGGTCGAGCAGCAGTGTCCAGTTCCCCTGCGTCCACAGCCAGTGAGCACACCTCAACCACCAGCATGTCGCAAGCAGGCACCCCCCTCGCAAACGTGGAAGGGGCCGTCCGAAGTGGAAACAGATCTCCCGGGAGGACTTCGCACGCTCCAGACGCAAGTGAGGCAGCCAGCCAGCCTTCCTTGACCACCCACTGCATTGACTTGGACTACGATCCCACTCCACACAGCCATCTGGATGGCATGTGTGTGTTGGACTATGGACATAGAACCAATGGGTACACCCTGAGCATCACGCAGCCATGACCGACAGCTCATTGTCACTGCACGCACCACTTTTGTCATCACCTTACACACAATCACATGTCACAGTTTGAAATAAATGCACCTCTTACACAAACTGCTGTTTGTGCCCTGTGTTTTATTTGTACGGAATACAACGGCCACCTTGGGCGGAAAGGCACCTGATGCGTGGCATGGCAATGGAACCGGAGGGCCTGTAGGGACCTAGGGGTGGGAGACAGAACAGGAGCACATTCAATGAGTGTGTCACACAACCATCACCCAGTACATGTCAACAACTACAAGCAATGTACACACATCGCACAGAGCAATAGGGCACAATGCCACAGCCACCAACAGTGGCATACTACCCTGGCCATGGAGCGTTGACACACAGCACGCAGTGAACAAACGGCCATCCTGACACAGCACACACACACCTGCACAGATACAGCCACATCAGCCGTCGTACATGGACACTCACCGTCAAGTGAAGTAGTGGGCGATGAGCTGCTGCCGCACATTACCAGCTTCCTCCTCTCCGCTGTCCTCCTCACTCGAGCTGTCCTGGTCTGCGGGCTGGGGCCCTGGTTGATCTCCGTCATCCACGATGAGGGGGATCTGCTTCCGAATGGCCAGATTGTGCAGCATGCAGCACGCCACCACTATCTGGCACACCTTCTGTGGGGAGTACGCCAGCGCACCCTCGGTGCGGTCCAGGCACCTGAACCTGGACTTGAGGAGGCCAAAGGTACGCTCGACCACACGTCTGGTCCTCCCATGTGCCTCATTGTAGCGATCGTCTGCTGGGGTGCGAGGATTCCTCAATGGACTGAGCAGCCATGCCCCATTCGGGTACGCAGAGTCACCTGGGTGTGAGGGACACAGAGAACCGTTGCTATTCCAACTGGACAGGGGACAGCATCGCACAACCAGCACGCTACACCACTCCACATACTCACCGACAATACAGCCATGATCCTGTTGCAGATTGGACATCAGTCGTGGCAAGATGCTGTTGCGCATTATGTGTGCGTCATGGGCCGAGCCTGGGAACTTTGCACACACGTGGGTGATCACCATGTCCGCAAGGCACACCACTTGCACATTCAGGGAGTGCGTGTGCTTCCTGTTGCGGTACAGGTGCTCAGTGGCCTGTGGTGGAACAAGGCCAACATGTGTGCAGTCAATGGCTCCAACGACGTGTGGGATTCTGCCAAGGGCATAGAATGCACCCTTCACTGCCGCCAATTCACGAGCCCTGGGGAAGCGGATGTACCTGTTTCGGTACATCATCATGGCTGCCAGTACATCCCTCAGCACCTTGCTGAACATGGGCTGGGACATCCCTCCTCCACTGCCCACTGTGTGCTGGAATGACCCAGTGGCGAAGAAATGCATGGCGGCCATCACCTTAGCCGTGGGGGTGACAGCTGTCGGATACACCCTGCGGGGACGGAGATGGGGTTCTAACATGGCACACAGTCGATGCAGGGTTGGCCTGTCCAGCCGAAACTTCCTAATGACCTCTGTATCGTCCATGTCCGCCAGCAATTGGTATGGGCGGTCAATGTTCGGTCTCCGCCTAGGGAAAATGGCAGTGGACACATGTCAAAGCAACACGACACATAGCAATTTCGCATACACATCACTGACATGACTGAGCAAGCACATGAGCCACAGCCCAGCTGTCAAGCTGGGACGGCACGGCCACAATACACTTACACAGGTCTCCCAACAATGGCAATGGCTAGTGATACAGACCACTGCCATGTGCATGCACATGGGGATCTAGGCCCCAATGACTTGCGGGGCGTGCTGATGGGGACTGACTGCATATTCGTCAAGCGGCAACGCCACGGCAACATGAATGTCTGCTGAGCATGGAACTGCTTCCGAGGCTGGATGAGTATGGCACACGACGACGACGATGTGGGCACAGGCTGAGCGGCCAAAACAAGTGGGACCTGTGGCACGAGGGGATATGAGACAGTAGTAGGTGTCAGCACTGCACCCTATGTACAGCACTGTACGGATCACACCTCCCGAAACATTGACAGGTGTCCACATTGACAGCCCCATGCCAAGACGGCTGTGTGCTTGCAGTCACACGTCACAGGTGAGAGGTTACATTGCACGTGCCAGGTGGCAGACGTACATAGTGGGAGCTGGCATGTGTGTGCATGTGTCTCCTGTTCAGGATCCACCAGATGGGCGCTGACTCTGTACTGACCATTGGACACAGCATGTTCCGTGGAAGGCTTGTGTGTGGGATGGTGGCACTGGATGTGCCTCCGTTGGGTGGGGGGCCATGCACAGGGCGGGTACGTCGATGATTGCGCATTGTTGGTCACGGTGGGTGCACCCACTAAGATGTGTTGCCCTGTGTTCAATTCCTATGTCCGCATGATGATGGACTGTAGATGTGGGCAGACTACACATTGGTCGATGTGCTGTCTATATGCATGTGCCTTCACACCAGGCACAGCTGCCCCTGCACATGTGACCCCTGCTGGACTCGCTGCTGGGTCTGTGGAGCTGATGCACCTTCTGTGCGTGGGGCGGACAGCTCTCCTCACTTCCCTCATTGCGCATGTCATGACTTTGCCGCAGGTGACATGGATCATGGAGGGCCCACATGTACGCGTGGGTAGGCTACACATGATTGTTCACTGGTCGCCACCCCCAGTCAGTGTTTCGAATGGGAAGGTTGTCGTGCTGGTGGTATGTTCGATGTGGCGGATGGGCGGGCCTAGGTGCGGGCTTACATTCCGGACATGGGGGGTAGTTGGATTGGCGACTAGTTGCAGTACACACGGGACACGTCTCTTCCTTTCCACATCTGGGTCATCCCTTGTACTCACTGACAGTGATACAGTCATCTTCGCCCCAGCCCTCATGTCCTCCCCTCGCTCCCCCAATATGCATGTGCACCTGCGAGGCTAGCGCTTGCACAGGCAGCCCCAAGCTCGCACCAGAGAGGGCAAGGAGTGTATGTGTGGGTCCAGTTGCACGAGTGGGCTGTCTCAGGGTATGATGTGTTGCGGGACGCCGTCCACCTGCGTGGTGCCCCAAATGGAGACCCGGCCTGCATGGACTATGCATCACAGTCTTCGCCTTCCGGATCCGCCACCTGCGACACCCAGTGGCTGTGGCTGCCCTTGCGGCCATGCCGCGTCCGTCTGTGACTGATGGCCCACACATTCACTCTTTGGCCTCTCTGGGGAGGGCTCGGGGGTGGTGGCGCACGCGCTTGCACTTAGTCGCAATGGCATGTGGCGTGGTTGGTATAATGGGCAATGGATGGGATGGTGCGAGCCACCTCCCGTGACGTCAGTGCTGCTCGTGCTGTGGTGCGTCCCCCTACACTTCCATTTGACTTGTGCCATGCTAGACGTTGAGGTTCATTTGCCTGCGTGATATGACCAGGAGGAGCGCGAGGAGACCTCTCACACACCATGCTCCACTGCCATCCCGTGCCCTGTATTGCCTGTGCGGATTGACTATGTTGGGGTTACACCTGGTCGACTGGGGCTGTGTGTGCCTTGTCAAGGGGCATGGCGGGCGCACAACAGGATCCAGCTTGTCCACAGAGGGTGGGCTGAGGTGCGCCTGGTACCGCTTTGTACGTGTGCCCGGCTGCTGTGCACACACGTGTTCACTCCCCCCGACAGGTGTCCTCTCACAATGCCCAGGGAAGCGGTGGTGTACTGTTCATGACCCCTCCCAACACGGCGTGCTCCAACTTGGCATGTGCGCATCTACCCGTCACACCCACCCACCTGAGCACTGCGTCCATACGACTTCACACGACACATGTGTGTCTTCCACAGTTGTGCTACTCATTTGCGTTGACATCCAATACCAGTGGACTACATGGTCATGTCACGACTGCCGTGTACTTCACATACTCTCATCCTCTCTCATTCGTACTTGTGAAATGAGTCAGCGGAGACAGTTTTGGTTTCAAACATTATATTGAGTCTTCTGTCCTCTGTGATGCAGTATAGTGGACACTACTGGCAGCGGAATACATGTTGAGGATATACTGAGCATGATTGCAAATGGGATAGGGTGTGGGGTTACATGTGATTGGCTGTTGCATGTGGGATGTGGGCTTCAGAGTGACATCTGCTTGGCCAAGGCTGTGCTAATGTACATTTACGTATAGCTGCGGAGCTGCGGACTTTGACACAGACGGTATACATGTAGCCTACCAGACCGCTTGGCATCATGGGCACAGTCCATCTCAGTTCCATGTGACAGGTTTGCTGCGGTTGTTCCTCATGCACGCATGCATGTGAGATGACATCAGGGCATGTGCTTGCATGCATGCAGCGGCGTGCCACTTGTTGTTGCACTGTGGTGGTTACTGGACATGTCACAGTCACTGGGGTCGTGTTGTTGTTGTATGCACTTGTCGTCCATGCAAAGGTCCTGGTATGGGATTCCCGGGGCGGGGGTGGGAGGGGTGCAGCACCCACAGACTCCAGGCGACCTATTCATGTCCACTGAGCGGTGTGTGTGTCCATGGGCGCTGGATCCATGTCGTGTCCTGGTTGTTCGTGCAGTTCCGTCCATGTGGGTGCGATACACAGACCCCATGCCACTGCCTCCCACGATGCATGCGGTGTTCCTGGATGTGATGGGGAACAGTGTGCATGTCCCGGTCATATCCGATGTCATGGCGATGTCGTTGATGGTGTGGTTACAGTTGCCGGTCGTTTGGTATGGCTGTTGTGGTGGTGACTGGCCAGTCCGTGCGGAAGCTAAGCATGGGTGCGGGGTTGGACATCATAGGTCAATCGGGGAACCTGCGTTGTGGTCCGACGAATTTACAGGTTGTCAGGTATGCGATGCCGTCCAGCAGGGCTTCCATGTCATTGGTGGTGTACATGTTTGCCAGCCAATGTAGCGGATGGTGGCTGTCAAGGTGTTGTTCGTAAGTTGTCCCTTGGAGGACCATGATGGGGCATGCTGGGTGACATTCGATGTAGCTGTTCTCGATGATCCGTCGTGTGGAGGCACAGTGGTCCCATTTCAGTGCGGGTGCGATGTTGGCCACATACGCCATGCCCCCATAGGCAGAGCAGGCCCTGTCGTGTGCGTCCAGAGGGAGGAGTAGTGGTAGCAGGTCCGCCTTCAGACATGCCGGGTTGGAGAGGCATATCTCCACGGGTTGCTGGTAGGGACACCTCCGACAGTAGAAGACGGGCATGACGCAGCTGAACAATGTGATGCGGTAAGTCAGTCGGTAACTTACGTTCAGCAGGGACAGGAGATCGCATCCCAATATATGTAACAGGTTGGTTTTGTACAGCTTGAGCTGTCCGGCGTAGTTGGGTAGGTGTGTTGCGGTTGCCATTTCGCAGCGGTGCGTTGTGGTGGCGTGCTCCGGCTGTGTGTGCAGTCTGCAATGTGCATGCTCCGAGGTTGCTGTGAGCTCTGTGTAGTCGTAGGGAGACAGGACTTGTGTTCTGTTGGCTTGTTTGGAGGACACGGGCCCTCATCCCACATGCTTCTCAGACAGTTCAAGGTCAGTGATGTGTGACTCCTTCCAATTAACTTGCATGTGGCCGACATGGGGGAGTGTTTTCTTCTTTCTTCCCCGTCCGTTGTGTGCTTCTGTGATATGCGCTATCTGCCCTGTGGTCGGTCTCCTCGGCATGCCTGTGTTGGTCTATTCTTGGACAATGGCTGTATTCACCGGCTTCTGTCGTAGGGCTGTGGTTTCGGAGTTGGAATGGAAGGTCATTCAGTGCTGTCTGCTCTCCCTTGTGTGGGCGGCAGGCTGCCTTCCGCTCTGCGTTGGGCCTTGTGTGTGAATGTTATTCTTGGGCCACCTGTTGTCGGTCCCCGGGCTCTTTGGTGTTCCGTTTTATATGTCTTGTTCATATGTGCAGGGTGGTATGGGTGTTTCAGTGTGGTACTGGCGTTCCTCTTCCCGAAGGGGCCCTGCTTCTCCTAGTTGGTGTTGCCGCCGCTGTGTGCTACGCCATGTTTGTTACACTGGGGTGTGTCCTGCTGTTGCGTGACTTCACTGACATGTGTGCGTCGGTTGTGTGGCGTTGGGTGTTGTCCGTGAATTGGGCGTTGGGGACATGTCTGTGGCAGGCCTGTCACGTGTCATGTGCGTTCGGGGTGGGGCTGATGTGTGTGCTGCTTGGTTGTGTCCCTGTGTCTGTGTGCGACGCATGCATGGCGCTGCGGTTGGCCTCTGCGTTGTGCGCATGTGTGGCGGCGTCATCGCCGCTTTGGGGCCGTGACGGGGTGGTTGGTTCCTAGTCCCAGGTGGTGTGTACACATGTGTTACGCGATGTTACGATTTGGCCTGTGTGTCATATGTGGATGCAATGGTGGATGTGTAGTGTACACGCGCTGGTGGGGGGTTGTCCGCTTTTTCCGCCCTTGCACTGTGTGCGCTGTTTGCGTGCACTTGTTGTGTGTGTGCCTACCTGCGTCTCCGCTGTACGTTGCGTCCTTGGTGGTGCATCAGCAGGAGCATGGGGAGGGCCTGCAGTGCTGGATTCATGCTCGGGGAGCCGCTTCTTTGTTGTCCGTGCTCGGCGTCCGTGTTACCGCTTCGGTTTGTCGTACGGTATCTCTTGGCCGTGGGAGCCGTTTGTTTGCGGCATCGTAATTTATACGCCGGGCGGGACGTGTTTCGTCGGACGGTGTGTGTCAATTAGGCTGCGCCGCTACGTGTACGGACGCACTTTGATGGCGGACGGTGTTGCTGGCTTGCCGGCGGTGTTTGGCCTACTTTTCGCATCGTAATTGGGCGGGCGTGTGGACTGCTGCGTGCCGGCGGTAACTGGTGGTTTTTGCATCCGCCAGCACGGCGGTTGTGCTTCCGCCCGCCATCGTAATGAGCCCCTTGGGCTCAACACTATTTTCATCACCATCATTACAATTTCCCAAACAAGGAAGGATATATTGTAGTGGTAGAATATTTTTGTTGAATTAGAGCATCTAGAGGAGGACGATTCTACCCTCAGCCCTCTTCACTCCTCCTTTGGGTTTTTTGTTTATTGGGCCCAAAGGTCCCCATCTGTCTTACCAAACCCTCCCAGAGTGTGCTTTATATGCTTCAGCCAGGGGATTTTACTTGCTTGATCGAGACCCATACAATCTTTAATGATAGATCTAGTGAAGTGTAGCTCTGCTTTAGACCATACAGAATCCCATAATAGTAGAGGTTTGATTTTTAATAAGTCTAAGACAAACCCAACACCCAATTCGCTATGAAGGATAGTTTGTGATGTGGATTGGGGTACTGTTAAGAGTCTTCTTAGGAACTTTGGGGCTTATTTAGAAGCCCCTTGTGCCGCTGGTGTGTCACTTTATCGCATATAAAATGTGACCCAATGGCGGCGCAAGGGGCTTTTAAATGAGCCCCTTATTTTTTGTTTTTGTATCATTCCATTGTCCCCCACCCCTCAGACTCCTGCTCCATTTGCTGCAGCTGAAATTGATTTGGCGTTATATAAAATACGCAGCTCTCTGATAGGTTTGGAACCTAGTTTAGAGGCAAACCTAAAATGGCCTTCATTGTTTCTTGCCATATTGGATATGCAGCTTTCCTTATGAGGCTTCCACTCCCCTTTAGAGGAGAACTGGATTACTAGGTAATTAAATTTTTTTGTATTTTGTACTTTGCTCCCCTTAACAAAAAAAAGGTGTTACCCTTTTCCCTTGTTTGACCATAACTCATGGTGAATGTTTTTGCTATGATTATTTTTTAATCTCTCTCTTCCATATAATCAGTAAAGGAGTTAATACTTTTTTTGAAGACTTATAGGTGTAAGCGCCAAACTTGCTGCATTGTCTGCGTACAAAAGCAGTGGCACGGGCCGTCTTCCAATCCTAGGAGTATCTGCACCTTCCCGCTGAAGTTTATGTTCCTCTCCATTTATATATAAAGAGAAGAGGAAGGGTGCCAGCACCCATCCCTGCCGAACCCCTCTCCTTATGTTAGAAGGTGCGGTCAGTTCATTCTCAGTCCCAAAGCTGACTTTAGCAGTTAGGTTATTATACAAATTTGAGAGGAGTGAAATTATTTCCCTAGGCCCCCCAGTTGTTGCATGTATGCCCAAAGTTTATTTTGATTTACCAAATCAAATACACAACTTAGGGGCATATTCTCAAGGACTTATCGCCGATTTATCGGCACTATAGCGCAGCAAAAGTTGAGATAGATTTGTCGCCCTATTCTCAAGCTGGTGCAAACTGCCGAAATCGCCAGTTTCCCAGCGATAGCTGCCGCAAAAAACATCGCCACGAATGAGAGCGACAACTAACGCTAATGATATGCAGAGTAGGCGTTCCCGTGCAAAAACACACGAAAACACCAATTCGCTATATTCCCAACGACCAGCCAGATCTGCGATGCGATCCAAAAACAGGCGATAAGGCGCGTTAGCAGCAGGGATTTAACACCTGCCTTTGACTGGTGTTAAGCAGGACGACAACCTGCAGTATGAAAGGGAGCCCAGCCCAGAGCCACATCTGAAGACCAACACATGTCATGGAGCTACTGATCATGCAGCTCGGAGACCCAAGAGGTCCACAACACCCACCGCCACCACCCCCAGGCCCCCCCGCCCCTCCCGGACTACCACCCAGGCAGCGCAGAACAAGACAGCTGACCTTCCGAAAACGGCATGGCCCCTTAGCCACACAATTGCAGTATGTGGGGAGAAGTGGGAACATTGCTTCCAGTGCGGGCCGCCCGGACGACGCATCATCGCTGGCTGCACACCCGCTGAGCGCTTCAGGTGCCACTAACTCTGTGCAGCTCAAGTCAACGCCACGTGGCTGTGGCCCTTGCTGACCGCTGCTTCCGGCCTACACTGCGGTCAGCAGGTCCCCCAATTCAAATCAAGTCTTGATTCATTGATGGCGCAGTCCAGTAGGCAACAGACATTGCTTCCAGTGCGAGCCGCCAGGACGACGCATCATCGCTGGCTGCACACCCGCTGAGCGCTTCAGGTGCCACTAACTCTGTGCAGCTCAAGTCAACGCCACGTGGCTGTGGGCCCTTGCTGACCGCTGCCTCCGGCCTACACTGCAGTCAGCAGGTCCCCCAACTCAAATAGAGTCTTCATTCATGGATGACGCAGTCCAGTAGACAACATACATTGCTTCCAGTGTGGGCCGCACGGATGACGCATCATCTCTGGCTGCACACCCGCTGAGCACTTCAGGTGCCACTAACTCTGTGCAGCTCAAGTCAATGCCACGTGGCTGTGGGCCCTTGCTGACCACTGCCTCCGTCCTACACTGCGGTCAGCAGGTCCCCCAACTCAAATAGAGTCTTCATTTATGGATGGCGCAGTCCAGTAGGCAACAGACATTCTTTTCAGTGCGGGCCGCACGGACGACGCATCATCGCTGGCTGCACACCCGCTGAGTGCTTCAGGTGCCACTAACTCAGTGCACCACAAGTCATGGACCCTTCATGATTGAATCTTCTGGGCCTGATTCACAGAACTAACTTACGTCAAAATCCTAAACTTACAACAATTTTGGTATTCACAGAATGAACTTACACATTTGGGTATTCACAGAATGAACTTACACATTTGGGTATTCACAGAATGAACTTACACATTTGGGTATTCACAGAATGAACTTACAACAATTTTGGTATTCACAGAATGAACTTACACATTTGGGTATTCACAGAATGAACTTACAACAATTTTGGTATTCACAGAATTAACTTACTCATTTTGGTATTCACAGAAGGCACTTACTCATCAATGAGTAAGTGCCTTCTGTGAATACCAAAATGTGTAAGTTACACAAAATGTGTAAGTTACACAAAATGTGTAAGTTACACAAAATGTGTAAGTTACACAAATGAGTAAGTTACACAAAATGTGTAAGTTACACAAAATGTGTAAGTGTCTTCTGTGAATACCAAAATGAGTAAGTTTATTCTGTGAATACCAAAATGGTAGTAAGTTTAGGATTTTGTCGTAAGTTAGTTCTGTGAATCGGGCCCTCTGTGTGTGATGTCAGAGCTGGTGCCCCTACCTCAGTGAACCACAAGTCATGGACCCTTCATGATTGAATCTTCTGTGTGTGATGTCAGAGCTGGTGCCCCTACCTCAGTGCACCACAAGTCATGGACACTTTCTGATTGAGTCTTGTGTGTGTGATGTCAGAGCTGGTGCCCCTACCTCAGTGCACCACAAGTCATGGACCCTTCCTGATTGAGTCATGTGAGTGTGAAACGTTGATCACTGTTCTAGTTGTTGCCAGCACCAACCACTCCCTGAGGGCTGGCTTACACTCACCGCACACCCATACAGCACAGGCGTCACTGGACATGTGACCCTGGTAATAAAAAGGGGCCGGGCGCATGTGCCCGTAGCCAGTTCCACTATCTATCTAAGTGTGTCCGTGTGGTCATTATGTATGCATGATGGCCCCGGGCCCACCACATCACATTGTGCTGTGGACAGCGGACGCAACCATGTCACCTCAGGCAGTGGGTAAGACCTTTGACACATAGCTTTGTCGTCCCCCCCTGTAAGCGTAAGCGGAGTGGGCTGGGCCGGCGTACGCCAGTCCAGCGAAGGGGTGTGAAGAATTCGCCCGGGGCTCTGCGCGTGGTTCAGTTCTGGCCTGGACAAGGAAGTAACTAATGCGTGTGTCTCTGTTGTAGTGTCTGCGCCACCCGGCCCGCAATCGACAATGTTGCAATGTAGCATGCACCCGGAGGGCGGGCTCGCACAAACGGAGCAATGAAGGAGCGCAAGACCGCTCGGGGTCTTGGCTCATACATGCGAAGTGTTGTGTGTATCTGTATTGCCGCAGCATGTGCCAAATGCCTAGCCTTGATCGCAGCGAGAGTTCAGCCAGGCATGGACTCTACATCTGTGTCCGCCCTATCCTTACCATAGGCCTACACTCACGTGGCCGCCCACCTTCAATGGCCAACATCACAGTGTCGTTGTCAGGCTTGTGGACATGCGCAGACAAGCATGACAATGGTTTGCCGTAGGAGTGCAAGTGATGCAACCGCGCAGCGCACACAAGTAAATAGGCTCAGGGGGAGGAAGGAGCAGCTGTGAGGCAACGTAACACACGGTGATGCCGCTCATTTGCCACATGCAAGTCATGTCAAACATGAATCCCAAAGTCGCACGCATCCCACCCCACCCCCAACAAGCCACATCACATTTCCTGAATGCAAGCAGATGACGAACTAACATTAGGGATGAAAGCTCCATTGTCTGTACTGTCAGGCGGAAGCACATCTGCACCTCCGACCTCGGAATTGCATGTGCCCGGCACCCCCTAACAGATACTATAGCAGCTGATGACGACTCCCACACTACGCACAGCCCGACGAAAGACCAACGTATACACACCCCACACACAGAAGTCCTTGCTCGAAGTTATCTTGCATGGAATTGCCTTCACACTTACTCCCACACCATCCCAGGCGTACAACTGTTGCACACTGAAACAACTCATTGATCCGAGCTGTGGCATCTCATCCACAGAACTGGCCCAGGTCAGAACAGTGCCGCTTCAACCAGAGCCACTGACGCAATGGCAGAACATCCCAGACACATGCACAACCCCTGTCACGTGGAACTGTACCGTGCACGTATGCTGCATTTACTGGGGGCACTGCCATTGGCAGTGCCTCGGATCAGTTACCAGCTAAGCTTCCGCCTTGCCAACGTCACCTGCGTCCAGCCTGTGTTGCATTGTCGATCATGCATATTCGAGTGGTCCATGGATGTCTGCCTATCCAACAGGATATCCAAGGCACCCGTTTATGGGATGCCTTGATACTTGGCATACATGCTGGCAGCTGGACCTGGGAGATTGCACAACTCCTCGTGTGCAGTGACCACATTGAACCGCTCCCCTATTGGGCACGCAGCACATCTGTCCGGACCTGCTAATGGATTGCCTCACCGTCCTGTTTGATGAAGTCGACAACGACCTCATGTTGGAAATGATAGCCTACGAAGCTGCAATCGCTTTCATGGGCGAGTGACTACGTACCTGCAGCCACGACAGATTGGAACCCATTGCACATGTCCCGACACCTTGTTGCATCTTGGAGATCTGATCACATATCCCACGACAACAGTGGACATGGCTGCATTCGCCTGGACTCCGAATACATGAGCGGACAACAACGCGGGTTAACACACACCTGTGAAAGGTGAGGCACTCCCCCGGAGTGGACAGCAGCGCTTGGCAACGTTCCTCCTTCTGACATACTGCTGCATTGGTCTGCATGTTTCGGCACTTATCTTGCCCATACTGACACGCATATACTAATAAAGTCTACGCACCTTCACTTGTATTCAACTGTGATGAGTGTTGATTTGAATGACAATGTGTGTCTCACTGCCTATCTGGGTCACGGCCATACATGCGCATTGATAGCATTACCCAGGGAGTACCTTTTTGTGGAATCACTGTCCCTACATTCATCCATACTTTCATACTTGATTGATCATAGCCATGACACATCTGTGTGAATTAGAATGTTTTATTCGCATTCAGTGGAGTGTTGAAGCTGGACCAGTACAGGGCCATGCAAAACCCACTTTACATTGTTGCCCCGTGGAGGGCCAGCCAGAGTCCTTTAGGGATTGACAAGTTCATCGGAAGAGGAAGACTTCAGTCCGCAGTGTGATTGCTGTGTCATTGGTAACCAAACCAAATATGGTAGTCCATGTCGTGGTCCAAGGTGAGTGTCGCTGAGTGTATCGGTGGACAGTGGAAGGTGTTATTCCAGGGCATGATGCAGAGGGCAGAACCAAGCTGATACAGGCCATATGGCGGAGATGAATGCTACCACTTCATTCTTACCACGAAGCCAGATTCATCATCATCTTCGTCCTCTGATGTGTCAGGTACCTCACATGTGGGTGGTGGTGTTTAGTCTGCATCATTGTGTGGCACTGACACATCAGGGGCCGGAGGTGGAATGTCTGCCGCACTGTGTGGCACTGACACTTCAGGGGGCGGCGATGTGGATGGAGTAGTAGCAGCAGCATTCATCCGCGCCAGGCCTTGTGGCGGCAATGCCATGACGAGGATCTGCAGGGCATGGAAGATCACAGCTACATCTCGCTGGTGTGCAGCCGTGGCAAACATTCTTTCCGCCTGCATCCGCTCCAAGCTCTCCATCATTCTCCTTATGTGTCCCAACTCCCGGCTGACATCGCTGGAGCCACTCTGACTAGACAGTTGTTCTTGGCTCAGAGTCATGACTCCAGCGATGTCAGCCATGGATTGTTGGAGAGCATGGAGCGGACAGTGGGTGTCCGTTAGGGACTGTAAGTCGTCCCTGATGGGACTTAGACACCCACGTATGGCATCTAGTTTGGCTGCCATGAGGTCGAACCCCACCCGCAGCTGACCAGCCATCTTCTCCTGGCACCCTGACACACGGCGTTGGAATTCCATGTGTTGGTCGTGGGAGTCCTGGGAGCCAGCCGTGGTGGTGGGTGCTTCCTGCTGTGTGGTCTGTGCAGGGGGTGGGGTCTCCTCGATGCAGCTGGGCTGCCCTGCTCCTGGAGGTGGGGTGCCGAAGCTGTCCATGAGCTGTTGGAGGGCGTCGGTGTCGATGTTGGGGAGGTCCTCTTCATCATCAGTGCTGAGTTGTTGGGTCTGCTCTGCAGGAGGTGTTGATTCTCCCTCTGCAATGTGAAGGGGAGATGCAGATTGACATTGTGTTCACATGTATGTTCACGCATTGTACAAGTTTACTAACATACTGCATGACAATGTCCATTGTGTCTGTTTGTGCAGAGATGCCTATTTGATGCGGGACAGTTGACATTTCTACACCATCAGGGATGTGAGGTTGTACTTGTGCATTATCATCTCACAGTTTCCTGCTATGCCAAATGCGAATGGCCATTTTCTACACACAAGCGGCAGCAGTTGTGTCCTCTGTTCTGTTGTGAAAGTGTTGCAGTTTGTACCACATTGTTGTCAATGTTGAGGTGCTCTGATTCTTATGTGTGTGTGCTGCATTGTGGGTGTGTTGCCCCTTCAGCTCTGATTTGGCTGGCCCTTATCCCTTTCAGGCGGTGTGCCTTTGACTTCTGTTCTTATACAGTGCTGAGATATTGCAGACTTGGGTAAATTGGGCTCTTGGTCGGAGTTGTGACTCCTGGGCATGGTTTGTCCGCAGATGTGCTATACTTAATTGTGCATGTGTGCCATTGTGCCCATCTCCCCCCGTCCCCCTAGTCCCTGGTCATTACTCACCCTGTTGCTGTTGGCTCAGGTCATGTTGTTCAGTGTCCGGTCCACCAACTCCTGCCACCGTCTCCCCAATGATGACTCGGGTCACCATTTCCTCCATCTCATCAAGCTCCTGGTGAGTCGCTGGACTCCCACCTCCAGTCAGCATTGCTGCTTTCAGGTTGGCTGCGAGTTTCATCTTGGTTTTGCGCTTCACATCAGTCCAGCGCTTCTTGCAGTCGTCCACTTCCCTTCTCTTCACTCCGACTGCATTCACCTTGGCCAAGATTGACTGCCATATTGTATTTTTAGTTGCTAATGACACAGTGGAGGTGATGAACAGTTGGTGGTGGTGTTCTGTCACCTCCGTAATGAGGATCTGGTTTTCCTGCGTACTGAAACGCGGGTTCCTCTTATTCTTCTCCTTGCCCTTCCCTGTCCCTGAGGTCTCAGGCTGGTCCTCCGTGGGGCTTGTGGGGTTCTGGTTGTCCTCTGTACTTGCTCCGGCTACCTCCATGGTGCTTCGCAGTTGTTTGTGTTTTGTTTGTGTTTTTTGTTGCCGCTTTTATAGTGGTTTTTCCCGCCTGACTTGTGGGACTTGCAGGCCTGGTGCTGCTTATCGCTGGATTTTTTATCGCAGTTGGGCCCATCGCAACTTTTTTCACATTCGAGTTTAGATTTTTATCGCCGTCCCGGGAATTTTATCTCGGACATTTGTCGCGTTGTCGGGAAACTATCGCATGTTACCGCCATGTTGGGAATACGACGTTAACACAGAGTTATTTTCCTGCGATAGACGGTGATGTGAAAAGTTGCGTTAACCTATTTTGGCGATGATTATCGCACGTTCTTGAGAATATCCCCCTTAGATCAATAAAATATAAAGAACCCTCTTTTGCTTGGATATATTTCTCCATCAGCAGAGTTAGGTTGAGCGACTGCTCAACAGTCCCCAGCCCTTTCCTAAACCATAATGGGCATTTGTTAAAATGTAATTTGCGTCAGTCTAGGCTTACAATCTCTCTAAAAGAACAATACCCAATATTTTGGCAGAGAAGTCGAGCAGAGAGATTGCTCGATAACATTTCGGTCCTGTCTTGATCCCTTCTTAAAGATTGGTATAATATATGAACAGGCCCAGGATTGTGGTACTTGTCCTACTCCAGCTGCGTTTAAAACCTTGGTCATAAACGAGGTCCAGATGGCCATATCAGACTTTTAGGTATCCACTTGGACACCATCAGGGCCAGGTGTCTTCCCCTTGGAACTTTTATCCAATGCCTTTACCTCCTCCTCCCGTGTAAAAACCATGGGGCATATCATCAACGAGGCGATAAACAATTATCGCCGCTTTTGCGTCCGTTCTCGGACGAAAAGCGGCGATAATTTTATCGCCTAATCAGCAAGGTCACGCTATCGCGTGAATCCTTGCATTATCGCCCTTTCCCCCAACGCCCATCTTTGCATCTCTAATGAGATGCAAAGTGGGCGTTACTGAGCGTACCCGGATGGACTACGTTGCAAATATCGCTGATGTTCACATTGCGATATTTACAAGGCAGCCCACATGATTTTAGCAGAGGTTAGATTTTGGCGAAACGGCCGTTTTCGCCAAAATCTAACGTCTGCTAAAATCCTGACTTAGCCATCCCTAACATAGGGGTGGATTCTGCTGATACGACCACAGGGTCGTATCAGCAAGGTTATCGCCGTTTTGCAGGGAACATCGCAGGAAAACCAGCGATGTTCCCTGCAAAGCGGCGATAACCTCACTATCTCTGGAATTTTTATCGCCCTGGAGAAACGCGTTGTTAATAACGCGCTACCAGGGCGATAATTTCCAGAGATAGCCTGCGATAGGACTATTATCGCTAAGCACGGCCAGCGATAATTATCGCTGGCCGTTGATAATATGCCCCCATATCTAATGGAGGAGTTACCTCAGGCATTTGCGCAACTACTTCTGTATCATTAGTCTGAGAGAAAATCGAAAGTGCTATTATAATAATTAAATCTGTAAACTAACTGTACTTTCATTTATAGGGTAATGTGAAAATTGTTTTATATTAGGTGTGGAAGTTCTTTTAAAGTTATGAATATTTGTATGAATTACATTTTTTACTCAATAAATTCGTGTTTCCAGGGTTTCATGTTATATTTTATAATGTTATTTAAAAATGTAATACATTTTTAATAACGAATGTGTGGTTTTAAGTTACTACAAATTTAACTATATTTTATTACGTATGCTTACCTCTTTAATGTCAATATTATGGTCTATTTTATCTTTCTAGTCGATATTCTTGTGCTTCACATTATATGTATGTCAAGTTAATATTTTGGTCCTCTAAATTTCACCAGCAATACATGTTTTACTGCAATACTTCTGTGGTCGAAATTCTGTCACTCTTCAATATAATAATTCAGCAATTCAAGTTTTCTATAGGAAAACTATGTTCACACTGGGGCACCTAAGGGTGATTTCTTTAACCCTGAAGGCAATTGAATACTAAAAGGAGCACATCTTTAATTTTGCATAAGAATCTTCAGCAGTTAACTGCAGGGTCCATTCGCCAGGTCGTGTTCCGAATATCGATGTCACCATTGCTGATTTATCAAGAATCTTAACTCCTACATTCTGCAAGATTATGTGCACTGTTGGATAATTATTCAGAAACAACATTTAAAGATCTTGCTTTGCATAAGCAGTAAAGAGAAACAGAAGTTCTAAAGTTCAGGTGGCTGTTGATTGAATGTTTGGTATAATTGTCTGATGTTGCTGGAAGAGTGTTGTCTTAGTTGTGAGGTGCTGGGACTGGATTGTGCCCTACATGGTATTAGGCAAATTCACTTGTCCTGAGTGATTGACGGCAATCTAAAATCCTGGCTTTTATTTGACCCTGGCATCACACTAATCTAGCATGTGTGCAGAGCCCTAGGCATGTCGCTGACAATGTAAGGTCCAAGGCAAGTGTGCTTTCATAGTGACTGTTGGCTACTGTCATTGTGGAAATCTCTAGTGGCACGCTATTGTGTTTGATAAATATAGTGTGAGCAAACCTTTTTATTTGTGTCAAAGAAAGTGTGGCCAACTGACCTCACTCATGTAAAGTTCAACTTTTATATCAGACCCAACATCACTGACATCTCATGTGTACGTCGAGTGTGTGTGCATGTACCGTGAGCCTGGAACCCTTTTTAGGTAGTAGGACTCTGGTTGTG
Organism: Calotriton arnoldi; assembly: GCA_963921515.1. Classification (NCBI taxonomy): domain Eukaryota; kingdom Metazoa; phylum Chordata; class Amphibia; order Caudata; family Salamandridae; genus Calotriton; species Calotriton arnoldi. The sequence continues at coordinate 142,252 of CAWUFW010013880.1, read as the reverse complement.
AGTATGAGTACTGAAGCTAGTCAGATCCATTTTTGATGCCCCTCAGATAGCATGGTGGAAAATGGAGTGTGAGGGTAGCTTCTCCAGACATCGGAAGTGTATTGTTTGTATTCCTATGGGTGGAGGGTGAAGACCCAGATGCATAAGTAATGAATATACAGACAGGGCTAACTTTGAACAGCCCATGAAACTTTTTCAGCAAGAGATGCTGATTAGTTTTTCGTGAGCATTGCCATTTTGTAGACAGTAGGGATGAAGGGTGAGACTACAGTTTTGGGTGTATAGGGTGAGGATGTTTTTACGCCAGGCCTGCCCTTTTATCTGATCCTGATTACAGGAAGGCTGATGAAGTCAGATGCAGAAAACTCACACTTTATTGTGCCTGTATTCTGGGTGTTCCTGCTTGGAGATAGCCCCAGTGACACCTTCCATGAGAAGAATCACTCTTCTCAAATTCTGTGTCTGGAGAGCAGCCTGAGATAGGCACTTGAAAGAGAACCACCCAAGCCGGTTCTGAAATTTGAGGCAGTGGATCCACATCCCCTTTCTGGAAAACGTGCACAGAAGTGGGATTCATACCACCCCATTTTGTTCCAGGACCATGTTCTTCATGACCAAGGAAGGGAGTGTTTTACAGAGTGCTGCTGATATGTAACCAGGGCTGATATTGCCTTGCAGTCTGTCTCCCTACCAGAGGTAAGGGAAGATCACCTGAAGTCACTACACTACTGTAGTGTTCTGTCCTCGCGCTCTCCGGGCGCGTGGACACTCAAGAGGTATTGTCTCGTGCTGCCCTTTGGCGCGCGAGTCACGGTTGTCATGTATAGGTATAGGATGACAGTTGGAGGGCAGTTGGTGGAATAACAACGCGGCGCTTACACGCACCGCGACATTTGGTCTGTGGGATCTTCGGACTTTGACAATAAATGAACTCACCAACAGTTGCTGTTTTCTGTCGTTACTACACATCTTCGTGGCGACGAGCGAGGAGAGTGAAGATCCCACACAGCAGCCACTTCGTCAAACAGACTGAAAGGAATGGTCCTGGAGTGTCACGTAAGGATCGGAATAAACATGAAAAATAAGGCGGAGTAATCTGAAGCAGTCAACCGATCAACAGCTTTTACTTAAGGCTTATTGGTGTGGTGAAATCGTTTCGGGTTACAGCCTGCCTGGCCGATCGCAGTCGGGAAAAGAGCACCAGTCTGCAGCCTATGCTTATCCTGCCTGGCAGTGTTTCCTGCTTCAAGAGGAAGACGAATAGGCACGTGACGGAGGTCTACACACGCCCACCAAAGTCCAGAACGGCTTCAAATGTACAACGTAATTGACACCGTCAATGAAGGGATCTGAGGAGACGCGCTTGCTGGCTGAAATCTGCGCACACTGTCCTCTCTCCATTCAACAGTGAGTGACTGACGCTTTCTTTCCTCTTGGCATCAAAATCGACGATGGTGTAAGAAGCAATCTGCATCAGCACAGGTACCTCGCATTTGTCTTCTATTTGGGAATAAAGAGCGTGAGCACTTACACACGGTGACTCACACACCTCTTTGTACTTCAAATTAAATGACAGTTTGGTGTGAGCACAGCATAGCGGTGACTCGCACACCAGAAAATTTAAATATATATTTATCAGTTACATTCGGGGAATCACTCGCCTCATTGTACTGTTATTAAACTGTCAGTTTGGTATGAGCACAGCAGCGCAGTGAGTCGCACAGCTTAAAATCAACTTTCCTTTAGTATTTATTCGACTATGGCACGGTGACAAGTGTATTGTGTATTTTATGTAGTATCCCAAGTGTGCACTGTGGAGGAAAAAAAAGGGGTTGTTTAGGTTAAAATCTTACGGTGGGTACTGAGTATTTTTCACTTTGAGTGTCATTTGCCCACATAATGTAAGGTTTTACAAAGGAAAAATACACACACAGTGTAGTTTATCATAACTCAAACATAGTCAGCTTCTACAGTAACTTCACCAGCCTAGTTCGGAGACAACTCCCAGTATGCAAGCTGTCCAGCCACCACCACCTTTTCTAGACGCAGCAGGCGAACCGCCAATTAAATGGCGACATTGGTTTGATGCCTTTGAAACTTATTTGGGTGCAATAGGAGCACACAGATTTAGACCGGAAAGGAAAAATTTCTATTACTGCACTCATTAGGTTTCGAGGGTAGGTCAACTCTCAAACATCTGCCTGAGGTTGTGGCTGAAGACAATGAAGAACTTGACGAATATCAAGCCACCATCAGAAAATTAGCTAAGAGATACGATATACAGCCTAGCATTGTAGTATTAAGGCATAAATTCTTCAAGCGAGTGCAAAAAAATGGTGAGGATGTAGACGCATACATTACAGCTCTTAGGAAAATGATAGCAGATTGTGAGTTTGAGAACTTTAGCGAGCAGCTAGTAAGAGATCAGTTCATAAGCCAATGTTCTGATAGAGCGATAAGACAAAAACTGCTTTCTCTTGAGAACCCCTCTCTAGAAGAATCAATCAGGATTGCTAAAAGTATTGAGACTTCTCAAGTTTCCATAAAGGAACTTGAAAACAAGACAGTTGAGGTTGCGGCACCCGTACGCACTAATTACAAAAAGAAAAGAGACATCTCCCAGAACAATTTTTTTAGGAGGACTGACATATGCTTCAGGTGTGGATATACTGTTCATTCCAGGAATGGTAGACCGTGTCCAGCAAAACACGTAACCTGCAGATCTTGTGGGAAAATTGGACATTATGATAAAGTATGTCAGAGCCATAAAAAGAGAATCCCAGAATTAACATTGTCAAAGAAACAAGTGACAGCGATAATGAAGAAATCTTAGAGGAACTTAAAGATATGGTTCTTGTGGTCTCTGATGGTGAAATAAGGATAGGTGATCCCTCAGAATGCATTGACCCATATGCCAACATACTAGTAGGTAGTAAGATTCTTCGTCTCTTAGTAGACTCAGGTGCACGTATCACCATGATTTCAGAGTCACTTTTTAAGGCCAATTGGAGTGAAAGACAGTTGTTTCCGGCTGATCGTGCTCCTGTATCCTACGAGGGACACAAGATCGATCTCTTAGGGTACTTTGAGGACATCATGGAATTTAAGGGTAGGCGTATCGCAGGGAAAATATACGTAGCCATACAGGGTTTGAACATCCTTGGGTGGTTTCATCAAGGTTTGTTTGACATGATGTTGTGTCCCGGAGCAAAGGAACAAGTGCTAGCCATTCGTGATTCCACCCATGTAGAAGAGTTACTGAACAGGTTCCCAAAAGTGTTCTCGGGGGAGTTGGGAAAAATAAAAGGGTTCAAACACAGAATAAAAGTTAGAGACGGTGCGTTACCCACCAAACACAAACTCAGAAGCGTACCATTCAGCATCAGAGAGGATCTTGAGAAAGAACTATTGTCCATGTGTAAAAGAGGTGTAATCGAGCCAGTTGAATCTTCAGATTGGACATCTCCCTTAGTCATTGCTCGCAAAAAGAACAATGAACTCAGAATATGCATTGACTTGCGCAGTCTAAACAAAGAGATTTGGATTGTTTCACACCCTCTTCCAAACATCACAGAGATGTTAGCCATGGTAACCGGTGCTAACGTGTTTTCAAAACTCGACCTGGCCTCAGCATACCACCAGGTGGAACTCGAAAAGGAATCACGCCACCTCACCGGCTTCAACTCACCCTCTGGCATGTATCAATTTTGTCGTATGCCCTTTGGCCTCGCTTCAGCGGCGTCAGTTTTTCAGCGGCTAATGGTAAATCTTCTCAAAGGTGTAAAGAATGTTGCCATTTTCCAAGATGATGTGCTCCTTCATGGTACTGACCAAGCATCACATGATGAAACTCTAAATCAAGTACTGTCACGTTTCCAAGATTATGGGGTGGTTCTAAAACGTGATAAATGTGAATTTTCTAAGGATTCCATTGAGTACCTTGGGCACACTATCTCATGTGCTGGAGTAACCCCTAAACCCAGCCTTGTTCAAGCCATATTAGACGCTTCCCCACCCAAAGACAAAACAGGGTGAAATCGCTTCTAGGATTGACTGAATTTTACTCTCGCTTCATACCTGATTACGCAACACATGTACGCCCCATTTCAAACCTGCTTAAAAACCAAACTAACTTTGTATGGGATGAAGAGTGCAAAGATTCATTTGAATGGCTTAAGACTCAGCTCACCTCTGTCAAGGCGCTTAAACCTTTTGATCACATGCTACAATGCACTTTGACTGTGGATGCAAGCTGTTACGGTCTGGGTGCTATCTTGACCCAGCAGGCAGGGACACAAGAACACACCATTGGGTTCGCGTCTAGAGTACTGAGAACCACCGAGACACACTATTCTGTAATCGAAAAAGAACTGCTTGCGTGTTGGTGGGCCATTGAAAAATTCAAATGTTACCTTTGGGGAAGAAAGTTCACTCTGCAAACTGACCATAAACCTTTAGTCTCCATCTTAGGAAACTCCAGTCATCGCAACACAACACCACGTATAGCTCGCCTTGCCTCAAAACTTCTCCAATTCAATTTTGAAGTCATACACATACCTGGTGGTAGGAACGTTCGTGCCGATGCACTTTCACGATTGCCATCAGTGCAAGACAAGTCAGTTGATGATGTTAAACCCAACAGCGAAGAGGATCAAGAAGACTGTATAGTTGCTAATATTGAATTACAACATGTTTGTGCTATTAACGAATGTGATTGGTATGACGCTATGGGTAGTGATGATGTGCTAAAGAGTGTTAAGAAATACATAACCGAAGGGTGGCCTAAAGAGAAGAGTATAAATGTTGATGTTCAACCTTTTGTAAAGATAAGTGAAGAATTATCTGTTGAAGATGACATCATATTCCGGTTAGATAAAATTGTACCACCTTTCAACTTGAGAAAAACACTCCTCACCAATGCTCATGAGGGTCATCTGGGTGCCACGCTCACCAAACGTAGAGTAAGAGAATATTTCTGGTGGCCTCAGATGGACAGAGATATTGACGCACTCGTCCAAGATTGCACCGTGTGTGCAAGTAGTGACAAATCTCTGCAGACAGCCAACCCTCCGCTCACCCCCATTCCCCTCCCAAACAATCCCTGGGAGAAAGTAGGTATCGATGTCATGGGTCCATTCCACTCACTACCTCTGCAATCGCAGTACGCTATAGTGCTGGTCGATTATTATTCAAAATGGCCAGAGGTCAAATTTGCATCCAAAGTTGACTCAAAAGAGATTCTCGATTTCATGAAAGAGGTTTTCATGCGGGAGGGTTTTCCAAAAACAGTGGTATCTGACAATGGTGTACAATTCATTTCAAATGAAGTTGAAGGGTTCTTGGAAGAATCTGCCATCACCCACAGCAGAAGCTCTCTCTATCACCCACAAACTAATGGGCTAGTAGAGAGACTTAACAGAGTCGGGGATTGTATACGTTGGGCCACAATTCACAAGAAGGATATACCCAAGGCCGTCAGGAGCATGCTGTGGTTCTACAGAACCACAACCCACTCGACCACGGGCGTGTCCCCCTTTGAACTACTTAAAGGGAGAAAGCCCAGTACAGAGTTCAGACCAGCGTGGATGTCTAAATGGCTCAAATCTAGAACTCCTCCCTTTGAACTTGAATACATGGTTAGAAGAAAAGTCCGCGATGTACAAACCAAGCAAAAAACATACTTTGACACCAGAAAACATGTTGCTAATAGGAAATTTATTGTGGGTGACATGGTGAGAATAAAGAAACAAGGTTTTGTCAGGAAAGGTGGCTCCAAGTTCGGAGAGCCGGTCCGCATTGATAAAATCTGTTGTAGTGCTGTTCGCATTAATGGACGTAATTGGTGGAACATGAACAAGATTGTGAAAGTTAAGGATCTGGGTGATATGAGGTCCGCACAAAGTTCTGATGTGGATCAAACGCATTTGTCTGTTCAGAATCGTAAAGTTTGTGATGTTGCTAATGACCCTCCTGTCCTTCCTAGAAGAAGCTCCAGGGACATCAGAGTCCCCTTAAGGTTCAGATAGTTCTCTCTGTTTTCCCCTTCCTCTTTTCCCCCCATGATGTACCCCCTTCTCCTTCTCCAAGGAAAAGAGATATGTAGTGTTCTGTCCTCGCGCTCTCCGGGCGCGTGGACACTCAAGAGGTATTGTCTCGCGCTGCCCTTTGGCGCGCGAGTCACGGTTGTCATGTATAGGTATAGGATGACAGTTGGAGGGCAGTTGGTGGAATAACAACGCAGCGCTTACACGCACCGCGACATTTGGTCTGTGGGATCTTCGGACTTTGACAATAAATGAACTCACCAACAGTTGCTGTTTTCTGTCGTTACTACAACTACTTTCTGTCTGCTTCGAGAGGGAAGGAGTGTGACTAGCCCTTCACCAAAGACTGTCAAGAAAGGATAGCATGTTCCTGGCATGAGAAGCACCCTCAGGAAATTGGTAAACTTGAGGAAGCATTCTGGTAGTGAACCATGATCCAGGAGTAACTTGCACGGAGAGGGGTCCCCAGGTCTCTCTGTGCAGTATTGGCACAACTGCACTTAAGACTATACCAAAAACGTGCCATGATGAAATGAACCAGCAGCCCGCTGAGAGTTGAAGTGACTGATGCTGCTGCCACCACTGCTAACTGGCGAATCAAACTGCCCCCAAACCAGGAAGCCCCAAACTGGACGTTTGGCTGTAACTAGCTCATCGCTAGATGAGGGCTTGATCTGGAGGCTGCAAACCCACTAGTTGAAGATCCGGTTAGCGACCGCAGAGAGCCTACTTGAGCCAAGTCCTCTGAGATTGTCCTGCTCTATATGTACTGCAATGTCCCACACCTGCTGCACAGCGTGGGTGGCTGCTGAGTAACTTCTAGCTGTGCATGGGGATGAGAAACACTGGAAAGCATGCGGGTAAAAGTGCTGCACTTGTGGAGACTGTAAGACCATCTCAAAGATTTTGAGTTGAGTAGCCAAACAGACGCAAGAGAACTTGGAGCATTCTGCACCTGAGCTTAATTCTTCCCAAATTCCTAGTTTTCGGGACAGTAACAGCTGTATCACTGACCTCTGGGAACAGTTACCGGGGAAGGGAGATGGTGTAGTACGTATTAATTTGTGCAACTTACATCAAACTTGTATAGCAGATTGATTGAACTGAGTAGTATTTAGTTTTGATGTTTGCCGTTAGATTAAAAGTAGTTTGCTTTCTAGAAAGATAATCACTGGGTGGACAGAAGATTATAGTGTTTTTGGTTCATTGTTGAGTTCTGTGCTCTTAGCATCCACACTACTGAGAAGCATGTGACTGTCTTTACTACCTCAAGAGTCAAGTGCGGAAAGGATTATACTTGACCCTGTTTGCAGAGCCACAGTAAGCTAGACCCCAGTGGCAAACATCCTCTGCCACCATGGTTGGGGCTCAGTAGCTCCTGTGGACCCTGTGCTCCCTGAAAGGGGGAATCTAACATGAGCCTATGTGGAAAGTGTTTTGGTGTTGTACAAGAGTGACCAAAGAGGTACTTTTGTCTTGTCTTTGGAAGCAGCTTTTAGTTATGTGATGGATGTGGGGTATTGGATATTGACAAAAAAGTGGTTTTGGATGGTGCCAATGATTAGTTCTGCAGATCCCTGGAAGCTGCACATTTTCACCAGGTCCCTGTCTAATCTAATTGCAAGAGAATGGTGTCCATTTATTGTGTGGTGGATTGGGTGGGGATGCTAATTAAGACAGGGAGAAAAATGGATATCCCACTGGAGGACTTGCGCATCTGTCATTTTACATATGATTAAAGGTAGAGATGGAATATTTTGTATGGGTTGAGATCTTCCTGGATGCACTAGGAAATTACAGTTTTTCATTTCACTAGCTGGGTGGCAGATAAAAGTAACTAAGTGTACCCGACGTCCTAGAATTTGAGTGTTTGCTAAAGTGGACTCAATGCATTATGTTGTAAGAGGCAAGTCTTATAGTTTGGAAATTGCTTGGTAGATAAGTCCCAATCCATATAGGTGATAAAGTGTTAGGAAGACATGGTGGATTGAAATGGCTGTTCAGTAACAAGTGGGAGGACAGGTGCCTTTGACCATGATGGGACGCCTCTAGCTGTCTTCTTGGTGTGGGCATATGGTTGTTGGGGTGCCTGTTTGCTTTCGGTTGTGAATATGTTGGCTTTAGGTTGTTTGCAGGGTGATTACCAGGGGCCGTGGTCTGTGAATTTAATTAGGAAATAGAAAGTTTTCACTAATTTCAGATGTTCTTGTATACTTTGTATTTTGGTTAGCAATGAGTTCTAGAGTCTCCCACTTGGACTAAGGATGCAGTTCCTCCAATGTGTAATGTGGTATGAAGATTGGCAGTGCTAATTTGTTAAAGTTGTAACCTGTTCTGCGAGTATTGTTTAAATATTAGTTTTAAATATATCAGTCCTTTTCCCTGGGAGGCTTTGTGAATGGATTCCGTGAACATTGATCGTCTGGCTATGGGAAGCCAGTGAAGGGTTTGTAGGACATGCGTCATGTGTTCCCAAAGGAATAGGTGAGGGAATAGTCTCTCTGCAGCATTCTGAACTTGTTGTAGTTTAATATAAGGCAATCCAGTGAGCCTAAGCATAATCGATCTTAAAGATCAGGAGGGTGATGATATCTGACATTTTGTGTTGGTATGCCAGGAGCTGGAGGATGGGTCTCAGTGTTTTCATTGTGTAGAAGATGTTCCTTGTGATTTCATTGACATTGAGGATATCCAAACTTTACAAATTGCGAAAAAGGAGGTATGTGTGGATATTTTTGAATTTTTGCTGGGCCCTATATTTTTGCTGGCTGGAGAACTCTGTGCACTTTACCCCTGCTAACTAGTAGTAAAGTGCCTGTGCTCCCCTTTAAATATGGTCGAATTGGCATACACTTAATTGGTATACTGGGCATACATATAAGTACCTCATATATGGTACAATGTGTACCCAGGGACTGTAAGTCCCTAGAGCACTGCAGCAACCATTGTGCCATCCACTACAGTGGTAGTGCAAACATAGATTCAGGCCTATTCTGTGTTGCCTGCCTGTACCAGTGTAAAAACTCCAATTCGACATGTCAAAATAAACACTTTTGACAGGTAAAACCTCTTTTAAATATTAATACCTCACCCCAAAGTAGGGCTAGTACCCAACAAGGCAGTTTGCATGATATTCAAAAGTAGAATATGTAGACATTTAGGGGTCGATTCCGATGTCGGCCGGAAGCGCACCTAACAGTATTCGTCCGGAAAAAATACCAGCCGAACGCGTGTTTTCCGACCGAGTCGAACACTCTACCGAACGAACAAGTACGATGCGCATAACAGCCCAGATACCGAGCGAGCTGTACTTACCCATTCCAGCTCCTGTTCCCCGCCCGAGCCGGATCCGTAAACGCCGAATCGAGTCGCACGGAACCAAATACACAGCACCTTCCGGGCGGACTAGTACGATGCGTCTTCCGTACGCACCGAACTCGTCGCTACGTCCGGCACGTTTGAGCATCCGGGCGAGCCGTACATAAGCTCCGTTTCGCGCCACAAGATGATCCACGGCTACGAGACGAACAAGCCTGCTACGAGTACGACTCGAAGACACGAGAAACCCGAACGAGACGATCCAAGCATGAATCCCATTGAGCAGGTCCTACCTATACTCTACATCCATTACCGGGACCGGCACGGACGCGTACGGCGCAGACGATAAGTCAAACACCAACAATACAAACAAACCACACATACACGAAATATGTCACACACACATAGGGATGCACAAATAACGTACACTAGCAACAGCAGAACCATAGGGGTGGGATGGCCAACACCAATGCCATACACACCCATAGGGGGATGGATGCCTGCCACTACTACCACCCCTACCCAGGGGTGCCTGGATGCCTGCCACTACTACCACCCCTACCCAGGGGGCTCTGGATGCCTGCCACTACTACCACCCCTACCCAGGGGGGCCAGGATGCCTGTCACTACCACCACCCCTACTCAGGGGGGGCTGGATGCCTGCCACTACCACCACCCCTATCCAGGGGGCTGGATGCATGCCACTACTACCACCCCTACCCAGGGGGCCTGGATGCCTGTCACTACCACCACCCCTACTCAGGGGGCTGGATGCCTGCCACTACCACCACCCCTATCCAGGGGGCTGTATGCATGCCACTACTACCACCCCTACCCAGGGGGCCTGGATGCCTGACACTACTACCACCCCTACCCAGGGGGCCTGGATGCCTGTCACTACCACCACCCCTACTCAGGGGGGCTGGATGCCTGCCACTACCACCACCCCTATCCAGGGGGGGCTGGATGCCTGCCACTACTACCATACCCACCCTAAGGGGGATGGATGCCTGCCACTACCACCACCCCTACCCAGGGGGGCCTGGATGCCTGTCACTACCACCACCCCTACTCAGGGGGGGCTGGATGCCTGCCACTACCACCACCCCTATCCAGGGGGGGCTGGATGCATACCACTACTACCACCCCTACCCAGGGGGGCCTGGATGCCTGCCACTACTACCATACCCACCCTTAGGGGGACGGATGCCTGCCACTACTACCACCCCTACCCAGGGGGCCTGGATGCCTGTCACTACTACCATCCCCACTCATGGGGGGCTGGATGCCTACCACTACTACCATCCCCACTCATGGGGGGCTGGATGCCTACCACTACTACCACCCCCACTCATGGGGGGCTGGATGCCTGTCACTACCACCACCCCTACCCAGGGGGGCCTGGATACCTGTCACTACCACCACCCCAACTCAGGGGGGGCTGGATGCCTGCCACTACCACCACCCCTATCCAGGGGGGCTGGATGCCTAGCACTACTACCATCCCCACTCATGGGGGGCTGGATGCCTGCCACTACCACCACCCCAACTCAGGGGGGGCTGGATGCCTGTCACTACCACCACCCCTATCCAGGGGGGGCTGGATGCCTGCCACTACTACCATACCCACCCTTAGGGGGATGGATGCCTGCCACTACTACCACCCCTACCCAGGGGGGCCTGGATGCCTGTCACTACTACCATCCCCACTCATGGGGGGCTGGATGCCTACCACTACTACCATCCCCACTCATGGGGGGCTGGATGCCTACCACTACTACCATACCCACCCTTAGGGGGATGGATGCCTGCCACTACTACCACCCCTACCCAGGGGGGCCTGGATGCCTGTCTACTACCATCCCCACTCATGGGGGGCTGGATGCCTACCACTACTACCATCCCCACTCATGGGGGGCTGGATGCCTACCACTACTACCATCCCCACTCATGGGGGGCTGGATGCCTGCCACTACTACCATCCCCACTCATGGGGGGCTGGATGCCTACCACTACTACCATCCCCGCTCATGGGGGGCTGGATGCCTGCCACTACTACCACCCCTACCCAGGGGGCCCTGGATGCCTGCCACTACTACCACCCCTACCCAGGGGGGCCTGGATGCCTGTCACTACCACCACCCCTACTCAGGGGGGCTGGATGCCTGCCACTACCACCACCCCTATCCAGGGGGGCTGGATGCATGCCACTACTACCACCCCTACCCAGGGGGCCTGGATGCCTGCCACTACTACCACCCCTACCCAGGGGGCCTGGATGCCTGTCACTACCACCACCCCTACTCAGGGGGGCTGGATGCCTGCCACTACCACCACCCCTATCCAGGGGGGCTGGATGCATGCCACTACTACCACCCCTACCCAGGGGGCCTGGATGCCTGCCACTACTACCACCCCTACCCAGGGGGCCTGGATGCCTGTCACTACCACCACCCCTACTCAGGGGGGCTGGATGCCTGCCACTACCACCACCCCTATCCAGGGGGGCTGGATGCCTGTCACTACTACCATCCCCACCCTTAGGGGGATGGATGCCTGCCACTACTACCATACCCACCCTAAGGGGGATGGATGCCTGCCACTACCACCACCCCTACCCAGGGGGCCTGGATGCCTGTCACTACCACCACCCCTACTCAGGGGGCTGGATGCCTGCCACTACCACCACCCCTATCCAGGGGGCTGGATGCATGCCACTACTACCACCCCTACCCAGGGGGCCTGGATGCCTGCCACTACTACCATACCCACCCTTAGGGGGATGGATGCCTGCCACTACTACCACCCCTACCCAGGGGGCCTGGATGCCTGTCACTACTACCATCCACACTCATGGGGGGCTGGATGCCTACCACTACTACCATCCCCACTCATGGGGGGCTGGATGACTACCACTACTACCATCCCCACCCATAGGGGGATGGATGGCTGCCACTACTACCATCCCCACCCTTAGGGGGATGGATGGCTGTCACTACTACCATCCCCACTCATGGGGGCTGGATGCCTACCACAACTACCATCACCACTCATGGGGGCTGGATGCCTGTCACTACAACCACCCCTACTCATAGGACGGGTAATGCATGACACAACTAGCATACTCCCACATAAGGACTGTCTGTAAATTACATCCCAGCCCCCAACACCATGACAAGCGTGTGTGGTCTGTGTCAAATGCATACAACACTGAACATGACATTGAACATACAATGTGACCCCCTAACACATGTGTCACACATAATTGTGTGTGTGGCCTACACAATGCAAGCAGACCATGACCACTGTGGCAATGTTGCCCAAAGCCCCATCACCACAGTGCCCATAAGGTAAGTGTGTGCCCCATAGCTGAAGCACATTTTGAACAGTGTGGCAATGGGGCCCAAAGCCCCATCACCACAGTGCCCATAAGGTAAGTGTGTGCTCCATAGCTGAAGCACATTTTGAACAGTGTGGCAATGGGGCCCAAAGCCCCATCACCACAGTGCCCAAAAGGTAAGTGTGTGCTCCATAGCTGAAGCACATTTTGAACAGTGTGGCAATGGGGCCCAAAGCCCTATCACCACAGTGCCCAAAAGGTAAGTGTGTGCTCCATAGCTGAAGCACATTTTGAACTGTGTGGCAATGGGGCCCAAAGCCCCATCACCACAGTGCCCAAAAGGGAAGTGTAGTCCTGGTAAAAGCTGCAAAAACATAACTGCAGGGATTATTCCTGGCCACACAACACCAAACACTACAGTGGCATTGTAGTGCTTGTGTCCCATAGCAACATAGATTGTGTGAGGCAAGCAGTGCAGTGCCAATGACACATCGTTCTGGCCATGTGCACACAAACATCAGCCATGGGGGCCCACATTGTCTACATTCACAAATAACACAATGACAGAAGTGAGCATCTTAATGCAGACCCACATATCTGCACCAATGGACACACAAATGTAGATATCCTGTGGATACTGTAGATGTCAGGTGAACAAATACCATACCATGGCAGCAATGGGACATACTAACCATGATCAATGTGCTGACTGATGACCTAGCAGTCCCAGGGCCAGCAGGGGAAAGCCAACAAACAACATACAGCCAATGGCAAACTAAAGATATGCCAATGCAGTGGTGCAAAAGCACAAACACAAACAGGCAGACTCACACTGCATATCATACACAACAGGTGAGGGGGGTTGTGTGCCAGTGTCCCCAGGCAAACACACAACACATGAGGAGGCCAGATTCACTGATACACAGATGTCAACACAGTCACATACAAAAGTAACTCATGGATTGGATTCCGCTATGTGGGCAAACAGGCATTGTGAGATGAGAGGGGGCCCAAATTACACATGTCACACAAGCTTGTAGGAACAGCAACACACACAGCAAGAGACAGAACCACCACAGCACTCCCCCAGGGACCCCACATTGTGGTGACACTAGCCTGCATGACAATCACACTGTGATGACAAAGGTAGATGTCATCCACACTGTGAACCACAGCCATGTGTCCTGAGCAACAAACTACCATCACACCTATACAAGCACAAAGCACTCAGCACGGCCTGCCAGCCAAGGAAAATATGGAGGTAGTGCCCCAGCCGTGCAACAACTCACATTTGCACACACTCAACGCCACATACCTTGAACTCCACCAATGTGCAGCGTTGAAGCTCACATGGACTGCTGACATTGCACATGCACCCATGACAATCCCAGGGGTGGTGGGGGAAATAAGGTGCAGAAACCCATCACACATGGCCAGTCAACAATACTTGTGAATGTCTGACACACTGCACAGTATGCCGTACATGGGCATGACGTGAAATCCACCCCAAACAATGGGATCCTGGCCATAGTCACACACCAATGAAGAAGCCAAGCTGACCCACAAAGGACACACATAGACAACTTCCAACATTGCAGCTCTGACCCTGAGGAGTGGCAGCAGTCACACACACAACGTGTCACAATCTACACAAACAGAAAATCACATTACTCGTGTAACCAACAAGTGCCAAGAGGAATCCTGACTGTGTCCCATCTGCGTTTGCCCACATCCCCAGCCCTGACAACAAAGGCAACTAGGGATGACAACCTCAAGTTGCCATGCACCCACATCCCGGAGTAACCAGGTCCAAGATGCTGGATGAACACAGAACAACTCAGCAAGCATCACAAACAGGAACATCCGTAGGGACACAGCCTGTGTAGGAAAAGGAGAAGGGAACACGCACAGACATGCCTACACAACACACAACATGGGCACAGCCTATATCACGGAATCACGCACTGCCATGAGGGCACTCCACTCCTGTGGAAGGTCAGCTGTGCCAAACCTTGTCTGTGCATGACTCAAACATGTCAGCAGAACACTCGGTCAGTGAGTCAACAACTACAACACACTGAAGGCTCTGCTCATATCAGCACGGGCACGGGAGTGTCACGTCAGTCATCTGCATACACCCAAGACACGTGTCAAGCAACTTGCACTGTGTACACAGATGAGTCCTCCAAATTTGATGTGCTAAACTGCATGTCCATTGGAGATGGGCACACAGTCAGGGTACTAGGAACATTGGACAGTGGTAAGCCCACCAGATGTGCATCAGTGTAGGACAAAGATTCGAATCTACAAATGCTAAACGTACATCCCTGTGTCAAATGCTGAACATTACACCCTCAGACTGCAGCAAAGGATGCTATAGATCCAGACTAGATTAGGACACATATCCCATGGACCACATGGAGCCCATCACAGCAAAACTTAATTTACCTGATCTGAACACCATTACAACAGCAAATGCATGATTCTACACATCTACATCATGTACCTCCAAAGATTAACCACAAGTAAACAAAAAGAGGCTTTATTCAGCAAGTGTGCAACTCAAATCAAAAGTCCAAAATAAACTAAGGCCAATGGCCAGTCCAAATATACAGTCCCAACAGGGTGATGTGTGACAACTTGTCAACAATTGCTTGCCTGCACAGGTACGGACAGGGGACATCCCCCTTGGAGGGGCATACGAGGGGCAGGCCAGGCACCACAGGGACAGGATCAGGGGATGCCAGAAGGAGGCAGTGAAGGGGAGGTGGGTGCAGGAGTGTCACCGGCAACTGCAGTGGAGGTGTCTGACTCAGGGGGGGCTGGCACCACCGCAGGGCTCAAGTCAGATGGAGTTGGTGCTGCAACCACTGCAGTGGGCTGGTCAGATGGAGTGGACTGGGTCCCCAATGCAGTGCCCGAGTCAGACGGGGTGGTTGTGGACTCCACCGCAGTGCATGACTCCAAGGTAGTGGAAGGGGGGCAGAAGAGCTGGGCAGGACAGAGGGGGGGACACGGTCTCCACACCAGTGGCACAAACAGGCAGAGCGTCTGGTTTGGGGGTGGAAGAGCAAGTGGCAGGGGGAGGGCCTAAGCAGTTTGGGGATGCGGTATCGGTGTGTGGGGAACCTGGGGCAGGGTGTGGCGGTGGAACCTGTGGAGTGGTGGCCTGGGGAATGGAGGTGAGAGACTGGGTGGTTGACTTGCAGGGCGGTGGTGGGGTCTTGCTCTTCCAGGACCGGGGGACTTGCGGGTGGGGGCTCACTCTGCCTGCACCTGGGGGAGGGTGTCCGGGGGCGAGGGGCACTGCCCTCTGTGTGGGTGGACTTCCTCTTCCCCCGGTATGCTGGAACAGCAGGATTGGAGGGGAAGAGGCCGAGGTCACACAGGAAGATCTGCTGTGTAGGTGTGTTAGCAGGCGAGGCAAGGGAAGGGGTCTTGGAGGGAGAGGATTTGGAGGACTGCGGAGTTAATGTGGATGCCTGTGTGTGTGTGTTCTCCGTCCCCTGTGTCTGTGGTATCAGTCCCCTGAGGATGCGTGTGTGCACGTCTTGCCTTTCTCTTGGGTGTGTCTGTGCTGCTCGTGTCTGTGTGTTTGGGTGACTGTGCAAGTGTGCATGTGCTTTGGACAGGTAGGGGGGCAGGAAGTGTGGATGGGGCAGAGGTGGGAGGGGTGAGGGACTGTTGGAGGAGGGACACTGCTGCCGTCAGGGAGGAGTCCATGGACCTATTGCTCCTCTGTAAGGCAGACATACCCGTCGAGATGCCCTCCATGAACGACACCAGCTGTGTCAACAGAGTGGTGTGTGCATGGAGGACACTCAGCATTGCTGTCTGCCCTACATGGAGCTGCCGAAGGAGGTACACAGACTCCTCACACAGGGCAGCAGGGGACACAGGGGCAGGGGCTGCGGTGCCTGGCATGAAGGAGACACGCTCCAGAGTACGGGAGCCTCCACGGACCTCAGGAATGGGAGCCAATGGGAGGGCGGTGGTGGTGGTGGTGGTGGCGGGGCCAGACAGACTAGCTGGCCTTTGGTGGCTGCTGAGACCCGCCTCCACAAGGGAGTCATCCTCCGAGCTGCTGTGGTCCTCAGCTGAGGTGGATGGTGCTGAGGACTCCTCGGTGTGGCTCCCCTCGCCCTCCGTGCCACTGGGTCCCTCTGACCACTCGTCCGATGCTGACCCAGTCTGGCTCCGCTGCTCCTCCTGGTCCATGGAGCTGTCCCCTCCTGTGGCCGTGGATGTATCTGCAAACAATTAGGGAAACAGACAAACATCAGTCACCTGCACTGACCACACACACCACAGTAAGTACAGCACATTACAGTGCAAGCCCTGGCATCCTTAGTTGAACATTGCCTAAAGTCCTCACACAGATTCGGGGAAGCCAATTGTCAGTCTGATGGTCAACCATGGGACTCACACCCCTCCTGCCCTTGCACCCATCTGTCTGGTGCCTGTCTGATGGTAAGACCCCAGTGTGGACACATGCACCACCTACACAGTTGTTGGACATTGCAGGGAACACGGTGAAGTATGTGAACATGCACACATCACATCTCTTGCCACTGAGTCAGTGCAGGTGTCCGGATAAAGGGATGGCCAGAGTCTAAATAGAAATGCATACCAACACCAAACACCATGATGCACCCATGTCCGGATAGTCAATGCCACAATGGGATGCATGTTGCACATGTCACTCCCCTGCAGGATCAGTCCCAGGAAGTTTAATGCCATGACACAGGAATGCGTGCAAAGTCATACATTACTGTCTCAAGTCACATGGCCATGGCAGCCAGCCAACAACAGTCTGCACTGTGTCACAATCCGAGGGCATGGGGAATGCAAGTTATGTGACTGACAAGTGCACATGTCCATCCCCCAAATACCACATCATCTGTACTACTATTTGTCCACGTCATACCAACTGGACATATGGGGGACATGAAACACAACTCTCTGAACATGAGCACCTCACAGTGTGCTGTGAATGACAATACAGTTGACTGAAAGTCACAGTCGCAAACACCTGTGTGCACAGTCAAGTGATCAGACACCTATAAGTCACAGAAGTATCATCTATCATGGTCACATCTCAGATGGCATGCTGAGCCCTAACCGATAAACATACCAGTAGTCCTGACAACGAAGACACAGCACAATGAGACAGAGGCAGACACCTGAGGGTACATTACACTGATCACAACATGCCAGATGATACACGGGAGTGGGAGTACAGAGTGCATTGCATGCCCTGGAGTAGGCATGAGTGTCCAGCTCCACCTGTAAGAGGGATGAGTCCTGGACAGTAGGCAGGTGGCTAAGCATGTGTGACACACTGGATACACATACTCCTGAGGCCCAAACATTGTTCCCACCAGCAGCATGGGTGTGTGCCAAATTCCCCAGGGACATGTGGTGAGTCAGAGCAGCAAGCGGACCACATATCAAAGTTACACCCAGATTACATGTCAGAACTTAGGCATTGTGTAAGCAATTGACCCACCCATGAATCGCACAACATAGTCACAGGAACAAATGCTGTCCCCCAGCTTGAGCAAAGCTAAATGCAATGACACAGTCCCCAAATGACACAATTTCCTGACTATAAGGGCCACACATATGCGTATCAGAGGAGAAGTGGGCATGTCACAAATGAGGGACATGGGTCCTGGACCACATGACTGATGTACTGTGGAAGTTTAACCAGGCCAGAGGAGGGCACATAGCATGTCAGACAAAGTGCACAGTGCAGTCATGGACTCACCCCCTCCTTGCTGCTGTCTGTCCTTCAGCTGCCCATCCAGGTCAGGGAAGACCACCGCAAGGATCCGGAGCATGTGGGGGGTCAGGGTCCGCTGTCCGCCCCTCCTGCGAGGAGGCGACAGCTTCAGCTGGACCCTTGCGATCCTCCGGGTCCAGCCACGAAGGTCCTGCCACCTCTTCTGGCAGTTGCGGATCCTTCGCCTGTAGAGCCCCACGGATCTTACTTTCCGGGCGATGGTCAGCCAGATTTCCTGCTTCTGGTGGGCATCAACCTGTGAGGATGACAAAGTGAAAAGGCCATTACTACACATGCAACATATACGTGCATCACACAGTTGGATATACATGTCTCAATCACAGGGGCATATGATGTACACAGGCAGTGCAACAATGGCTATGAACAGTTTGCCAGCAGTCACTACATGGTATCATTGCATGGAAAGTAAACCTAGTTGGAATGCACTGTTACTGCACTGTACCAGTTCAGTGCATGTAAGTACACACTTTGGGGTGTGACAACTACTCAGTGGGCATGCTAGCCAGTGGTGTGCACACTGAAAGCCCTGCTAGTCAGACAACATGCACAATTAGTGAGGCAGTGGACAGCACACTCACCTGCTCCCCTGGTTTCCCATGCAGCTTGCTGTACTGTGGAAGGAGGCTGTCCAGCAGGGCCTGGTTCTCCTCAAGGCTGAAGGCTGGGGCTCTCTCCACAGTACGTGCCATTGCAGGAGCCAGAGGATGCATAAACAGCAGCAGTGTTGGTGGCAGATGTCGTCCTGGAGCATGTAGTGCAGGCAAGTGAGCTCTCAGGGGAACAGCCAGCATTATATGTGTGCTGCAGAGGCAGATACTGTCCCATGTGTCCAAAGTGATAGGTCCAAGTCGTTTGCATCTTCTGAATCTGACCAATCCATGGAATAGCAGCACTAATACACGCCCACAGCATCCTTCAAATCTTCAACTTCATGACACCCATGATTTTGCAACATTGTTGTGGCTGGCCAACTGAATTCACTGCATCAGACTCGTTGGAGCTTCGAAAACGCATCCGTTGCCATGCCAGGCCCCAGCCAATGTGTGCGCACTGTTCGGTCCACTGCTGTACAACGCGTATTTCGGGATACAACGCGTACCCGCTCACATACAATGCAATGGGCCGGCCGGGCACACCGATAGGTCCATTGCCTTACAACGCGTACCCGGGATACAACGCGTACCCGCTCACATACAATGCAATGGGCTGGCCGGGCACACCGATCGGTCCATTGCTGTACAACGCGTACCCGGGATACAACGCGTTCCCGCTCACATACAATGCAATGGGCCGGCCGGGCACACCGATCGGTCCATTGCTGTTCAACGCGTACCCGGGATATAACGCGTACCCGCTCACATACAATGCAATGGGCCGGCCGGGCACACCGATCGGTCCATTGCTGTTCAACGCGTACTCGGGATACAACGCGTACCCGCTCACATACAATGCAATGGGCCGGCCGGGCACACCGATCGGTCCATTGCTGTTCAACGCGTACCCGGGATACAACGCGTACCCGCTCACATACAATGCAATGGGCCGGCCGGGCACACCGATCGGTCCATTGCTGTTCAACGTGTACCTGGGATACAACGCGCACTCCGCTCACATACAATGCAATGGGCCGGCCGGGCACACCGATCGGTCCATTGCTGTTCAACGCGTACCCGGGATACAACGCATACCCGCTCACATACAATGCAATGGGCCGGCCGGGCACACCGATCGGTCCATTGCTGTTCAACGCGCACTCGGGATACAACGCGTACCCGCTCACATACAATGCAATGGGCCGGCCGGGCACACCGATCGGTCCATTGCTGTTCAACGCGTACCCGGGATACAACGCGTACCCGCTCACATGCAATGCAATGGGCCGGCCGGGCACACCGATCGGTCCATTGCTGTTCAACGCGCACTCGGGATACAACGCTGTACCCGGCCACATACAATGCAATGGGCCGGCCGGGCACACCGATCGGGCCATTGCTGTTCAACGCGTACTCGGGATACAACGCGTACCAGCTCACATACAATGCAATGGGCCGGCCGGGCACACCGATCGGTCCATTGCTGTTCAACGCGTACTCGGGATACAACGCGTACCCGCTCACATACAATGCAATGGGCCGGCCGGGCACACCGATCGGTCCATTGCTGTTCAACGCGTCCCTGGACAGGTCACACGCATATGTCACCATGCTGGTCACTGGTGAACCTATGCCAGCCACATATACTTTCCAGGGACTCAGGGGCACACCTACAACACCACACCCAGTCCACACTGTATCTAAGGCATGTGTGGCAGCATAACCTTATCTGTGTATGGGGGTGAACATGTGGTTTTTGGGGTAGCATTTGGGGGCAGACACACCCAGGCTGTGCACGTGTTCATGGGGACAGGGTCCTTTGTGTGTTGTGCACCTGACCACTGTGGTGTGCAATTTTTCATTTATGAGCATGTGTCATGGTCACATTTCCAGGTTGTGTATGTGTATGACATGTCACATACCCCCAGGCTCACATGTGGGAAGGCATGTACATCACTGGGTGGCCCATTGCCACAATAGTGATGTCCCTCCGCAGTCTGTGTGCATGTTGTGTTTCGCATGTCTCTGACTCCATGTGCACAATGGGAGACAGTCTCCACATCCACGTGGTTTGTGCATGAACTTTGATGTTGTGTGTGTGTGTGTCACAGACGTCCATGTCTGTCCTGCAGAGGCTACAGGGGCCACTACCTGTGGGTGTCATGTTAGTTTCTCTGACGTGTACATGATATGCAATGTCATGCCAGTGTCCATGTGGCAAGACAGGGTCCCTGGGAATCTACCTGTCAATGAGCTGTGATGCCTGTGGAGCATCTGTCCAGACATGTCACTGTGGTATGTGTGTGGAACGTGAGAGCAGTAAATGGGTACTGTGACACAGCCTAATGGTTTCCCATAGCACACCCTGGAACCTGTTGTCAACACTTGTTGAACAGAGATGTTAGATGATGTCCATGTAGGTGCCATATATGTCCAAATAGAATGACACACACATCAAGTACTTGTGTTTGTTAATGATGTATCATGTGAAATTGAGTATGGTGAACGGCACATAGTTGGGGTGACTGACAATCTTGCTTTCTTCACCTATGCACTGCAGGGCTCCTGCTGTCCATCGACCATTCCCAGACCTGGCAACGATGGTGGACCGTGACAGCATCCGACGGTACCGCTTCACCAGGCAGCTTATTGAGGATTTGGCAGTGCAGTTGGACCCACATTTGCAGCCTGGCCGTCCGTATCCTACAGCGCTGACCCCCAAGGTGAAGGTGATGGCAGCCCTACACTTCTTTGGCACAGGTACCTTTCAACACACTGTGGCGACTGCCGGTGGGATGTCACAGACTATGTTCAGCCGTGTGCTACGCGATGTATTGGGGGCAATGTTGATATACCTGAACCAGTACATCTATTTCCCAACACGTCAACGACTCACTGACGTCAAGAGTGACTTCTATGCCCTGGGGAGGATTCCACATGTAATTGGCTCCATTGATGGGACACATGTGGCTTTGATACCACCACAGGCACATGAGCAGGCATACCGGAACCGTAAACATTACCATTCGATCAATGCTCTGGTGGTATGTCTTGCAGATATGACCATCACACATGTGTGTGCCCGTTTCCCCGGTTCGGCACACGATGCCTACGTGATGAGGAGTAGTCGCATCCCGAGGATGATGTCACAGATGCTGAACCAGCGTGCCTGGCTTGTTGGTGTGTACTGACTTTGTACCATTGTGTGTGTTCTGCTATGTTGTTTTCCGCACACATTTTCAAATCGGCTAATGTGCAATTGTCTGTCTGTAGGTGACTCGGGATACCCCAACATGCCGTGGTTGCTGACACCCCTCAGGAACCCTGTGACACCAGCCCAGATGCGCTACAATGAGGCACATGGTCGGACAAGGAGGGTGATTGAGCGGACCTTTGGTCTCCTGAAGAGCCGCTTCCGCTGCCTGGACAAGACAGGAGGGGCCCTCCCATATGCCCCAGCAAAGGTGTGCAAGATTGTCATCGTCTGCTGCATGCTGCACAACCTGGCAGTGCGGAAGGAGTTGCCTCTCATCCTGGATGACGATGACCAACGTCCGCCACCTGTGGAAGATCCTGGCCTGGGTCACGATGCCAGTGAAGATGATGATGATGATGATGGTGATGTCCGCACACAGCTCATCACCAACTTCTTCAGCTGAATGTGAGTCTCCAGAGGGTTGTAATGTCAATGATTTGAGTTTGCATGATATGTGTGTGTGGTGCTCTGTTGCTGTTTGAGTGTGGCCATGTGCTACTTGACTGGATGCGTGCAGCGATTTGTCCTTGCAGGTGGTCTGTACTGCCCAACAGTGTTGACATGCTAACTTGGTTTTGTGTAGTTATCTCGTGACATGTATTAGTCATGAGTATTGCCGTTCTGTGCTGTTCTTCAGTGGTTTTGACTGTGTGTCATGTCTGTCCTTCACAGGGTGCTGCCGGAGTTGTTTGATCAACTTGGATCCCACGAATCCATGAATCAACTTGCAAGGTGGAAGCAGTCGTTTCCCTACAGGTGATGTGCCACACACCCCTGGACTTTCTATCTTCTGCACTTTTTGACTTTGTGGCCACAGCCAGGTTGGATTAGCTAGCATTTGTAGTGGAAACAACATGTTGCAAATGTGTAATAAACCTGTGCTTCACTTTGGGATGTGCGTTGTCTGTGGTCACACATCTGACTGACATTTGCTTACTGCACCTGTAGTCTAGTTGACAGACTGTGAATAGGTGGCGTGTCTGTGCATTCCACTGTATTTAGTTGCAACATCAGTATAGGTGATGAGTCTGATGGCCCTAGGGTGTATGTGTTGTGTGGCCCTAGTGGTGTGTCTCCCTCATATGTGTCACGTCGCCATGACTGACATGACGGTGTTGGACTTGCTGTAGCAGGTAGCATGCACAGTGTCATTTTTCTGATCACCATCTCCATGACAGAGAGCACGTTGGAATCACAACAGAGGCAGATATGGTGTATTGGTGAGTTTATTTACATACAGGTGTGAGAATGGTGCACAGGATGGTGGGTGCTGTACATAGAAATTGGACTCCAAAGTTCCCATGTGATTTGGAAGTCTTGGTAGCTGAAATGTCCAGAGTAAAGTCCACAGTCATCTGATGAAGTTGGCCAACTAGAGCTCCCCATGTCATGTGCGAGAGTTGGGTTGGCTTCGACAGGGCGTGCAGTTTGCACACAGAGGAAAAGTTCCAGAACAGGTGTTGGCTTCCTGGGGGATGTAGATGGCCATCGGCCTCTCAGTTTGGCCTCCTCGGACGGCCCCTCTTCTTGGGGGGGGACCCTCAGGTGCAGGCTGCGGCGGTGCAGGGGACTCTCTGCCAGCGTCCTCCTCCCTCCCTGTGGCATTTGCAGTTGTTTCAGCAGCAGATGTTGTGGGCACACAGGGAGGTGTGGCCATGTTGGTGCTGATCTGGCGGAGGCATGTCAGTATGTCCCTATGCACCGCTGTCAGTTGTTCCAATGTGTCCCACTTGGACTCCATGCCAGACATGTGTGTCTCGACACGGGACATGTGGGAGTCCAAGCGGGCATGATGGGCAGCCTGCTGCTGTTGTATGTCCTTGAGGATCCCCACTACCTGGCTGACCTCTCCGGTGCTAGTCTGGTACGCATCCGCGATGCGTGCCAGTTGTGGGTCATCATGCAGTCCAGACCCCTCTGCAAAGAGCGACCTATGTCTACCACCCTCCCACCACCCCTGGCGACACGTGCAGGACCTGCGGTGGCACGCACAGGTGACCGTGGGCCCACTTGGGTGTTGTTCCTGGGCTCGTTGTCACCAGCTCCAGTTTGGGTCTGGGTCCCTGCGCTGTTGTCATCTGTGGTCCTTGGTCTGTCCGTGTTGGCAGGGGTGGCCTGTGTGTTGGCAGTTCATCATCAAACCACTTTATTTCGGTTACTAAAAACCATAAAAGTACACCACATAGTACAATATATTAAAACACTTAAAAAAAAACACAGATCCAATTCATCAAAATAAAAACAATCTAATAAAAAAGGGAGATTCACATAAAATCAAACTTTAACCAATTACATATAAATCAGGGCTACCATACACAAGCAAATCAAAAAATCGACACAGGAAAAACACAATAATTCCAGGTAATAAAAACTAAGTAATAACTCTGTAGGGTATCGGGTGGAACCGCGCTTTTTCAATCTCACAGCAGCAACTAGAAAACTGGCAATATAAAAAGTTTCCTGCGGATTTTTCAGCAGCTGGAGATAAAACAAGGCGGGTTTCGCCTGAGTAAAACCCTTTCCCTTCAAAATTGGGATTAAAAACCTCCTACGAATAACACTATAAAATTCACAAAACATCATAAAATGCAATGTGTCCTGGGTTGAGAAATCATCACACGTACAAGGACCCAGGTCACATGGCCTACCCCATCCTTGCAGGTTGCCTAGAGAGAAATGAATTAAATTAAAATGGAACCTAGTTAAAAGTGCACGATGGGCGGGCCTCGTGACCCATCTCAAATAGGGTTCGATCAGGGGAGGTTTTCAGTAAGAAAGATGCTCTAACAGTGGATTTTTAGCTCAATTTCCTCCCGCTCCGCCATCAGCCCATTCAGGAAATGTGTTTTAACCCATGCCAGGTCCTCTTTCTTTATTTTGTCAAGCTGGTCAAATAATTCCTGCCGCCCTAATTTAATTAAAGCGGACTTGACGTAGGCGAGCCATGGAATATTGTTAGCTCGATCCATGGAAACACAATCCTTTAAAATCATGTGATTCAGGGTTAAATCTAAGTTAAGCCAGGTCTTGAGCCAACAAACCACCGGGGCCAACTTCAACTGATCTCCTACATAACCCACTCCCATTTCTTGATGTATTGTGAAAGTCGGGGTTGATTGGGGGACCGACAGAAGGGAACGCAGGAACTTGTTTTCACACACCTGCACCCCCTCCATCGTCTTATAACCCCAGATGGCCGCGCCATATAAAGCGATGGCCAAGCATTTTGACCTGTAGATGTTCAACATAGCATCAATTGGTTTGGCTCCCAAACGCTGGCAAATCCATACACAGCGGCCGTAGCCCTAGACATTACGTTATTCTTAACTTTCTGTTGGGGTACCCAAGATCCCCTCTCATCAAAGACTACCCCTAGGTAAGTGAAGGAACTAAGCCGAGTCAGCTCAGTACCTTCACAGAACAGGGTTTTGGATTTCCTCGGTTTCAAGCCCATGGTCATAACTTGTGATTTTGCTTTATTGACCAAGAGATCCAACGAATTAATATAAGCCCCAAAGGAATCCAAAAGTCTTTGTAACCCTACAGCAGTGCGGGCAAGTAGCACGGCATCATCCGCGTATAGGAGTACAGGGATAACCCTGTCCCCTACTCGTGGTATGTCCAGGCTGGCTAAATCTAAAACTTTGCCCAACTTATTTATATACAACGTAAAAAGTAATGGGGCTAATATACAGCCTTGACGTACACCTCTACCAGATTTAAAATACTGTGTGCATTTCCCATCCTGGTTAACCCTCACCCTTGCCGAAAGATCACTATGAAGGTCCGCCAGGAAGTAAACTAAGCTTGGGTCTATGCCCATATCTAGCAGGACAAGCCATAGCTTAGATCTGTTTACCAGATCAAAAGCTGAGGAGAGGTCCATGAAAGCTAACTGAAGCGACCCCTCTTTGGCTATGATGTATTTTCCTGCTAAAAGATGTAAATTAAGGCACTGGTCCAGAGTGCCTCTACCACTTCTAAATCCGTATTGGAGATTAGTTAAAATATCATTCTCATCCAACCAGTCCATTAACTTTGTTAAAATCACTCTCCCTAAAACCTTTACTGCAGAGTCAATAAGTGAAATTGGTCTATAACACCATGGGTCCCCTCTCTGGCCTTTTTTAAAGACCGGGATTATAATAGACGTCGACCACAATGGCGGAAAACCCTGATGACTAGCCCTGTTGTAGACATTCGTCAAAACTTTAGCCCAGAGCGATGGGTTTTGTTTATTCAGATCTGATGGGACACCATCTGGTCCAGGGGCCTTATTACTGGCCATTTGCATAATGGCCATTTCCACTTCACCCACGTCAAAAACCATAATAGGAGAGACCCTGCAGGGATCTAGGTTATCAGATGAATTCAGGCTAGAGTGGACTCATAAATATCTTCAAAATGTGCGAGCCATTGATCTTCTGTAATATTATACTCAACAAAGCAATTCTCAGACCCTGACAGGGCAGGTTGATTAACAATGGCCCAGAATCTAGAGCTATCCTTGAGGACCTCCACCGATAGAAGTGCATTCCAGGCTTCTTCTTTAAGTTCATTCTTCCGTTTAACCACTGCAAATTTATATGCCTTTCTTAGCCTAGCAACATGGTCTTTATCACGCGGGACCTTTTTAAGTGCAGCTATCAGTTTACGGTGGGTCTCAGAGCAATCCCTATCGAACCATCTTTCTCCCAGGAAATTCCCGGATCTTATAGGTAGGGAGAGATCTAACTTCACCTGAGCACAAATGCCCTCAAAGGACAAAAGGACTCCCGCCCCCTGCCCAGAGTTATCAAGGCAGGTTTCGAACAGATCCCTTGCCTTATCATATAACTCCTGGAAAAACTGGTCCGGGATTACCTTAGCCCATTTTAGTCTGCGTCCTTGGTCAGATGTTTTCAGACGGGTGGTACCCCCTGTGTGTTGGCAGTTGTTGGAGGGGTGGGTGCAGGGGGTGCAGATGTTGGTCCTGCTTGTGCTGCATGATGACTCACACTGGAGGGTCCAGCTGGTTCTTCGCCATCCGAGGAGTGCAGAGGCTGATCCACACCAGTGAGCTCAGTGTTCTCTGGTGCCTGGGACAGGGACTCCTCCTCGTCTGCTGCTGTGTCCCCATCATCACCTGTTTTGGGGGGAGACACAGATTGTATGTTATGTTTCTACTGGCATCAATTGTTCAAACACCTGACAGTTGTGACTGTACCTCTGGATGTGGGCCTGGACATTACATTCTCCTAAATTGTGACAGTCAGAGAGTGATATTGGTGTAGCACATTGTCCTGCCAACCTGTGGCATGTCAATGTGAATGTTGAGGTGTGTGCATGACCAGCATTGGTGGTATTTGCTTGCCATCCGGGCCTCCTTCTCCCCCCAGCCAAGATATCCCACCATGGTACGTGCTTCCATTGCAGGGAGTGCAAGTTGTCTTTCAGGATGTCAGTCAGTGGTGTCCTGCTGTTGGTTGTTGCACAGCTCCCAGCAGGGCCTTGTGCTCCCCCCAGCAGTACCCAGTGCCAGCCATCTTGTGAGTCCTTTTCCACTCCCTGTGATGTGAGCATGGTTCAGGGTGGTGTTGATGGGCCAATTGTGAGGCTGACCAACATCTGTGACTACCACTCCCATCATGCTATTGCCTACACCCCCCTTCCCAGCATGCCCATACTTCCTTCCTTTTGAGTGGACTTCACTGTGTGTGAGTGTGACAGCAATGGCAAGATGGCTGGCAGTGTGGTCCTGTTGTTTGTTGGTGCCCAGTTCCCAGCAGGGCCTTTGCTCCCCACAGCTGTGGCCCATGTCAGACATCTTTGAAGTGGCTTTTGACTCCCTGTGAGGTGTGCATGCTTCAGTGCTAACTTGCTGGGCCATGTGGGTGTGAGATGTTGATCTGTGACTACCACTCCCATCATGCTATTGCCTCCACCCCCTTCCCAGCATGCCCATCCTTCCTTCCTTTTGACTCTGCTTCCCTGTGGGGTGGGGTGCCTGTGCTGACAGGATGGCTGGGAGTGTTGTCCTGGCAGTTGTTTGGCTACAAGTCCCAAGAGTGTCCCTGTGCTTCACATAGCATAACCCAGGGTGGTGGTTCTTTGTGGGATCTTCAGTTAGGATGTGAGGCATTGCATTCTCCCAGGTGGGTTATGTGGAGTTAGTGTTGAGGGGGTGTGTGAGTGGAGGTGCTTGTAACTATGGTCAGTGCTGTGAGTCCTCCTTCCCACCCAGCCAGATATCCCACCATGGAACGTGCTTCCATTGCAGGGAGTGCAAGTTGTCTTTCAGGATGTCAGTCAGTGGTGTCCTGCTGTTGGTTGTTGCACAGTTCCCAGCAGGGCCTTGTGCTCCCCCAGCAGTACCCAGTGTCAGCCATCTTGTCAGTTGTTTTCCACTCCCTGTGATGTGAGCATGGTTCAGAGTGGTGTTGATGGGCCAATTGTGGGTGTGACCAATATCTGTGACTACCACTCCCATCATGCTATTGGCTACACTGACTTGACCAGCATACACAGACTTCCTTCCTTTCAGTGAGCTTCCCTGTGAGGTGGTGTTCTAGTGGTGTTTAAATATCTGGGAGTGTTTGTTGGTTCTATTTGTGCCACTGCCTTGCTGTATTTGTTGTTAGGTTTGTACATGTCATGACACAGTTACATATCACTATGAGATGGGAGGTATTGTGTTTGTCTCACTAGCATTCACATCTTGGGATGAATATCTTTTGGTTGCTGTGTATTTGCTGAGGGTGCATGGTTTGCCTATCCCCTTGACTGTGATGTGTGTGTGTTGTCACACCATATTGTGTATATTAGTTGTGTACTCACCAGGCTCTGGGATGTCTGTTAGTCCGTATACGCTCACTGGTGGTAGGATGGCCCGCACCTTCTCCTCCCAGGGCATTAGGTATACTGGTTTTGCAGGAGGGCCACTGCCGGTGTGCTGGCTGAGGAGGTAGTCCTTTTTGAGTAGGTCCCGGACCCTCCTGCGCACATCATACCACCTGTTCTGGATGTCTTCCTTTGTGCGCAAACATGGTGATTGTGCGTTCACCCTGTCGACAATCCTCGCCCACAGCTTGGTTTTCTGCGACATGGGGGTCTGTTGTACCAATGTACCAAACAACTGTGGCTCTACCCTCAGGATCTCGTCTACCAGGACTTCCAATTCACTATCTAGGAACTTATGGTTCTTCTTTGGGGGCATGGTGATGGGTGGTGGTGGTGATTGATGTGTGTGTGTGCAAGTGGGGGGTGTGAGTGTAGGTTTAGCTGGGTGTGTGTGAGGGTGCTATTTGTAGGTGTGGTAATGGTGTGTGGCTTGTGTGATGTATGAGCTGTGAGTGTGTCTGTGGTTGCTGTGTGATGGTGTTGTGTGCTGGCAGGTCAGTGGAATTTGCAAAGGATCATGGTAGGGATTTGTGGCCTTTATGTAGGTGGAGTTGGAGGTGTGTCCTTGTTCCATTTTTTTTTCCTCCCTGTATTTATTGGCTTTGTGGTTGCTTGTTTGGCCCTTATTTTTCTAATTTTTCCTTGGTGTTTTTGGTGCATGTAGGAGTCGTTCTTGTGTCCGAGTAGGACGCTGCAGTTGTCTGGTGTGATCTTGTCCGACTCGTTCCCGCTGTGTGTCAGCTAGGTTTCATATGCGGCGTACGAGTCGGTCGCGTAGCATTGGGTTGCTTCGGCTGGGTTTTGTATGCGTGTCGGTCGTACGGCTTGTGCTCCGGGCTAGTCGGTCGTGTTTTGCACGCACAGCATCGTACTACGCGGGTCGGAGTTCGCGGGTACGTTTCGTTCGGGTTCAATCCGGGTGCGTGTCGGTCGGTTCGTTTCGCGTGATTTCCCGGCCGGATGGCTTGTTTCCGTCCGGCTCGGTCGGTCGTTTTGTATTCCGTCCGAGTCGGTCTGATTTCACATGCATTTCATCGTACTACCAGGGTCGTACGGCGCCGGTACGTGTCGGTCGGACTTTATTCCCGGACCGAGTCGGTCGGTACGTTTTCCGGCCCGAATCGGAATCGGTCCCTTAATGTTAACATATCCTTAAAGTGACTGGCACCCAAAATCTGTTTAGGACTGTGAGGAACTAGCTGTCCTATGTAGAAAGCCAGAGTACAGATTAAAATCCTAAAACTGTATCCCGGGAATAGGAACAGCAAGAAAAATAAAAAAATAACGATTTAAATTGTTTTTAAAAATCCAAATCAATCGTGGTCTGTTTTTTGATAAATATTAAGGAAAAGTATATTTTAGAAAGTTACCTTCTCCCTGGCTGAAGTTCCTGAAGGCTAATTTGCATTTGCTCTCCAGCTTCTCCCAGCCAATGATTAGCATTTGAATAGCTGTGAAATGCCTCCCAAGGTCAAAAAATAGGTTGACCTGGATGGCATAGATGACTCCTCTGAACCTCACAGAATATTCAAGGTGGGCCTCCTTTTTACAGCATAGTGTCAAATCATGCTTGACAGATCTGCTGAGCCACATGTAACACTTGAAAGGCAGAGAACAGGTCACCAAGACATTTCTTCTCTATCCACTATCTGGTTGCTGAGGACCTTTCTTTGTCTCTGGAATTTACGTAAAACACTTGGGGTGCGCTTAAAATGAAGGGATCAGGATGCCAAGACAATCCTTGTGTTTCCACTGTCTGGTTGATGAACAGTCCTGCTTTGTCCTACCAGACTTCTATCTCTGTTTTTTACATATAACACTTTGGGAACATTTGAAAGGAAGGGAGCATTATGCTAAGAAAAATCTTGTGTATCCACTGTCTAGTTGCTGAAGAACCCTGCCTTTGTCCTACCAGACATCTGTCTCTGGGTTTATTGTGCATGCAGTGGTTGCTTCCAACTGTATTTTAGTTTTAAATATGGGAGGACTCCAGGATTACAATAGTACACTCCCCACACGCACCCCAAGCCCTCAGAGCTCAAGTTTAGCGCGGTCAAAGAATTTTGTCATCTTGAAAATGCCCAAAGTGGATAGGGTTGTCCAAAGGAACTTTTACCCATTGGTTAGGGTATGCTCAGGAGTCATTCCCATCCACTAGCCCATGCCAAGCATAATTGTGGCATCTTCAGGCACCCACTATTGAACTCTGCTGGATCTGAGGAATAACAGAAGAAAACTGGACCTGCTGTTTGTGACCTGAAATGAGCCCTGAAGGACTGGACCTGCTCACTTTTGTACCCAGGGCAGACAAATGAACTCCAAGTGCCACAAGGCACCTGTTCAAGCTACAGGGATGCAATAAGCTACAAGAGGCCTTTCTTGCACATGCCCAACTGAAAATGGTAACTGGTCCTTGAATGGACCCTGCTCTTGGACTTTGCCTGACACCCTGTGAGTCTCTAAGTGCATCCTTGAGGTCCTGGGGGCCTTAGAAGTGTTTCCCTGTGGTGGGTTGAGACTTAAAAGACTAGGGGCCCAATTTATATGGTGGGGTATTTATACTCTGTCACAACGGCGATGGAGTACACATACTGCAATATGAAGGTCTTCATGCCCGATTTAAGTGTGGGCGGACATTCAGTTTGGCCTCAGTGGAGACTACTCTGTCTCCACTGTGGCCAAACCCTGGGGAGTAAGGGCAGTCGAAAAGAATGGCTACATGCCCGCCTGCCCAATTTGGATGGGTGGACATCTAGTCATTTTTTTACTGTTTCTTACCACCAGGTAAAACATGGCTGTAAGGAATAGGAAAATTGTTATAATGCTTCCGGCCCTCCATGGAAGAAGACTCCCATAGCTAGGGAAGCATTGTATTTTTAATTTCAAAAAGAAAATCCTGTTTCAGGATTTTCTTTTTGAAAAGAAAAAAGGATTACTCTGTACTACAGGGCTGAGTCCTGCAGCTGCAACCCCATAGCACAGAGTAATATACATTGCCAAGAATCGCCGTCACAGGGGTTCGGGTCATGCTTTTAGATATGACTGCTTGCTTGGCGGTCATTTATAAATTAGGTGGGCACCCTCTCCACCATGGGGATGGAGTAATTTACTCTGTTCCAGTTACAGAATGATGGGCTGCCCACCTAAATATAGCCAAGGCCCTAAGTCAGAAGGTAAAATCTTGACCAGGATGAAGGATGAACCTGGTTGGTGTATCGGACCAGCACTCCATCGCGGCCAGCCTCAAAATGTGGCTAGGTCCTGGTCTACTGCACACATTGACTATCATTCACGCTTTGTGCTTCTTGGAGTTATTCCTACTTCAAATTTGTTTTTTAAACATATAAATTTTTACAAAATATTACAACTAAACTTAATTTAAAAAAAAGTAAACACACAAACATAAAAATGTATACATATATATATTTACTTAAATAATGAATAAACTATTATCTTTAGCCCGTCATAGCCGCCGCTAGCAGGCATACCAAGGTGGAGAGAGGCAGGGGACTCCATCTCCCACCTTGCAACGCGGCCGCTGCCGTCAACGCTGTTGTCCCGGGCCAGGAGGCGCTTAAAACCAGGTCATAGCTCAAGCAGCGCGCGAGCCCATCATAGCCACCGCCAGCAGGCATAACAAGGAGGAGAGAGGCACGGGACTCCATCCCCCACCTTGCAACGCGGCCGCTGCCACCAACGCTGTTGTCCAGTGCCAGGAGGCGATTAAAACCAGCTTGGGGCTCCCGCAGCACGGGATGCGCGCTGATGCGCCCTGGGCCAAGGGCGGGCCCGTCCACGCCCGCCGGAGCCCGGAGGAGGCTGGGCCATCTCCCTAACATCTGCCTTCCAGGAGGTACTTGAGTAAGACTCTGTTTTGCACCCTTAAATTCACCTATTCTCTATGCTGTTGGGTGTCATATCGGAGCCCATTTTGACCACTTGGCTGATTGAGAACCAGGGTTCGTGTTTAGGGGGGCACTATTGATACTATTGCTTAATCTTCTAGTGTGTACTCATTGGGCTTCCTGCTGTTGTACTAGTATACCCCAATAGCAGTTTTTCCTTTTTTCTTTTTTTACTACTATCACAACTATGGGAAAGAGGAAGGCAATTGAGGAGTCCACTGTTACCACAAAAACTAAAAAAACTAAAAGAATAGCTAAATCGGCTGGTGGGAACTGTGTAATTGACCGGATTTATAACCTTATTGTCGAATGCGAGGACCTACTACATTCTGAATCACCGGTATTGCGGGACATTGCAACTACCCTGGACCCCATTTTAGCAGGTACTTCCATCTCACAACCGCGTATACCTATTATGTTCGGAAAGGCAGTGAAACAGCCCACGGATATGGCTGCAACATTGGGGAAATCCCTTAGCCCGGAAGCGCTGGAACTACCTCACCCATCAACCTTAACTGACATTGTCCATTGCAGTGACCGATTTCCACCATTAGCGAACATAACTGATGGTATGGCAAATTCTGTTCCTCACCCTAACCCTCCCTTGGGGATTACGCTATCCGAACCCCCGACTTATATAAATAGGGAATGCATTGCTCTAATTAATTAATTAAGAACTGAAGTGGGAGAAATAAAAATTGCCATATCCAGACTAACCATACAATAAGTAAATTAAAGTGTGTAAAAAATACTGACACACTTACTATCTCGAACAGCCAGTGTACACAGACCACCCAACATGCCCAACAGCCCGATACACAGCAGCCTGTACTCTCTCCTTTTGTTCACTACCAGCAGTGGACACATGGTGCAAAAGAGGCAGAAAGTAGGAATAGCAGGTCGCTTTGTAGCCAGCCAAACCCCCAGTACCCCTTGTACCCCCAGTACAATTCAGTAGCTAATACCTTGCAAAAGTGGAGCAATAGTTCCTTGAGCTATCCTAGTTTGCCCAGATTCCATCAGATGCAGACATCATATTCTTCATTGATTGCTAACCCCTTGCACGCTTCTACCAGTAGAGGGTGGAATCGTATGGCCTCCCCTTATTCCAGAAACAGGTCTACTGACTTGAAAAACAAAGTTGTCATGAAAAAGGTACCTATACTGCTGCCTCACGTAAAGTTTGAATCTGAAGATTCTCTTATAAATAAGACCATCCATTGGATCAGACATACCAGAGGCTGCCGTTCGATTATTAGAGAAGACATTCTCTGTGCCTGAAGGAGTTCCCCTAAGAATTCTATGTTTGATGCGATAGAATTATCCCTAAAAGATGCAAGAATGGTTGACAATTTAGTGGCACTAGATATTAGGTCAAGCCCTTCAAATAATTCCCACATCAGATTCAAGTACTACAGACCAGGAATTGCCCTATTGCAGGGTTCTATATCAAGGGTGTGGCCTTCATCCCCATTGCGATATGTGGATCGACTCAGCAACATTAATAACTTTTCTCCTCCCTTACATGCACCTTCACATGTAAAAACCCCCAGAAGTTAATCACACTGTCGAGCCACCCACCACGAACCTGCATCCCGAAGTGAAAAATGATGCATTATCCACTAGCATTTCTGTTGTAGTCAAGGCTGCGCGCCCATTGCCAAATGCCTGTTGTAGCAGTTCGACTAATCCAACTATCGAAAATACACTGCCTACTGACAGGGCCCGATTCACAAAAGTAATCTGAGACAAAATCCTAACTTTACGACTTTCGGTATTCACAGAAGGCATTTTGGAGTACTAAAGTTAGGATTTTTTCTCAGTCAATCTTAAGTTTCGGTCTTAAGTTAAACTTAAGACAAACTTAAGTTTAACTGAGACAAAATCCTAACTTTACGACTAGGATTTTGTCTCAGTTAAACTTAAGTTTGTCATAAGTTTAACTTAAGACCAAAATTTAAGATTGACTGAGACAAAATCCTACCTTTAGTACTCCTAAATGCCTTCTGTGAATACCGAAAGTCGTAAAGTTAGGATTTTGTCTCAGATTACTTTTGTGAATCGGGCCCATAGAGATCTGCAGACGCCTATCTATACCTAGTAATGAGGCAAGCAACAGTTTATACATAATCTCCTGGAACTTGGCGGCAATACAATTGAAATTACAAGACCCAGAATGGCATTCCTATATAGGTAAAAATTACATTTGTATTTTCCAGGAGACCTGGGCAGTGGATAGGGTACACATAAATGGCTGCACGACTTATAGCATGGAAGCCAAAGTGCCCAAAAAAATTAGCAGAGCCAGCGGGGGACAGATAATCCTCGTGAGGAATACCGTAGCCTGCAAATATAAACAGTTGACAATAAAATCACAAGATATACTGGGGATTCAGCTTACCTTTCCAACAGGTCTAAACCTAACTGTGTTTAATATCTATGCTAGGTCCAAACCCTATAGTAGCGAGTCTGCAGCATTATAATTGCTAGATGATTTGGTGGGAGTATACCAAAGCAATTCCAAGATCATAGTTGCAGGGGTTTTCAATGCCACTTTTGAACGCTTCCCCTTACTAAGGGGTCGATTACGATGGCGGTCGGAAAAACATACCGACCGCCATGGTAGCGGCAAAAAACCGCCCGCATGGCCACCGGGAAAAACACCGGACACATTACGATGAACCGGCACACAACCCGTCCGCGGCGGCGGGAGACAACGAAAACCGCCCGCACACGCCGGACCAGCTGAAAATCCGACCGCAACGGCCGGATACTCAGCGGAAAAGCCAAGAACCGCCACCATGCACACGGAGTAACCGCCCGTGACAGTATGACATCCCCACTACCACCATGGTACCCACCTATGAATCCGACCGCATCGTGCGCGAACAGTGATGAATCCGATAGGCGGCGGAAGGGCTGCAGCATAGCCACCGCTGCGGAGGAACCGCAAAAAAAATGGCGGACGTTGAAAAAATACGAAAAAAAAACAAAACAATGCACACACTGAAGTAGACCTGTCCCAACACAAACCAAAAGTGCCCAATGACAACAGCCACAGAAATTTCAAAATAACCAATCACAGGACAACACACACAACACACCTGACAGCAACATACCAGCTTGCCACACCCCCATAGCCGAGCATAAAACCAGCCCCTCCCTGACCACAATCCTTTGCTACACTCCACAACTGAAGGTCCCAACCCCAGAGAACAAAGGAGAGGCAAACCTGCACACAGCACCACCACAACACACACACCACCTACACCACCCACAACACCCACAACACCCACACAACTGCACCACAGAACATCTGCACAGCACACACCATGGCACCACACAAAATGCCAAAATTCACTGATGCAGAGCTTGCAGTCATGGTAGATGAGATAATAAGAGTTGAACCACAACTCTATGGCAACATGGTCCAACACACCCCATTAGCCACAAGAACCCAAATGTGGGTGAGGATAGTCAATAAGGTCAATGCAGTAGGGACCACCCCCGCAACAAGCAGGAAATACAGAAGTGGTGGCATGACCTGAAGACCATGGTGAAGAGGAAGAGGGCCAAGAACCGTCAGCTGGCTGACGGGACTGGTGGAGGCACTCCCATCCCACCCAAACCATACAGTCCGTGGGAGGAGAAGGTCCTTGGAATCCTTCATCCAGAGAGTCTTGAAGGAATCCGCGGGGGACTGGAAGCTGGTAAGTACAAACCAATGTATATCATCACATTGCCATGTACCGTCTTGCACAAATTCAAACCTACAACCCCTAGGCCAAAGGACATTCGTCTGACCCACAATACCCAAAACAGGTCACACAGATGTAACCACCACTCAACCTGAAAAAGCACAAAGCTAAACAAAACCAACTGGGATGCATGTGTACAGACAAAAAGCACTATAACACACACCAGGCCCCCATCTCCCACCCCTCAGCAGGATGGAGCACCACACCCAGAAGCATGTGTCAGCCATTGAACGCTCCCACACCACCTAACAGGTAGGTAGCCATCTTCACAGGGTTGGGGAATGTGTATCTGGAGGCAGCACTACAACTCCCAACAGGCCTCCCTCTCCCACCCCTCAGCAGGATGGAGCACCCCACCCAGAAGCATGTGTCAGCCATTGAACGCTCCCCCACCACCTAACAGGTAGGTAGCCATCTTCACAGGGATGGGGAATGTGTATCTGGAGGCAGCACTACAACTCCCAACAGGCCCCCTCTCCCACCCCTCAGCAGGATGGAGCACCCCACCCAGAAGCATGTGTCAGCCATTGAACGCTCCCCCACCACCTAACAGGTAGGTAGCCATCTTCACAGGGTTGGGGAATGTGTATCTGGAGGCAGCACTACAACTCCCAACAGGCCCCCCTCTCACACCCCTCAGCAGGATGGAGCACCCCACCCAGAAGCATGTGTCAGCCATTCAACGCTCCCCCACCACCTAACAGGTAGGTAGCCATCTTCACAGGGTTGGGGAATGTGTATCTGGAGGCAGCACTACAACTCCCAACAGGCCCCCCTCTCACACCCCTCAGCAGGATGGAGCACCCCACCCAGAAGCATGTGTCAGCCATTGAACGCACCCCCACCACCTAACAGGTAGGTAGCCATCTTCACAGGGATGGGGA
This sequence comes from Calotriton arnoldi, assembly GCA_963921515.1. Lineage (NCBI taxonomy): Eukaryota > Metazoa > Chordata > Amphibia > Caudata > Salamandridae > Calotriton > Calotriton arnoldi. The sequence continues at coordinate 104,469 of CAWUFW010013880.1, read as the reverse complement.
ATGTGTATCTGGAGGCAGCACTACAACTCCCAACAGGCCCCCTCTCACACCCCTCAGCAGGATGGAGCACCCCACCCAGAAGCATGTGTCAGCCATTGAACGCTCCCCCACCACCTAACAGGTAGGTAGCCATCTTCACAGGGTTGGGGAATGTGTATCTGGAGGCAGCACTACAACTCCCAACAGGCCCCCTCTCACACCCCTCAGCAGGATGGAGCACCCCACCCAGAAGCATGTGTCAGCCATTGAACGCACTCCCCACCACCTAACAGGTAGGTAGCCATCTTCACAGGGATGGGGAATGTGTATCTGGAGGCAGCACTACAACTCCCAACAGGCCCCCTCTCACACCCATCAGCAGGATGGAGCACCCCACCCAGAAGCATGTGTCAGCCATTGAACCCTCCCCCACCACCTAACAGGTAGGTAGCCATCTTCACAGGGTTGGGGAATGTGTATCTGGAGGCAGCACTACAACTCCCAACAGGCCCCCTCTCACACCCCTCAGCAGGTTGGGGCACCCCACCCAGAAGCATGTGTCTGTAAGTAAAAACCAAAGTGACACTGCACAGGTAATCAGACAGTGCATGCACACCACCATCACTCAACAAAAGCATTGGGAGACATGACAACATGAGGCTCTACTTCACCCAAAAATAGAAAAGTAAAGCACAGCCATTGACAGGATGCAGACAGCTCAGCGTACGTAACTGTGACAGAAACAGAACTGTGACTCTCAACAAATATGTCCAAGCAAACGGGCCTCTGACATGTATCACCCAGACTTCCCTCCGTAGCGTACATGGGTGCTGATCATGAAGGACCATGGGAAAACCAAACTAGCATGGTCTGCTGTATAAAGAAATACAAGCACAGGACATGTCAACGGTATGCATGTGATGACAATGGCTAGTCCATGCACACAGGTAATGTCTGCCAGGCAGAGTGATCAGCAAAGATGCTGAACATCAACTTGTAGTCATGCCAGTTGTCAGATGACAACCTCACATTGAAATCACCAATACTAGATCTGTGGCATGCTAACCAATCACAGGTCACACCATTGTGAAATGATGAATGTAACTCCACTTCATGGCATGAGGCACATCACTGTGCAGACATACAATGTGTGAAAAAGGCAACTGTGTGTAGCATAACATGTAAATAAGAGACATCAAACACAGCAACCCTGAGGTGTGTAAGGCAATTACCATCTACTTCCTGTCCCACAGGTGACCAACAACTGACTGCAGAGGACAACAACCTCAACCAGCACAGCCAGTCACCAGCTCCCGAACATCTCCCCTCGGATGCAGACTCCCTGGATAATGATGAGGAGGAGGAGGACCAACCCGGACCATCTGGTGTGGCAGGGCGTAATGTGTCCCAGGACCCCACAGCCCCACCACCTTCAGCAACAACATCAACGCAGAGCCCTGCTGCAACGACCTGTGCCACCACCACCACCTCCACCACCACTACCACTACCACTGCTGCCTGCAACACTCGCCCTGCTCCACAGGCCAACCAGACCACAACAACTGCGGAGGTACGGGAGAGTAGGCCGGTGCCCACAGGAGGGAGGCAACAGGGCCGTGACAGCAGGCCAGGTGTGAGGACAAGGCTGACCCAAAGGGAAGAAGACCCTGCCACTGAATCACTGGCACACATTCACAGAGTCGTGGGGGCCTATGAACACGCCCAGGGACAGTTGAGGCAGGCTCAGCAGGATGCCCGTGAGCAACAACAGATGCTGCGCTCAATTGACAACCGCATGGGCCAACTCGTGGCCTGCATGTGCCAAATCAGGGACCTCCTGGGCCAGCTAGTGGGGGTCCTCAGGGACAGGCATGCGGCACCGCCAACACCTACAGCTCCCTCCGTTGTGAGTCCCTGCGTCCAGCGAGCATGGGGACTCATCAGACACCACTGGCCATGCACCTGTGTCCCCCCCTGCCAAAAGAGCAAGGGGCCGCCCGAAAAAATCATTGGGAGCATCCCGTGGCAAAGCACCTGGCAAAAGCCAGTCAAGTAGCCAGCCATGATGGCACCCCTCTTCACCCTGCTGTGTACCCTGCAGACTGTCCCCACACACAATGGCGTGGGAATGACAAATGACTGTTGGACTGTGTTGCCATACTGATCTAGTGTATACTCTATTGTCTCATCTACCATCACTGACAAATCTGTTATTCACCATTCACAAATCTGTCAATATCCACATCTACATCACATGTATCCACTGTAAATAAACACTAATAACGCACCAATGTAGTTGTCACTGTTCCATGTTCATCACAGTATGTTAACTCACACCCATGATTACAATGTCACAGGAGCAGGGATACTCCGCAGGCAAGTAGAGGCTGAAGGGACCTAGGAAAACACAACAGAACATCAGTTGCTACTCAGGTGGTGGACTAACAACCATCACACAACACAGCACATCAAGGTACGACAATCTGCACATGTCACAAGGAGCAACTGTACCAACATAGACATCAAGTAGCTGTGTTAAAAGATCCCTTGCCATACACATCTGCAGCCAGTACTGACTCTGCAACATGCTGTAGTCACAAAACTCACATACACATATTCACCAAGCACAACATCATCAGACAACAGCCAGTATTGACATTGCCACTGACCATCAAGTGAAGTAGTTGTTGATGAGCTGCTGACGCTGTCCAACACCTTCCTCCTCTCCACTATCCTCGTCACTTGACGTTTGGGTGTTTGCAGGTGGGGGCTGTGGCTGGTCATCATCATCCTGGATTAAGGGGATCCCCTTCCGCACGGCCAGGTTGTGTAGCATGCAGCATGCTACCACTATCTGACACACCTTGACGGGTGAGTACTGCAGAGCCCCTCCGGTCTTGTCGAGGCATCGAAAACGCGATTTCAGGAGTCCAAATGTTCGCTCAATGACCCGACGTGTCCTCCCATGGGCATTGTTGTAGCGCACTTCAGCTGGTGTCCTGGGATTGCGAAGTGGACTCAGCAACCAAGGTCCGTTGGGATATGCAGAGTCACCTAAGTGTGAAAGACACATACAGATTGAGTGTCTGATATGTGTCCGAGGACAGCATGGCACACAAACAGCACACAACTCGACCCTTTGTACTCACCCACAATCCATGCCCGCTCCGGCGCCAGATTGGCCATCAGCTGTGGTAAAATGCTGTTGCGCATTATGTGTGAATCGTGGGCTGATCCTGGAAATTTTGCACAGACGTGTGAGATGACCATATCTGCCTGGCACACCACCTGCACATTGATGGAATGATAATGTTTCCTATTTCGGTAAATATGCTCCCGTGCTTGGGGTGGAATCAGGGAAACATGTGTGCCATCTATTGCACCAACTACATTAGGAACGTGTCCAAGTGCATAAAATTCGCCCTTCACATCCGCCAACTCATGCCGCCTGGGGAAATGTATGAATTGGTCCCAGTGTTGCATCATAGCCAACAGGACATCACGTAGCACCATGCTGAATGTTGGTTGGGACATCCCCCCTGCAATGCCCACAGTTTGCTGGAAGGATCCCGTAGCAACGAAATGTAGGAATGCCATCACCTTTGCCGTTGGCGTGAGTGCTGTTGGGTATGTCCTGCGTGGAAGCAGGTGTGGCTCCAATAGTGCACAAAGTTCCAGGAGGTTTGTCCGATCCAGACGGAATCGCCTTATGATGTCGGTATCCTCCATGTTAGCCAGCAGGGTGAAGGTACGAAACACATTAGGTCGCCTCCTAGGTGAGATGAAAGGGGACACGTCATAGCAACATAAATTAGGATGTGCACAAATTCATAAAGTCTGTCCTGTCACGGCGCTAACATTGACTGTCATCCCTGAAAGCACACAGTGCAATTCAGTGTTGTCCCAACATGAGACAGATTAATTGTACAACTGTCATGGATGTGCACAGTCAGTAGACACAATACGAACACTGTCTATGTGAATGCCAAGAGTCACATATCGAGCTGAGGTGGACTCAGCCTTGGGTGTACATGACACAGGACATGTGTGAAGCAGAGACACTGCTGGCTTCCACGTTGCTGCTGTACCTGCCACACCTCCTTGGCCAATAATTGCAGGGGACACATCAACAACACAATGTGGATAGATCATTGGGATTGTCTTTGTACTCAGTGCCACTTCGAACACACTCAAATTCAATGACATTCACATCCCAAACCCATACATGTGCCAATGTCATCAGTACACAGGCCATATCTGCTGCTGACTTGAATACAAAGTCGGACAGTGACAGATGATGTCACGCCTGTGCAGAGTATGTGTACCACTGTAACAGGCCACCATTACCCCACTGCCCAATACTCTCTACAAGCACACAGATAGCCAATGTGGCACACATTAACAATAGATGAGGGACGTGATCAGCAGGGCCTGTATGCACCCTTAATCTTCCCCCATTTTGGACATTTACATGCAGCATCAAGGAGGGACTGCCCAAGGACACATGTGCACCACAACACATACCATGGTGATACACATCCAGCTGTTTCAAGACACAACAGTGCCACAACACATACATACAACACTACATGGACAATGCCAAGCCAGTATGCCAACAAGTCCACGCATGAACATACTGTATGCATGACATATGGACTACTGGCTCAGACACCTGACACCAGTGGATGTAATTTTACACCACATGTCCCAAAGGACATGCATCCTGACCCTCATTCCACACAGGCTGTCAGGCCCAACACAGCATACAATCAACATCCCACATCTAACAAACATGCTGGCTGTGCATGAGTAGTGGGACACTGGTACCTCACATTGACCAAATGTCGGAGTTGGATGAGTGTCACAGGCACAACAGTCAAGGTACATCTCACCTGTCTTGGGTGCCCACACCATCCTGATACACCAGCAGATGTGATCCACCCACACAGTGCTGGAATAGATGGTGAGCAAGGATGGCTAGCACCCCATAGCATGCACATACACTAGTGTTGGTGGCAACACACTGCACACGTGTGCCACTTGTGCTGACCATCCAACATTGCAGACAATTCCCGCTAATCAGTGAACACACATTGCACGGGCAAAACTGGACACCCATAGCCTGTGGACAAATGTCGCATACTATATTCCATACAGTTAGCACAATCCACAACCGTGCATGCAGTCCATCTGCCAACGCAACATTCCTGATGTGAACAATGGACATGCACTGGTGGCAGGTGAGTAGCACCGGAACACAGCACAACACTCAAAAACTTAGTGTAGCTAAGCACCATTGTTGAAATGTACATGTCACTGATTCACATACAACAGTCCAAACAACATGAGCACAGACCTGACACTACCACATAGGTCCCTGTGGTTACAGGTGGCAGACATGTAGCAAAGACATCTGCTCTGGCCGTCTACCCAAGTGACAAACAATAATAATGCAACGGATGCCAGGTGTGGTGCTGAAGTACTCGTCATCCTTTAGCAGGTCGAGCCCCCCTGTACATGTGGACATACACTGCAGGAGTTGCCAGTGTGTACAAAGACATAACATGCGGCATGTAATTGGTCTTAGCAATAACACAACAGGGTGACATCTGTTTCCAATGATGACAGTCATGCTGAATGAATGAGTTCATCTGGGTTTTCAGTGTAACACATGGGCTCAGGTGTGAGATAGTGGTCAGCATGGGTGGCAGATACGACATTGTGTGTAAATATTGATCAACATAATGGAGTACAGTGTTCCATTTGGTGTGAGACGTTACACAGTGGCTGACATTTGTGACAGGAGACCATATCAATGTTATCCAGTGCCATGTGCCACTGTACGTATCCACTGTGTGTAGTACAGTAATGACCATTGATCCACACACAACAAGAACTGTCCGTAGGTGTCTTAAACGTGCCCCATAAACACAATGACGCACAGAGTGTACGATGTGATGCTGCATATTCCCCATAGCGGACGCACATACTGTCCGTGAATTGGGTGGCGGAGCATGCCAACCACCATTTGTACCTGTGTCGATGCCCACCACTGACGCAAGTGTGTCATGTGCTGCACATGACACATTGGTGTTAGTGATGGCCCTCCACATAGCTGCAGATGGCGTTTGTCATGCTCCACCAGCCACATCCCGGTCACTCTATGGCAATCAAACAGCGGTAGCGCCGGCCAGGACCCCACGGTGTGTCACCGCCATGAACCATGCCCTTGCAGCCAATGGGGACCGCTATCGCGGTGGCATGATGCAGATTGAAAAATAGCGGTAGGCGTGCTCCGCCCCAGCGGATGCGGAGATAGGATGCATATGTAAGATGCACCACCGCGGTAGCGCCGGCCAGGACCCCGCGGTGTGTCACCGCCATGAACCATGCCCTTGCAGCCAATGGGGACCGCTATCGCGGTGGCATGATGCAGATTCAAAAATCGCGGTAGGCGTGCTCCGCCCCCAGCGGATGCGGAGATAGGATGCATATGTAAGATGCACCACCGCGGTATCGCCGGCCAGGACCCCGCGGTGTGTCACCGCCATGAACCATGCCCTTGCAGCCAATGGGACCGCTATCGCGGTGGCATGATGCAGATTCAAAAATCGCAGTAGGCGTGCTCCGCCCCCAGCGGATGCGGAGATAGGATGCATATGTAAGATGCACCACCGCGGTAGCGCCGGCCAGGACCCCGCGGTGTGTCACCGCCATGAACCATGCCCCTGCAGCCAATGGAGACCGCTATCGCGGTGGCATGATGCAGATTCAAAAATCGCGGTAGGCGTGCTCCGCCCCCAGCGGATGCGGAGATAGGATGCATTTGTAAGATGCACCACTGCGGTAGCGCCGGCCAGGACCACGCGGTGTGTCACCGCCATGAACCATGCCCTTGCAGCCAATGGGGACCGCTATCGCGGTGGCATGTTGCAGATTCAAAAATCGCGGTAGGCGTGCTCCGCCCCCGCGGAAGCGGTCATTGGATGCTTTTGAAGAAGGCTGACCTGGAACACCAATAGCAGAAGACTATGACCACTGAAACGAGTCCAGGGCCCTATATATGTGTGGAAGGGAGCACCACATTTCCACTGCTCACAGAGCCTGCTGCCTGGGACCCCTCACCTGCTGCTGCCTCCAGGGACTGCTGCCTGAGACCCCTCACCTGCTGCTGCCTCCAGGGACTGCTGCCTGGGACCCCTCACCTGCTGCTGCCTCCAGGGACTGCTGCCTGGGACCCCTCACCTGCTGCTGCCTCCAGGGACTGCTGCCTGAGACCCCTCACCTGCTGCTGCCTCCAGGGACTGCTGCCTGGGACCCCTCACCTGCTGCTGCCTCCAGGGACTGCTGCCTGAGACCCCTCACCTGCTGCTGCCACCAGGGACTGCTGCCTGGGACCCCTCACCTGCTGCTGCCTCCAGGGACTGCTGCCTGAGACCCCTCACCTGCTGCTGCCTCCAGGGACTGCTGCCTGGGACCCCTCACCGCCCACTGCCGCCGCTGACGTCTCATGTCCACAGTGAGGGCTAGGACGGAGAAGATCCGTGCCAGTCCATTTACAAGCGAGGAGCTGGATGTCCTGGTGGACGAGGTGCTGACACAGTACCCACGGCTATATGGTGGCCCAAATGTTGTGGTAAGTCTCCAACAGTGGGGGTGTGAGTGCAAGGGGGGCACACATGTAGTCGATCAGATGGTGTATGTGCCTGAGAGTGTGGGGTTGTGTAATGCACTGGCTGACATGCTGTTTCCTAGTTGTTAAGGGGGTGTATGCAACCCACACATTAAATGCATGGACATGAAGGGTGGATGGACATGTGTTGTGTACACATCCATATGGTTTGACAGCTATCTGGTGATGCATGTTTCTGGACAGTTATTGTTCATGTGACTGTTTGTGTGGGTCCTCGTTGTCCATCTCTGTGTGATTCTACTGGCATGGACTGTCCACGCCCAATGTGACAAGGACACATCACTGACTGTACAGAGTGTGATACGTGTGTGGTTGGCATGAGTGTACATCAATGACCCATATCTGCCGTGTGGAGATGAGTCTGTGTCATGCCACTGTTCAGAGAGAGAGGTTTTACCATGAGAGTGTGTCACTGATGTTTTCCCCTCTTGTCTCCCACACCTGCAGCTCAAGGTACACCAGCGTAAGGCCGTGTGGAGGTCCATTGCAACCAAGGTGCGGGCTCTGGGAGTGTCAAACCGCCGGCGCACCCACTGCCACAAGAGGTGGGACGACATATCACGACTGGCAAAGAACGTTGCCGAGATGACACTGGGGATACTCCCTCGCAGTGGCAGGTTGTCACGACGCAGCTTGACACCACTGATGTGCCGCATCTTGGCTGTGACACAGCCTGAGCTGGACACACGTTTGAAGGAGCATCAACAGCAAGCTAGGGGTGAGTATTCTGTGAAGGTTGATTTTGTCTGTGAGTGGCTGCATGTGTACCAAGCCTGTACCTGCGCTGGTGTACGTGATGTGGTTACTGTGATGCAGTGGGTTGTAAGTGGCCCCTGTGCTGGGTGTGGCAGTCACGGATATTACATACATGCACTTACTGATGTTTTTCCAATCCTGGGAATTTCAATGGCATTGTGGGTGGTGTGCTGCAGGCCTGGTCCATTGGTGTTAGTGTTTGTACGCCCCAACATGCATGATGTTGTGCTGTCTGCCCATCACATGGCTCAGCTGTGCCGTGTTTAGATGTTTGTACGCACTGTTTGAGGTAGTGATGTGTGTCTGCATGGTGAGATTGCACGGGGTGGCCTGCAACATGTAGACTTTGTCATCCTCAGTGTTGCTTTGCTTGAATATGTTTGTCCTGTTGCTGTCACTTTGCTGACCCTACATGTCTCTCTGTTATGCAGCATCTCCCGTGGGCACGGAGGGACAGGGACGGACACCAGTGGTGGTGAAACAAGCACAACAGCTGCACAGGATCCCAGTGACACAGATGTGACCAGCGCCTCGGAGGGGGATAGGAGTATGCTGGAGGAATCACAGCCCGAGACGCAAAGTTCAACATCATCTGATGACGGCGGTGGTGCAGAAATCTTGGAGGACACAGGGAACGGAGAGTCTGCTACATCTTCCAGCACACAGCGTGCAGTGCCCACCCTCCCAGCCACTTCCTCTGTTGCTGCCCATGTTCGCACCACAAAGAGGGGAAGAGTGTCCTTCATTCCAGGCACCGCTGCCCCTGCCCCTGTGCCCCCTGCTGCCATCAGTGCAGAGTGTGTGGACCTTATGCGCCAGCTGTGTGTGGGGCAGACAGGGCTCCTCAATGCATTGTCAGACCACGACCGCAAATTGGCACAGGTGTTAGCTTTCATGGAGGGCATCCATTCAGACGTGGGTGGGCTGCACCGCACTGTCCAGACAATGTCCTCCACAATGGCGGCTGCACTTCAACTGGCTCAATCTCGTAGTCCAATTCCAGTCCCTTTGTCCACCCCCATGCCAGTGGCGACGTCTGACGACGGTGACCACGCTTCACACACCTCAACGTCACGATACTGCACACGTAGCACACAGCAGCAGCAGCCCAAGCGGTCAAGGTCACAGACACCTTCCCCTACAAAGAGAAAAACAACCCCAGAGCGCAAAGGGAAGAGCCCGTCAGGCGTTGCAAAGGCACATGATTCAAGGAGGAAGTACTCAGGGTCACAAGCCTCAGAGCAATCCCCGGCCACAGACTCTGTGGTCCCAAAAACGTCTCGCAAAGGCATGCAGACACTCTCCATGCCCACTGTGAAGGTGGGGCCTGGCAAGGCTACACATAGTAAGGTATCCAAGGCTGTTTCACCAACTACCTCTACTCCCATTCCAAGTCCAGTGAAGCAGGTGTTGTGTACTTCATAGGGTGTCCTTAAACGGGCTTTCTAGAATCATGACCATATATAGGCACAATCCAACCTGCCCTTATATAGGCATAGAATCCCAGACCTTATTTAGGCATAAACTATGCATACCAAATACAGGCATGGCTTCCGACATCCGTCCACCCTAGCGTCTCAACGAGTCCATGAACAAACAGACCCTCTGGCTGCGGGAGTTTCCCTTGCCCAGGACTATTGATTTCTTCAAGGTCTCATACATTATGCATGAACCTCTTATTCCCTAAGGGATTCATTCATGACGTCTTTCGCTACCCAACTCACGTCAATGCTAACATTTTCAGGTATAAATATACCTTCCCAAACCCCTGTAAATCAGAGGAGACCTCGACTTCAGAGGAGCCCGATTCCCGGCCAGACGCACTGAGAAGACGCTGCCCTTCCTGCACGCAGAGAGTCCAGCTTCCAGTGATCTAACTTCCCTTGCGGGGTGTTGGAGTTCGAGTCCGGATAGAGATTCCTACCTCTCTCATTCTTCAGGTATGGAGCAGACTAGAACCTAGAGGGACTCTTGGCATAATAGACTCTTGGCATGCTAGGCGTAACTTACTCTTAGTATACTCTAGTCAGGAATACAGCACCTACTTCTACTTCTCCCTACACCTAGGACAGGTTAGGCACACTGGGTAGAACTAGGCTAGAAACGCATCGTATGAGTACTCGCATTTTTAGGTTGTGTCATTTTATGTAAATGCATATATGCTAAAAAGATAATGCTGACGCAGTATTATTTATTTTTACTGCTCACCTTGTACATTATTTATCTCGCATACTGTCTTGTGATCGTAACAGCACATATAACTTACAACAGAAACAAGACTGTTCAATAAATCCTTTATTGAAACGCCCGTCTGGTTATTTCTGTGTAACTCTGAGAATAACTGAAACATGTACAACTGAGCTGAGTGAAATGGTTATCTATTGTTTCTACGACTCTGGGACACATCCTGATTCTGTAAGGGAAACACAGTGGTCATGTTTTGCGGCAGCCAGAAACTAATCCCTTCTTGTCGTCAAGAAGTTTCTAGTGGCCTCTGAGCTAGCTGGCACAAGTAATTAAGTTTAATATACTCGATAGGGACATACTGACCTTAGTCCTATGTCAAACCTATAGGATATATTATTCCAATGCGCAGAGCCTATAAGGGAAATAGGAGCTACACTACATGGCGCCCAACGTTTGGTAAGGCAGTAATTCAACGTTAGATACTGAGTAACTCAGCTGTGCATATATTCTTTTCTCTCTCAGAGACCCCTACCCCATATACTCCAAAAGACGTCTGGAGTGGGCAGGGATAGTATCCGCCACGGCTACATAGGGCAGTACCCTATATATTAGCTGTTTGGTTTGCTCAACGTTGAAGGATACAGTGTTCCACAATATTGTGCACCTTATCTTTGTTTCCTTGAAACTTGTGCTACATTTTTCATAAAACAAAATGTCCTTAACCGGAACCGGTGGAGCTGCGGCTGATCCAGCCCAACCAGCGTTATTTAACAACACAGGTTTAAATGAAGCCGAAGAGGGTGTCATAGACATTCCTCCTAACTTAAGAAGAGCCATTACTCTAAAACTTATAAAACATGGCCTATCTCCGAGAGGAGGTAGAGCAGTTTTCGTGATTGAGGCACATGAATCCTTTCAGACAGAGGTATTCTATTCATGGGTAATTCTTCCTGAATCCAATCCAGTAACACACTTGTTTCACTACTACAAAGAAGATGAAGCACCAGAGGAATACATTCCTTTCGAGGATATTGAGATTCCATTAACATACCAGGAGCATCAGCTCTGGTTTAAAGGCGCCCTAAAACACAATAAAAATATAACCAGGCTCGGTCCACTAGGTAGACCAGGAGCAACATGGCCGATTCTAGCCGAGCTACACACCTCATCCAGACATCGAAATAATGTCAGACGAGGAAATACTTAATCAACTCACAGAGTTAATAAAAATCTACAGACAATTGGTTCAATATGTCATGCGGACTTTCACAGTCCAACCACCATTAACAATTACAAATCATACTCCTCCACAGGGGAGTACACTAAAAATTACACCACAGACTCTATACGCAGTCATGGGTAAAATGCCCACTAAGCGGGAGCAAATTCCATTTTGGATAGCTCAAAAAATTACTCAAATTGAAGCAGTATTTCCAAATACTAGCCCACATGAGAAACACAGAATCCTAACCATCAGTTTACCAATGGGGATCACACCACAACTGGAAGACTGCACCACTTGGGGCTCAGTCTTTGCTGCCATCTACACTAAAACACACGGCATTCCGTCAATTGCGGTAATACCAGATGTCCTAAAACAAATTCAAAACGAATATGGAGCAGAGCCTGCTTTAAATTTAGGTATGAAATTACTGAAAAATTTTGAACAGGTCTCAACGATAATATTATCTAATATTAAAGGGGAGGCAGCAGCAGTGGCGATCCGACAAAAACTAAGGGAATTTGATGTTACAGAACATCAGACAGAGCTACCCAGAATTATAGAGCAATCTTATGCAGAATTAGGCAGAGATAGTTTGGGTGGGAGACCAGCTAAACCAAAACTATCGGAAAGTCCTGAAAAGGACTCAATTAAACAAACTCCTACATCTTCTAAAAAGAAGTGGGAATCTAACAAACAAAATTCAAACGAGAAAGGTTCTCAATCCCGAGGTAGGTCTCCTCAAAAGGAGCCCTCTGAAAGGAGGTACAACCTCAGGAATAGGGATAATTTGAGAAAACCTGATAGGTATCAAGACACTGATACACGTTCCTCTCGTCCCTTTCAGGTCTCATCACAGACTTCGGAAAGAAGAGGACGAACAGAACATAGAGAAGAACGCGTGAAATCGAAAGACGACAAGCACGCAACAAAAATTAAAGCTAAACCTCAATTCTCCAAAAAGAAAGTAGCAGGTCTGAAGATAAGACATGCCGAGAATAATGAGATCGCAACTCAAGAACGGAGAATGGGCTCAGACAATGCTGGACAGTGCAGCAGAAGTCACAATAGCTCGCCAGAACCTGATGGAACTTCTGGAGATAGTGGACTTGAATGAGTACATTACAGTAGAGACTGTAGACACCAGGGTTAGTACTCCACAAAGGTTATATGAAATAACACTCCGGATGGAGGGAGACAAACCTAGACAGGTTAAAGCACTTTTTTGGGAAAGACTATCAAAGGGTTATGACATACTTCTAGCAGAAAAAGACTGGCCACCACAATTTGTCAGGGAGTGCCCACACGGCGAGGACATGATTATGCCTGCCTTCTCCAATCACATTCCAATTCACTTAAAATATACATATGCCAGAAAATGGGCAGTGGCCCAGGCTCCAGCATTATATAAAAATCATGTAGGATGGGATGAGGACTCCCCTCACCATAAAATACATCTGAAACATGAACCTACTGCTCAGAGGCAGTATCCAATTAAGCAAGAAGCTAAAAAACAGGTCAGGGAGATTTTAAATCAACTTGAATACCAAGGGGTGATTGAAACTAGCACCTCATCTATGAACAATCCTTTGTTTCCTGTCTCCAAACCAGACAATACATATCGTCTAGTTTTGGACTACAGACATTTAAACACTTGTTCTAAAACTTTTGCAGTACAAAATGCACATAGCACAGCATTAATGAATAACATTGTGCGTAAAAAATACAAAACAACATTAGACATCTCAAACGGTTTCTTTTGTCAAAATATAGCACCTGAAAGTAGGTACTTAACGGCATTCTCCATAATGGGGACCCAGCGTCACTTTTGTCGACTCCCACAAGGGTTCAAGAACAGCCCGGGGTTATTCTCAGCAAGAGTAACGGAGTTACTACAAATTTATGACAACGAGGCATTGTCCTATGTCGATGATATTTATCTGACAGACGATGACTTGGAAAAACACTTGAACAGGGTGAGCACCATTATATTGGGATTCGCCTCTGAGGGCTACAAGTTCAACTTTAAAAAGTCCCGAATTGCCCATCTCAATGTCCTATTTTTGGGATATGAGCTTTCAAGTGAAGGCAAGAGCTTGGCAGCTAACTTTCTAGAGAAGTGTGCGCTGCTCCAACCTCCAAAAACGCAAAAAAATTTACAATCAATACTGGGATTCCTAAATTTTGGTAGAACATACATTCTAAACTATGCAGAAAGGGTTAAACCTCTCTACGCATTAATCAAACCTGATTTTTCAAATCAAAAACTGGACACAGGAACACACAGAAATCTTGCGTTCACTCCAAGCTAATATGTTAGCAACAAACCACTTACAAACACGCGTAAGTCAAAGAAATTTGGTGATTCGAATAATTTCGGGTCAATGTGGATTCACTTACTTAACCTTTAACGAGGGTGAGAAAGTACCAATTGCATACAAATCACATTTGTACACACAAGCGGAAATGCGCTTCAGTTCAACTGAAAAAATTCTGACAGCAGTTCAAACAGCTGTAGCAAGAGAAAGAGCCTTAGCCCAAGGGAAACGCATAATTGTCGTTACCCCAGTACCAGCTTTAGAAGCGGTCACAAAAGCGAGCATTCTGAATGCTAAAGCTTTACATCCGAGATGGATACAGTGGGTTAATTCTCTTGCTGCAACTGATGTTGAATATGTATTTGATCCAGATTTAAAAACACAGGCATTTCTCCAATATGAACAAGAATGTCCTCTGCCCACTGAGATTCTGCCTCTCGATCAATATGAATTCGTAATTTACACTGACGGATCCGCACAACCCGCAACAGGGAGTAAGCAAGCTTACAGTGCAGCGTGTGCTATCGTTAAAGGTCGCATGCGAAATGGCATCTTCAGACCTATGGTCACAAAAACTCAGTCACTAGGTGATTGTACAGCTCAGCGAGCTGAACTACAGGCATTCAAACTGGCACTTGAAAGTACGGATCGAGAATTCCTCACACTAATCGTGTGCGATTCCTTTTACTGTGTTCAGTCGTATAATAACTATATACGAACCTGGCTTGAAAATGGTTTTAAGGATGCAAAAGGTGGCACAATTAAGCACAAATTGCTTTGGGAACAAGTAGTTCTGTTGAAAAACGAACTACCAAAGGCTCACGTGATTCACACACTGAGTCATCAGCGTGATGGCGTTCACGTTGCAGGGAATTCATTGGCTGACGAAGCCGCGAAGGGGGCTGTGCAAACGGCTTCCGTAGCTGCGATCACTCGTTCAAAAACAAAAATAGACGGTGAGATAATGTTAGCTGTCAATGCTTCAAGCAAAGGCAGCAGTGCAGCGTTACCAAAAAGTTTCCACTCAAGTACTCTTATGTAATTGATGCGAATAACGTTCCTTTTGCTCGAATCCCTGGAGTGGGGGATAGGGTAATTCCAAACATGGAACGAAGAGCAGCCTTGATTTATGAAACACATTTGGGGGAGGGTCTGTCACATCAAGGGATCTCAAAAACAATTTTGACATTAAAAGAGATGTACTGGTGGCCTGGAATGAATACACAAATTCACATATTCATCAACAACTGCTTAGACTGTAAATTACAGCAAGAGAGCCACCAGACACCATGCAGCGAATGCGGCAGCCCAGTGCAGACACCACTGTTAGACAGCATTAGGCTATCTACTCGCCAGCGTCCTACTGGACAAAGGCATTCCCGCAAATACTAAATCTAGGTTCCTATGGTTATGGCCTCAGCGCTCAGCTGACGCTCGAACTGTTATAAAAGATTTGCGAGTCTTTATCGGCACATACGCAATAGGCACGTTTCATTCTGACCAGGGTCCTGCGTTTAGCTCTAGGGCTTACAAGGAGGCCATGGCCAGTCTGGGCGTTGCATTGCGGTACTCCTCTCCATTCCATCCTGAGGGAAATTCTGTTGTGGAAAGGAAAAACCGGGACATAAAGCAGTCTATAACAGCTAGGGTATTAGGCTCGGGTGATGGGTGGGTCAAACACCTCATTAGCGTTCAGCGCGCTATCAATAACTTGCCAAGAAGTTCTCTAGGGGGAGTCACTCCATATGAGGTCCTATTTGGGACAAGAATGTGGGTTCCTGACTTAGAACACGTAGGCACAGTGGTGGACAAAAAAGAATTTGATATCAAAGATCGTTTGGCTGTTTTACAGGAACTTAACAAGTTAAGAACGAAACAAAGCAACGTATCCTTACAGCCAACCACCACTGGGGAAAAATCGGCGGTCCCAGCAAGGCCTGTCTGGATTCCAAAAGTTGGGGATCTAGTCAGAGAAAAAATCGCGGACAAGAAGGAATTTGGACCTTCTTACAGACAACCGGTACCTGTTCTAGCTGTTCAAGGAACAAGGACAGTACTTCTGCCGCCCCTTGCTGGAAGAAAGGAGAAAAGATTTGTGTCAATCGACCTGATCAAACCACAACATGTGGCCAATACTAAGCAGTAGGCCTCGTGGACTCCGACCTAGTAGCAGACGCACTCCTCTCGCAACTATTCAAGAGGTTCAGACTGAAAGACTGATCACGATCGAGAATTCAGCTGTAACAAATGAAGGACTATGCAACCAAGCTATGGAACTCATCCCTCTTGACAACCAAATAACAGTTCGTCCAAATACACCTGTCTACACCAACGTGACACGTGAAGAACTGGTTCCTGTGATTTCAACGAATCCTGATGCAATTCCAACAATTGACAGAACTGCTTCTGGCTATTTCATTGACTTTGATACGTTCTCAGTGGATCCAAGCGAACCTGAAACGATGCCAGCATCATCAAAACTCAAGCAGCAAGTACAAGACTTTATTCACTTTCTGAAAAAGACTTATCTGGTTTCTCCATGGATTGAACTCTGGATTACATCTGGACTTTTTGTTTTCCTGCTCTGGCTAGCTTTGGTAACAACAGTAAGCATGCTTATAAGTGGCAGATACATCCATGTGAACATTGAAGGAAAGGACATAAACGTGCTTTTGAAACCACATAAATCTTCCCATCGTGAAGCAAGAGACTTGTCATCAGTGAACATCACAGCTCTTCCTATACAGGATGGTATAGTGTGGGACAAAACAGATTATGAAATCTTCGGTCCAAGTGAACAATTGAACATTCCACATTTGTTTAAAATTTCACTAAGTGATTTGATAACGTCCAGTACCTATTCAGATGATTGGGACTTAGAGACTGTTCAAAATATAATGTTTGATCTAGAAAAATCTGCTGCATTTTCTAAAAATGAATATTTAGAGGGTACAAATGATTACGAAGAAATGTATTGTTACAACCACTATGGTCATCATTATTTGCACAAAACTGCATATCCAAGAAATGTGTTTATGTTTAATCAATGGGAACATTGTCCTACACCACCACATGGTAGTTCAAAAACTTTTGCTAGTAAATTTCCATATTTTTCAGGTTATAATACATCTGATCCAGAAACGTTTTACTATAAACATGTAAACAAAACAGGACTGAAAATTATGTTAACAAATACGAAACAGATTTACTCTGAAGCATTTATTGCCCAACTGTCTACTCAGGGTTTCGACTTATGGAAAGACACAATTGAGACAAAAACTGTCTGGGGTAGTAAAGATTGGCAAGTGCAGGGTATAGAAGCTTTATTTAGAGCCTGTATAATCCCTGAACAAATAATGTTTTTGAATGACACCGTCCAACAGACATCTTGTCTTGGGTTAGCCAAGATAAAAGAGATGAAATCACCTTCTGTGCCAACACCTGCCAGTGATAATAATACAAAGGCAGTGGTGACAGTTGACAATATACTACAACTCAACAGAACTCATCCAAATTGGAAGAAATGGTTGATCTGGCCCGCAGACACAAACAACTGTCAGGAAAGGTTCTTGAACAAAACTCAGGGCTTTGCACTTCATAGGCCAGACCCAAGATATGTCCAAAGACAACATCCGGGGGTAGTAACAACATACAGTGTAGGAAAATTATGCCTCGATTGGCTGCATAAATCTACACTACAGGATGTGAAGCAACACTTAACCTTACTTGCACACGACGCAGATCTTAGGGAATTCTTGCTTGGACCAAGAAAACCGCGTCAAAAACGTTTCATATATGCCGGCATCTACGCTGCTTATAACGAAGCATGGAAAGTGTCACAGATAGAGGCTGCAGAACGAATACGTGAACTTGATCGTATTAATTTAGAGAAAACACTCTCTGTAGTCGACAATGGGTTAACAACTTTGTCCTCCAGAATTTATTCATTGGATGGCATTGTATCCTCTGCTATCGACATTCTAGAACAAGATTTGGCTATGTTACAACAAGGTCAGTCTCAATTACGCTCTATAGTGTTATTGACATGGACGCTGCAATCTTTGCGAGCGGGCTATGTGCCTTGGCGTTTCATCAACACGTCGTCTCTGTTTGCAGAATACAATCTAACTGATAAACAGATGGAATTGGCACAAAGAGGAGCAAAGTATACAGTGCTGAGCATTGAAAAAATTGACAAATTACCATTCACAGTGGCAGAAAAACCAGCTACAGAATGGCTTATTCATGGCAAAATAACATTACCTGTGACAACTTTTCAGTTCCAGTATTGTGTCAGACAGATGCAAGCAGGCAAATATGAAAGGTTGGGTAAGGAATACATTAAGACATCTTGGAATTTACCGTATACACATAAATGTTGGAGTGGGGATCGTGAAGTGTTTCTTAGCGGTACTAACTGTGAACATGCACTAACCGGTTCACTCATATGTCAGGACATTATTTTGCACGGAGCTTGTAATGGTTCTGCGGCAAACCTGTCTTGCCATCAGCACGGTTCTCCAGCTGCTGTGATTAATCCAACGTTTGGACAACTTTCGAATGGGAGTTACCTCATGTTGAATGATCAGAGCTGCTGTGGAATGTTGCCCGGCATCCCATATCTAGTAACGGTCAACTCCAGGGTCACTTGCTGTATGCAAGTATTGTTTCCCCCAATAGACACCGTCAGGGAGTCGCCTTTGTGGCCTTCACTTAACGTCTCTTTTATAAGATTTGATACTTTAAGCAGAATGAAAGCCATGCTTTTACAGCAAACAGTGCCTCTGACCTCGGCCAAAGAAACCTATGATCTACAAATTGCAAGGACTTCGGCTGAGATACAGACTTTAATACGTACCATCTGCCCTATACATTTCGTAGAAATGATATCACGTATCTTTAACATATCAGATACAACAGGAATTGTACATGTATTTAAGAGCATTTGCACCGGTCTCTTAGCACCGTTCCAGGCAATACTTGGAATCATTCCGAACTTTGCACATTCGGTGTTTGGTGGCATACCATTAATTCTAGCACTTGTTGCGGGAATTCTATTCATCTGTCTGCTATTACGCTATGGCCAGCCTCTTCGCAGAAATAACTCCGAGCGAAATGGAGAAAGTTCTCCTTGAAAGAAAGTGCCGTGAGCGAATAGTACAGCTATTGGGCATGACTCGTCTACGGGACCTTAATACCACATGGTTCCTGTCATTCCGACCAATCTGGCATGATTGCATCTTACCTGTTCTACGATGCCTGCTATGCGGTGAAGAATGCGTGTTGGACGCTTGTCTAACATATCCATCAGCTGCGCCAAAGGACGTCGATACTTTGCTGGTCCCGATAACGGTCCATGCTTCGTGTTGTCCCCAGGGGCTCCCAATTCTGATGTCAGCATTCATTGAGATCTCACAGTCGCCTCCTGCTGCTGCGGTGGTACGAGAAACAACTCCAGGCACACAGGTAACAACGGACGCGAACATTGCTGCAGCAGCCTATGCTGAGGGCGATGCTTCCCATCTTTGTGCGGTCAATCTCTTACATGGGGTGTTCGAACTTACACCAGCGACAGTGGATGATGTTTTGTCTATTGAAATAGATGATCTAATGTTTACACCAGACCCGTGAACTGACTCTGTTTGGCATATTCTGTTCCAGTACAACAGCAACAATTTGGCCTTCATTTTTCAAAGACTTGGAACATTACCAAATTTGAACTTTGGTCCCATTTTTTTTTTTCTCGAACGAAAATGGCAATCCAATCTGCTTAAAGTAAAACTAGCCTTATAATACAGACTTGGCAGTACTTCCAGGGGCACTTAGTCATCTTGTGTGTCTAACTCAGTTCATTTGATTTTCATGACAGGGAATGATTTTGTTTTGAAACAACCTTGCATTCATTCTCGTCATATGTAAATATTGCTTTTATATTTCGTTCCGATTGCATTTACTTCACTCTTTTTGCAGGAAATGAAAAGCACTGCTTAATAATGTACAGCATCCTTTGCATTTTAATGTATCTTTTAAGGCTTTTTAGGATATATTTTAATATGCGGTACTCCATTTTAATGTTTAGCATTTTAAATGTTTAGCATTTTAGTATTGTTGTATACACAAAAGAGGAGTGGGTGTTGTGTACTTCATAGGGTGTCCTTAAACGGGCTTTCTAGAATCATGACCATATATAGGCACAATCCAACCTGCCCTTATATAGGCATAGAATCCCAGACCTTATTTAGGCATAAACTATGCATACCAAATACAGGCATGGCTTCCGACATCCGTCCACCCTAGCGTCTCAACGAGTCCATGAACAAACAGACCCTCTGGCTGCGGGAGTTTCCCTTGCCCAGGACTATTGATTTCTTCAAGGTCTCATACATTATGCATGAACCTCTTATTCCCTAAGGGATTCATTCATGACGTCTTTCGCTACCCAACTCACGTCAATGCTAACATTTTCAGGTATAAATATACCTTCCCAAACCCCTGTAAATCAGAGGAGACCTCGACTTCAGAGGAGCCCGATTCCCGGCCAGACGCACTGAGAAGACACTGCCCTTCCTGCACGCAGAGAGTCCAGCTTCCAGTGATCTAACTTCCCTTGCGGGGTGTTGGAGTTCGAGTCCGGATAGAGATTCCTACCTCTCTCATTCTTCAGGTATGGAGCAGACTAGAACCTAGAGGGACTCTTGGCATAATAGACTCTTGGCATGCTAGGCGTAACTTACTCTTAGTATACTCTAGTCAGGAATACAGCACCTACTTCTACTTCTCCCTACACCTAGGACAGGTTAGGCACACTGGGTAGAACTAGGCTAGAAACGCATCGTATGAGTACTCGCATTTTTAGGTTGTGTCATTTTATGTAAATGCATATATGCTAAAAAGATAATGCTGACGCAGTATTATTTATTTTTACTGCTCACCTTGTACATTATTTATCTCGCATACTGTCTTGTGATCGTAACAGCACATATAACTTACAACAGAAACAAGACTGTTCAATAAATCCTTTATTGAAACGCCCGTCTGGTTATTTCTGTGTAACTCTGAGAATAACTGAAACATGTACAACTGAGCTAAGTGAAATGGTTATCTATTGTTTCTACGACTCTGGGACACATCCTGATTCTGTAAGGGAAACACAGTGGTCATGTTTTGCGGCAGCCAGAAACTAATCCCTTCTTGTCGTCAAGAAGTTTCTAGTGGTCTCTGAGCTAGCTGGCACAAGTAATTAAGTTTAATATACTCGATAGGGACATACTGACCTTAGTCCTATGTCAAACCTATAGGATATATTATTCCAATGCGCAGAGCCTATAAGGGAAATAGGAGCTACACTACACAGGGACAGGAGGGCACTGTAGGGGGCACACAGGGTAAAGAGGGGATGGAGGGGCAGAGGCAATGCCAGGCTAAGCGTCCTTCTGGATCCAGCACATCCCCAAAGGGAGGTCCAGCGTGTGCACCTGCGGAAGCCTTGGTGATGAGTGTGCCGTTTGTGTCCACACCACTTCCCATTGATACCAAGACAGGCAAGCCATTTAGAATCCCCAAGAAGTGGAAAGGCACCCCTCCACTGTCTCCCTCCCACACTGTGTCCCACGTCGGCCTGAGTCCACCTCCACGTGCCACTACACCACCTGGTCCAAGCAGCCCTCCAGCGTCCAAGGCCACTGATAGCTCTTCCTCAGCTGGGCGTCTCACTCCCCAGTCAAGTGGTCCAACTGTGCCCGACACACAGTCAGCTCCCAGTCAGACTGACAGCCAGGTCTGAATGTTGATCAATGTCACAGACCTGTCTCTCCCACACCGGTACCTGTGCTGCCCATCGTGACACACCAGACTGTGTTGCTGACCATGGCGGAGTTTGGTGACACACATTCCCTGTGCAGCTTCTCATTGACTCTGTCAGCACCTTGGACTGGCCACTGGCCTTGCAGTTTGCCCCCTGCCTGTGCAGCTTCTCATTGACTCTGTCAGCACCTTGGACTGGCCACTGGCCTTGCAGTTTGCCCCCTGCCTGTGCAGCTTCTCATTGTCTCTGTCAGCACCTTGGACTGGCCACTGGCCTTGCAGTTTGCCCCCTGCCTGTGCAGCTTCTCATTGACTCTGTCAGCACCTTGGACTGGCCACTGGCCTTGCAGTTTGCCCCCTGCCTGTGCAGCTTCTCATTGTCTCTGTCAGCACCTTGGACTGGCCACTGGCCTTGCAGTTTGCCCCCTGCCTGTGCAGCTTCTCATTGTCTCTGTCAGCACCTTGGACTGGCCACTGGCCTTGCAGTTTGCCCCTTGCCTGGGCAGCTTCTCATGTTCAGGCTCTGCATCTTGTGCCTTGGTCCTGTCTGATATTGTTGCCTATCAGTGCTATTTGTGAATAAAAACAGTTGCTCATGTTGTCAGTTGTGTCATTGTCCTTACTGAATAAAGCTTTTCCTGTATGTCTCACATTTACTGGGCCACATGCTCTGTGTGCCACTTCAACTGTGCCACTGGCTTGTTTGACTTATCATTTATTTTACAGGGGTGACGGGGACTTCAGTTCTTCATGACTCGGATACTTGTGGGGTCATTGATGTTGTTTTCAGTGACATACCAGACTCATGTTCCTTCCTTGTTGCTGTTGGCTATGTTTTACTGCATCCTGGTATGTGGGCACTGCAAACACATAGAGGGGTCATATACACGGGATTGCAGGCAGGCTGACCAGGCTCAACATGTATGTGCGTTCTTGCTTTCATGTATGCCTAGCAGTGTAGATGTGTAGTCATGTTGTGATGGGCAGTCATCCTAGTCACAACGGTTACTTACATGGTGTGCATTTGGGTGGTCAAGGGTTGTACGGTGTGTTGGTTGTGGCTCTGTCGTGTGTGTTGATGTGTGTGTTACTGGCGTGTGACTCATGGCTGTGTGGGACTGTTGTGTGTTTGTGTGCACACACTGCTTGTTGTGCATTCAGTGCTGTGGGTGTATGTTGCCTTGTGCTGTCCTAGTGTACATCCCCTGATGTACTGCTGTGTTTGCTATGTGCTTTGTGGTGTTGTGCATCTGTTGTGTGTTTGATGTGTCTGTGTTGTTCTGTGATGGTGCACTTCTTGTCTGTGTTGTGGTATGTAGCCTATGCATTTTTCCTGACTGATGAGGTGGTGCACTCCTGTTGTGTGTGTGCTCCCATTGCCTTCCCCTAGTTTGGCTGCACAGGTGTTGTGTGTTATTTTTGTGGTTCTGTATGTGTTTCTGTTTTGAATTGTGTTTGCCATTTTTGTTTTGGTGCAGACGTTGGTACTGAAATCCCTGTGTGTGTGTGATGTTTGTGGATGCCCCCAGGGGGTTTGATTGTTTGTCTGTATCTTGTCTGGACATTATGTAGGCCCTTCTGTGTGTCTGTCATTGGGGTTGTGTGCTGCAGATATGAGGGGGTATGTTTGGGGACTCCTACTTGTGTTTGACAGTCATTGAGTGTGCCAATGTGCCCTGTGTGATACTCATGTGTACTTGCTGTTCACTGTTTGACTTGAGGTCCTTCCTTTCATCCCTGTCCCTATACATGGGTTACCTTGCTGTCTCCCTGAGTTGTTGCACTGAGGTGACTGTTGTTTGACTTCACTCACTGTGCCAGCCATGTGCTTGGATGGGGTGTGGATGTTGTTCTGGGTTCCTTGTCCTGCATGTGTCTGTTCACCTGGTTGTTGGTTGTCTCCTTGCCCTCCCATTTGTGTGCACATCATTTTTGCTTTCCTCTATGTTGTGCTCCATTGCTGGTGGCATGTAGTCTGTGCATGTGGCTGTGTGTCGGTGTGGGGTATGTCTGTGTGAGTTGGCAGGGTGTGTGTCCAGTAGTCTGTATGTTCCTTGTGTGTATGTTAATTTTGTGCTTGTATTCTGCTTTCTTGCCATGTATGTGGTGTTGTGGTGTGTGTGTGTGTTGCCCTGGGCCTGGGCCTCTGTGCTGTGTGTTAATCTACACCCAATGCTGCTGTGTCTGTCTCCCTAGGTGTTAGTTGTGTGCTGCTGGGTGTGGATTTAGCTCGCTTGGTGTTGGACATGGGGGTGCACAGGGGGGGGATTGGCATGTTTCTTGCTGTGTGCGGCGGAGCTGTGGGTGGTGGGTGGTGGTGGTGGCCTGTGGTATTTCTGGCCTGTCCGTTGCTGTACATGCATTCTGCTTTGTGCGATGGATTTCCTGCATACTCACCGCTGTGGTGTCGTCAGCAACACATTACATTATGTTCGCGGTACTTTGGTGGGCTTGATGCAGGGTGTGAATTGGTGCCAGCTGAGACATGTGTGGGTACACTGATGGATGTGTTCCTGTCCACACCAGTGTGTCTGGTGTGGCCAGGTGCCCTGTTTCAGCCCGTGGAATTTGTGTTCTGTTTTGTGTTGTATTGTGTTTTTTTTACGTACATGCGGCAGCGTCCGCGGCGGGCGATGTTGGCCTGGTGATGTATCACGTACAGCACCGGGAGGACGTGTAGTGCTGGATCCATGGCGTTCGGCTCCGGGTGGAGGGCTCCGGAAGTCTCGTTTCACGCTCCGCTGTCGAGATTCCGCCGTGTCTGGAAGGGCGGTTTCTCCCCTGCGGTTCGACGGGTTGTTTGGCGCATCCTAATTTGTTGAGCGGACGGGACGTCATTCCGCACGGCGGTGAGTCTCCATTGGCCCCCACCGGTGCGGTGGCGGGCGCAATTTCATGGCGGTCGGCGTTGCACCGCGGAGGTCGGGAAATGGGGCATATTTGCCCTTCATAATATGGCGGCCGTGAGGACCGCTGCTGGCGGGCGGTAAAAGGCATTTTTCCGCACCGCCGGCACCGCGGTACTGACACCGACCGCCATCGTAATCGGCCCCTTAGTATTTTACGGGAGGAGGAGAATGAGATTTAGGGCATACCCAATCTGGCAACGGACAAAAACTGTCATCGATCAACGGCCGTGTCCCTGCAGATTGCATCATTGGTCACAGGAAGGAGCTTGAGGGTATGTAATGGGAGGACTACGTCAGACATAAATAGGCGGACCACCTTCAAACGGGGTGCCAGTACAAGCGCCATTGATTATATTCTAGTTGATGTTAGAATTTGGTCATTAGTCGAGGACATGTTAATTTCCCCGAGGCCTGACAGCGATCACAACCCCTTGTTGTTAAAAATGAGGGTTTCTGCATTGGATAGGCAGCAAACTAGTTGTTTCTCCAGGGCGGATGAACCCCTCGTAACCAATAACCGAAGAAGAGTCACCTTGCCCAACGTTCTTGCAGACCTGCACTTATATGCCAGGATCTATGAATTATTTACATACTTTTTGTCTGGCTTGAGCAGCAGCCGGGATTGTGTATTTCCCTTGGGGCTAACCTACATATTATCAGTGCATAATGAATTCTATGGAGCACTGCAATCCGTATTCACTAAAAATAGCTCTGGTAGCAGGCCCGCTGGCAAAATGAACAACAAATGGTTTAATTGCGAATGCAAATCTGCAAAGGAGGCTTTACAGTTAGCAGTTAAGGAGCACAGTCAGCCTGGGGTAGCCCTGGCACGCAATAGATATAAAACTGCACTTGAAAAAGCAAAACGTGATTTTGCAGATAAAAATTGGCAGGACTTGGTATTAGCCACCAGATGCAAAGACACCCGCTCGTTCTGGCATTTCCTTGCAAAGGGTAACTCGGAAAATACAAATACTCTTAGCTATCACATCCAGCCGGAGGCCTGGGTTGAGCACTTCTCTACATTCTACTCCAGGAATGCGGATGCTGACTGTATACACAACACAAGAACTGAACAAAACATTTCTAACATCCTTCCTGTTATTCCCACGATTGGCACAACACTAGTTTTTAGCTTGGATGATACCTTGTCAGCAATAAACAGACTCAAGGCAGGAAAGGCGCCTGGTCCCGACCAGATACCGGGTGATTTATATAAATCGGAACCCATGATAAGGGCTCCGTATATAAACCTCTTGACAAACTGTATATCAGCTGTTGGGGCTATTCCACCAACTTGAAGGGGAGCCGAGATAATTACTATACACAAGAAGGGAGACATTTCCATCCCCTCCAATTATAGACCCATCAGCTTGATTGATAACCTACAAAAGATCTTTGCACAACAAGTTCTGGACAAACTCCAAAGCTGGTTGGAAGAGAAGGCGATATTGTCCCCGTACCAAGCAGGCTTCCGCTCCAAAATCAGCACGTGTGATCAGGCTTTTAGATTCATCCTGTTAACATGGAAATATGTGCTACTGAAAAAACAAAAACTCTAAGTAGCATTTGTCCACCTAAAGAGCTGCTTTCGACTTAGTACCACACAAAATCCTGTGGAAAATAATGCTTGACCTAGGGACCCCCATAGATCTGGTGACTTTGATAGGTAGACTTCATGAGGAAAACTATGCCCAGGTCAGATGGGGAACAAATGGTGAATTAACTGACAGAATACCCATACAACGTGGGGTGCGCCAGGGGTGCGTGCTCGCTCCTACACTATTTTCCCTGTTTATCAACGATGTGGCTAATAGTCTATTGGATTGTAGGAATGACTCTCCCGTCATGAATGGCACGAAAGTCCCAATCCTGCTCTTTGCAGATGATTCTTTACTTATTTCCACAACCCCAATGGGCTTACAAATGTTAGTGGATACATTTTTAGACTTCTGTAGGAACAGAAGTCTGGAACTTAACGTTGCCAAAACCAAATTCATGGTGTTCGGGAAAGCAAAGGGTAATTCACGAGAGGTCAGGATCGCATTTGAACCAAAGGAGCGGGTGAAAAATTTCGACTACTTAGGGATATGATTAAGTGATACACTTGGCTGGGAGCAACAACTGGAAAAGAGCTATCTTACCCTTTGCCACAGGTCAAAATCAATACTGAGATACCACAGGCAGTCATACAGCAGATTGCTGACTCCAGCAATAGAAGTGTATTGAGCAAAAGCTCAGAGTGGAGCTCTATATGGAGCAGATATATGGGGGTACATTAATACAAATAAATTGACGATATCTGAAAACATCTTTGCTAGCTCCCTTATCTCAGTACCTATCACTACCCCTCTGATTCCATTGTTTTTTGACCTAGGGACAAAAAGAATTGGTGACATGGCCTCATTGAAACCCTTAACTTACTGGCTACGTCTGTGGACAACACCACAGCTTTCTGATTATTGTAATTCACTGAGGGAGGTTCTGATGATTAGTGGCGCCAAAAGTCTACCCTGGTTTAAACACGTTGCAAGTTGGTATAAATCACTTGGCATGTCGGAAACATGGCAGCACCCAGAGAGGGCAACCAGAGGAGATTTATTAAAGCTCAGGACTAGGTATTGCGTGGCTGTGGGAGAGCGCTATGTCACCAGATCAGCAAATGGCCAATTAACATCACAATTTTTAAGAGCCAAGTCATGCCCTAGTTTGAACCTTTTTGGACCAAATTACACCACCTCTTGCCAAAAGCCTAAACGTTAGATTCCCTAGCAATCAGGGTGTTGGACTATCATTAGAACTATGCCCTGCCTGTGCTAGAACACAAGAGACAGAAGAATATATACTCTTCTTCTGCACTAAATATGAAAAGATCCGCAGGAGGTGGATACAACTGATCTGTTTAAACACTGGACTTAAGCAACACCAGGCTGCCTACAGAATCTTGAAAACAGATACTACAGGACCAATAGTTTTTGCAGTCAGGCGTTTTTTATTATCTTTTTGGATCAATCAACAGAAGTTTTTATTTTATCCTAGACTGTGCTGACTGCTACTATCAGAATACATTTTTTGCGATTATGAAATGTTGGTTATCTGATCAAATGAACTGGGTATTGATTGCACTCCAAAGTCTCCCAAGTGGTGTGCTTCCTAATTGTATGGCGGTCAACAGGACGACCTGCTGTTTTAATGTTTTAATGTTTTATCCCTGTTCTTTTTACTATACATTTTAGATGTAACCCAAGAATTTTATCTTGCTTTAATTGTTTTTAAACGTATAATTTTTGATTTATTTGTACACTTTGATGGTTTTAAGTAAACAACTGAATAAAGTTTCTCAAATTATTATCTTTAATTTATTTCAAAACTTTAAAATTATATAAAAATAATATATATATATATATATACATAATTTAAAATATAAAAACCATTCTAG
Organism: Calotriton arnoldi; assembly: GCA_963921515.1. Lineage (NCBI taxonomy): Eukaryota > Metazoa > Chordata > Amphibia > Caudata > Salamandridae > Calotriton > Calotriton arnoldi. The sequence goes on along the minus strand of CAWUFW010013880.1, from coordinate 76,163 downwards.
AATAAAATAAAACATTAAACCATGAAAAAAAAATTAAACTTAAATTACCCAATACAATCAGTGCAACAGTAGGAAAAGTGTTGGATAGCAAAATAATTAAATGTACTACTCCAACTCCAGTGAGTGCAATAGTAGGGAAAGTGTTGGATAGCGGAGGAGTACAAATTACTATTCCCACTCCAAACAGTGCAACAGGAGGGGAAGTGGTGGATAGAGGGGGGGAAATTACTATTCCCACTCTAGTGAGAGCAACGTTAGGGAAGTGTTTGATAGCGGAGGGTAAAAACTACTATTCCCACTCCAGTAAGAGCAACAGTAGGGTAAGTGTTGGATAGCGGAGGGGTAAAAATTACTATTCCCACTCCACTGAATGCAACAGTAGGATAAGTCTTGGATAGCGGAGAGGTAAAAATTACTATTCCCACTCCAGTGAGTGCAACAGCAGGGAAAGTGCTGGATAGCGGAGGGGTAAAAATTACTAATCCAACTCCAGTGAGTGCAACAGTAGAACAAGTGTTGGATAGCGGAGGGGTAAAATGTACTATTCCCACTCCAAAGAGTGTAACAGTAGGGAAAATGTTGGATAGCAGAGGGGTGAAAATTAGTATTCCCACTCCACTGAATGTAACAGTAGGATAAGTGTTGGATAACAGAGGACTAAAAAAATGTATTCCCACTCCAGTGAGTGCAACAGTAGGGAAAGTGTTGGACAGCGGAGGGGTAAAAATTACTATTCCCACTCCAGTGAGTGCAACAGTAGGGAAAGTGTTGGACAGCGGAGGGGTAAAAATAACTATTCCCGCTCCAGTGAGTGCAACAGTAGGGAAAGTGTTGGATAGCGGAGGGGTAAAAATTACTATTCCCGCTTCAGTAAGAGCAACAGTAGGGAACGTGTTGGATAGCGGAGGGGCAAAAATTACTATTCCCACTCCAAACAGTGCAACAGTAGGGCAAGTGTTGGAGAGAGGAGGGGTAAAAATTACTATTCCCACTCCAGTGAGAGCAACAGTCGGGAAAGTGTTTGAAAGCGGAGGGGAAAAACTTACTATTCCCAATCCAGTGAATGCAATAGTAGGGAAAGTGTTGGATAGCGGAGGGTTAAAAATTACTATTCCCATTCCAGTAAGAGCAACAGTAGGGAAAGTGTTGGATAGCAGAGGGGTAAAAATTACTATTCCCACTCCACTGAGTGCAAAAGTATGATGTGTTGGATAGCGGAGAGGTAAAAATTACTATTCCCCCTCCAGTGAGTGTAACAGTAGGGAAAGTGCTGGATAGCGGAGGGGTAAAAATTACTATTGCAACTCCAGTGAGTGCAACAATAGAGAAAGTGTTGGAAAGCGGAGGGGTAAAATTTACTATTCCCACTCCAGTGAGAGCAACTGTAGGGAAAGTGTTGTATAGCGGAGGGGCAAAAATTACTATTCCCACTCCAAAGAGTGCAACAGTCAGGAAAATGTTGGATAGCGGAGGGGTAAAAATTTGTATTCCCACTCCACTGAATGCAATAGTAGGATAAGTGTTGGATAACAGAGGGTAAAAATGTATTCCCACTCCAGTGAGTGCAACAATAGGGAAAGTGTTGGATAGCGGAGGGGTAAAAATTACTATTCCCACTCCAATGAGTGCAACAGTAGGGAAAGTGTTGGATAGCGGAGGGGTAAAAATTACTATTCCCACTCCAGTGAGTGCAACAGTGGGGAAAGTGTTGGATAGCGTTGGGGTAAAAATTATTATTCCCACTCCAGTAAGAGCAACAGTAGGGAAAGTGCTGGATAGCGGAGGGGTAAAAATTACTATTCCAACTCCAGTGAGTGCAACAGTAGAGAAAGTGTTGGAAAGCGGAGGGGTAAAATTTACTATTCCCACTCCAGTGATAGCAACTGTAGGCAAAGTGTTGTATAGCGGAGGGGCAAACATTACTATTCCCACTCCAAAGAGTGCAACAGTAGGATAAGTGTTGGATAACTGTGGGGTAAAAAAATGTATTCCCACTCCAGTGAGTGCAACAGTAGGGAAAGTGTTGGATAGCAGAGGGGTAAAAATTACTATTCCCACTCCAGTGAGTGCAACAGTAGGGAAAGTGTTGGATAGCGGAGGGATAAAAATCACTAGTCCCACTCCAGTAAGAGCAACAGTAGGGAAAGTGTTGGATAGCGGAGGGGTAAAAATTACTATTCCCACTCCACTGAGTGCAACAGTAGGATAAGTGTTGGACAGAGGAGAGGTAAAAATTACTATTCCCACTCCAGTGAGTACAACAGTAGGGAAAGTGCTGGATAGTGGAGGGGTAAAAATTTATATTCCAAATCCAGTGAGTGCAACAGTAGGGAAAGTGTTGGATAGCGGACGGGTAAAATGTACTATTCCCACTCCAGTGAGAGAAACAGTTGGGAAAGTGTTGTATAGCGAAGGGGCAAAAATTAATATTCCCACTCCACTGAATGCAACAGTAGGATAAGTAGTGGATAGGGGAGGGGTAAAAAACATTTATTCCCACTCCAGTCAGTGCAACAGTAGGGAAAGTGTTGGATAGCGGAGGGGTAAAAATTACTATTCCTACTCTAGAGAGTGCAACAATAGGGAAAGTGCAGGATAGTGGTATGATAAAAATTACTATTCCCACTCCAGTGAGTGCAACAATAGGGAAAGTGCTGGATAGCGGAGGGGTAAAAATTAGTATTCCCACTCCACTGAATGCAACGGTAGAATAAGTAGTGGATAGGGATGGGGTAAAAAACATTTATTCCCACTCCAGTGAGTGCAACAGTAGGGAAAGTGTTGGATAGCGGAGGGCTAAAACTTACTATTCCCACTCCAGAGGTTGCAACAGTAGGGAAAGTAATGGATAGCAGAGAGGTAAAAATTACTACTCCAACTCCAGTGAGTGCAGCAATAGGGAAAGTGCAGGACAGCGGAGAGATAACAATTAATATTCCCACTCCAGTGAGTGCAACAGTAGGGAAAGTGCTGGACAGCGGAGGGGTACAAATTACTATTCCCACTCCACTGAATGCAACAGTAGGATAAGTGTTGGATAACAGAGGGGCAAAAAAAATGATTCCCACTCCAGTGAGTGCAAAAGTAGAGAAAGTGTTGGATAGCGGAGGGGTAAAAACTTACTATTCCCACTCCAGTGAGTGCAACAGTGGGAAAAGTGTTGGATAGCAGAGGGGTAAAAATTACTATTCCCACTCCAGTAAGAGCAACAGTAGGGAAAGTGTTTGGATAGCAGAGGGGTAAAAATTACTATTCCCACTCCACTGAGTGCAATAGTAGGATAAATGTTGGATAGCGGAGAGGTAAAAATTACTATTCCAAGTCCAGTGAGTGCAACAGTAGAAAAAGTGTTGGATAGCGGAGGGGTAAAATGTACTATTCCCACTCCAAAGAGTGCAACAGTAGGGAAAATGTTCGAAAGCAGAGGGGTAAAAATTAGTATTCCCACTCCACTGAATGTAACAGTATGATAAGTGTTGGATAACAGAGGGCTAAAAAAATGTATTCCCACTCCAGTGAGTGCAACAGTAGGGAAAGTGTTGGACAGCGGAGGGGTAAAAATTACTATTCCCGCTCCACTGAGTGCAACAGAAGGGAAAGTGTTGGATAGCGGAGGGGTAAAAATTACTATTCCCACTCCAAACAGTGCAACAGTAGGGAAAGTGTTGGAGAGAGGAGGGGTAAAAATTACTATTCCCACTCCAGTGAGAGCAACAGTCGGGAAAGTGTTTGAAAGCGGAGGGGAAAAACTTACTATTCCCAATCCAGTGAGTGCAATAGTAGGGAAAGTGTTGGATAGCGGAGGGTTAAAAATTACTATTCCCACTCCAGTAAGAGCAACAGTAGGGAAAGTGTTGGATAGCGGAGGGGTAAAAATTACTATTCCCACTCCACTGAATGCAACAGTAGGATAAGTGTTGGATAGCGGAGACGTAAAAATTACTATTCCCACTCCAGTGAGTGCAACAGTAGAGAAAGTGTTGGAAAGCGGAGGGGTAAAATTTACCATTCCCACTCCAGTGAGAGCAACTGTAGGGAAAGTGTTGTATAGCGGAGGGGCAAAAATTACTCTTCCCACTTCAAAGAGTGCAACAGTCAGGAAAATGTTGGACAGCGGAGGGGTAAAAATTAGTATTCCAACTCCAGTGAGTGCAACAGTAGAGAAAGTGTTGGAATTCGGAGGGGTAAAATTTACTATTCCCACTCCAGTGATAGCAACTGTAGGCAAAGTGTTGTATAGCGGAGGGGCAAAAATTACTATTCCCTCTCCAAAGAGTGCAACAGTAGGGAAAATGTTGGATAGCGGAGGGGTAAAATTAGTATTCCCACTCCACTGAATGCAACAGTAGGATAAGTGTTGGATAACTGTGGGGTAAAAAATGTATTCCCACTCCAGTGAGTGCAACAGTAGGGAAAGTGTTGGATAGCAGAGGGGTAAAAATTACTATTCCCACTCCAGTGAGTGCAACAGTAGGGATAGTGTTGGATAGCGGAGGGGTAAAAATTACTATTCCCACTCCAGTGAGTGCAACAGTGGGGAAAGTGTTGGATAGCGGATTGATAAAAATTACTATTCCCACTCCAGTAAGAGCAACAGTAGGGAAAGTGTTGGATAGCGGAGGGGTAAAAATTACTATTCCCACTCCACTGAGTGCAACAGTAGGATAAGTGTTGGACAGCGTAGAGGTAAAATTACTATTCCCACTCCAGTGAGTACAACAGTAGGGAAAGTGCTGGATAGTGGAGGGGTAAAAATTAATATTCCAACTGCAGTGAGTGCAACAGTAGGGAAAGTGGTGGATAGCGGAGGGGTAAAATGTACTATTCCCACTCCAGTGAGAGCAACAGTCGGGAAAGTGTTGGATAGCGGAGGGGCAAAAATTAATATTCCCACTCCACTGAATGCAACAGTAGGATAAGTAGTGGATAGCGGAGGGGTAAAAAACATTTATTCCCACTCCAGTGAGTGCAACAGTAGGGAAAGTGTTGGATAGCGGAGGGGTAAAAATTACTATTCCTACTCTAGAGAGTGCAACAGTCGGGAAAGTGTTGGATAGCAGAGAGGTAAAAATTACTACTCCAACTCCAGTGAGTGCAACAATAGGGAAAGTGCAGGATAGCGGAGAGATAAAAATTACTATTCCCACTCCAGTGAGTGCAACAGTAGGGAAAGTGCTGGATAGCGGAGGGGTAAAAATTTGTATTCCCACTCCACTGAATGCAACAGTAGAATAAGTAGTGGATAGGATGGGGTAAAAAAACATTTATTCCCACTCCAGTGAGTTCAACAGTAGGGAAAGTGTTGGATACCGGAGGGCTAAAACTTACTATTCCCACTCCAGAGGTTGCAACAGTAGGGAAAGTGTTGGATAGCAGAGAGATAAAAATTACTACTCCAACTCCAGTGAGTGCAGCAATAGGGAAAGTGCAGGACAGCGGAGAGATAACAATTAATATTCCAACTCCAGTGAGTGCAACAGTAGGGAATGTGCTGGACAGCGGAGGGGTAAAAATTACTATTCCCACTCCACTGAATGCAACAGTAGGATAAGTGTTGGATAAGAGAGGGGTAAAAAAAATTATTCCCACTCCAGTGAGTGCAAAAGTAGAGAAATTGTTGGATAGCAGAGTGGTAAAAATTACTATTCCAACTTCAGTGAGTGCAACAGTAGGGAAAGTGTTGGATAGCGGACGGGTAAAATTTACTATTCCCACTTCAGTGAGAGCAACAGTAGGGAAAGTGTTGGATAGCGGAGGGGCAAAAATTACCATTCCCACTCCACTGAATGCAACAGTAGGATAAGTAGTGGATAGCGGAGGGGTAAAAAACATTTATTCCCACTCCAGTGAGTGCAACAGTAGGGAAAGTGTTGGATAGCGGAGGGGTAAAAATTACTATTCCCACTCCAGAGAGTGCAACAGTAGGGAAAGTGTTGGATAGCAGAGAGGTAAAAATTACTATTCCCACTCCAGTGAGTGCAACAGTAGGGAAAGTGTTGGATAGCGGAGGGGTAAAAACTACTATTTCCACTCCAGAGAGTGCAACAGTAGGGAAAGTGTTGGATAGCAGAGAGGTAAAAATTAGTATTCCAACTCCAGTGAATGCAACAATAGGGAAAGTGCAGGATAGCGGAGAGATAAAAGTTACTATTCCCATTCCAGTGACTGCAACAGTAGGGAAAGTGCTGGATAGCGGAGGGGTAAAAATTACTATTCCAACTCCAGTGAGTGCAACAGTAGGGAAAGTGCTGGATAGCGGAGGGGTAAAAATTACTATTCTGACTCCAGTGAATGCAACAGTAGGGAAAGTGTTGGATAGCGGACAAAAAAAATTACTTTTCACACTCAAACACTTAGAAAAAATATATATATATAAAAAATAAAAAACCAATTAATAAACAAAATTTAAAAAAGTACAAATAAAAAATATTAAACATATAAAAAGAACAAATATTATAATACTAATTACATATAACAAAAAAACCTACAAACATTAATTAAAATAAAATAATAAATACATGTATAAATAATTCTTTTAAACTAGAAAATATTTAAAAACAAAAAAATTAATTAAAACATAAATGTATTGATTTTATTTGCTACCCTATAACACCACACCATAACTAAACACTTCAACATTTTTAATTACATTTATTTACATAATTAACTTAATTAATAATGAATTAAAAAATATTATTAATAAAAAAACGAATAAACATTAATTGACTACACACACTTTAACACTATAATATCCACAACACACACCTAAATTAAACTATAAAATAACAAACCACAATTAAAACTTATTTTAAAATTAAAAACTATTACTATTAACAACTAATAATTAAATAATTAAAATGTATTTAATACCCACTCTTCACCCCTTTAAAAGGAAACACAACACACAGAAAATAAACAATTACCCAAAATAAATATCAAATAATTAACATTAATTAAGTTCTATATATAATTAATTAAACACAAATTATTTCCCACCCTTTACTCCTATAAACACCACAACACACACCTTAAATTAATTACACAATTACCATAATTAATTAACAATTAATTTATTAAAATTAATGTACAACCAATTATTAATTCATCAATTAAAAATAAATTACATCCCACCCTTCCCACTCTTTACACCTATAAAAACCACAACACACACCTAAAATTAATTACACAGTTACTATAATTAATGACCAATTAATTAATTACAATTAATTAATAACCTATTATTAATTAATAATAATATATTACTTTACACATTTAACACTATAACATCTCAATTAAACAAATATTAATAAATTAAAATGAATCAATAAATTGAATATAATGAAATTACTTCCCGCTCTATTCCCCTATAAACCCACAACCCGCTACGGAACTAAAAATGCAAAATTCCAATTAAAAAAATTTAATAAATTTAATATAATTAAATTACTTCCTACCCTATTCCCCTATAAACCTACAACCCGCTACGGAACTAAAAGCGCAAAATTCAAATAAAAATAATTAATAACTACTAAAAATATAACACATATATTAAAAATACAAACAATTCTTATACAAAAAAACATACATCACATACATATAAAATATATACTAAAATACATAACAATAATAAAAAAAGATATTTTTAACAATCATATTTTTGCAAACGATATTAAACACTTTGATATTTTTAAAATCGATATTACTTACCTTAAGTCGATATTCTTGACCACGATATTTTTGCTGTCGATATTTCTAACCCACGAAATTAATGACTCAATATTTGTGCAACTCAATATTTTGTACTCAATATTCTGTCTCTGCACCCTTTTATAAAATGAGGAATTTAAAATTTTTTTTTTAAAATGGTTGTATCTTGTATAACCCTGGGCAAAGCACTACGCTACGCTCGCGTAGTTTGCGAAGTTTGCGCTACTTCGCACAACGCGAATTGCACGTAGCACAGTGCAAACACGCGTAGCGTAGCGTAGTGCAGCGGTCATTTTTGCTTGCTCGCGGTCCTCAACGTCAAGTTGGCGACCGCGAGCAAGCAAAATGACATCCCGGCGAGACTTTTTCTCGTTCGCGATCAGCAACATCAAGTTGCCGATCGCGAGCGTGGAAAATAAACCTCCCGGCGAGATTCTCAACGCGGGGAGGTCAGGTTTCTCATTGCGAGTGGTCGCGTATGCTCGCGACCGCTCGCGATGAGAAACTACCAGTCCGCGTTGAAAAGCTGCCGCTCGAGTAAAAATCTACTCGAGCGGCAGTAAAAGACAGCTCGCACTGTGCAAGATGCCGTTTTCAATGATTGCACAGTGCGGACAAGCATCCGGCACTGTGCAATCATTGCGAACAGTGCACTACGCAGTTCGCGTAGTGCTACGCGTAGCTCGCGTAGTGCGAACTGCACTTTGCGTAGCTTCGCGTAGCGCTACTTCGCGAACTACGCCCAGGCTTAATCTTGTATAGGGGTGCTCTTTGAGAAGGACCATAGGAGAGAAGATCTTCAAATAACATGGGATTACATAAAACAGTGTTATGTGGGGTTTGCATTTGGTGGGACATTTCCAAAATCCACAAACGATGAGCCAACAGCAATAAATTATTATCACAATCATAACTATACACTTAAAAAGCTAATACAACTTACTCAGAAAAACCCACATTATTCAAGAAGGTGCAAGTAATTCATGCCTCTAAGTATGGCTTACTCCCCCGTTAGTACTACTTTTAATCATATTTGGATCCTTGAATTCAGCCTGGAAACGTTTAAGGAGGACCATTTCTGTATTTTTGTGAAATCTCAGAATGACCCAACAAATTGTGGCCATAATGACCCAGTAGGCTTCTAAGCCTTGATTATACGATCTTTATGAAAATCACAGCCAACCAGTGAGTTTCAGTGGTTGGGAGTGGGATGAACCTGGATCAGACCGGATTTACACCTGGTAGTGGTTGACAGCTCAAACCCAATTTCTTGTTGAAACAATTTCATACTTAGGGCCCGATTCCGATCTTGCTAGGAAAGCCCTCCGTACGACTCGAATCCGAAGGGCTTTCCGAGCGAGACGTGCTCCGGGAGTCCGAACGAGCCTGTACGATGCTGCTGTATGCTTACGGACTCGGTTTGCTCGGACTCCAATTGAACTCTATGGGAGCCCGTGTACAGACGCGTACACAGGCTCCCATAGCAGAAAAGGGGTGTGTGGGGAAAAGCGTACACCCTGTGGTGCCCGCCACACTGTGCATGCCTGGATCGGGGGGACCCGTGGGCACCCCTGTGACAGATTCGGAGGGCCCCGGGTGAAGGGGGGACTGCTATGGCCCCCCAAAGTACGCTTCCGACAGCCGTTTCGTCTCGCTGAGACCGAAGCAAAGCGGCTGTCCGACTCATGCATCGTACTTGCTCGGACGGAAATTGGCTCCATTGCGCGGCACGATTCGTCTACAAACGAGACGTACAGAGCGGTTTGGGTCCAGAAACGATTCGGTCGGCGCTTACGGGATCTTCGCATCGTACTTGGTTGTCCGGACCTGTGTACGATTCGGTCGTAAACAAGGGCTACGAATCGGATCCGGTAAGGCCAAATCCGATTCGGAGGCCTTCCGGATGACATCAGAATCAGGCCCTTAGTGGAGGTTAAGAGAGAAGAGATTATTGCTTTCTTACATGCCTAAATGGGTTCAGCCTGTACAATTGGGAACATTTGTGAAGAGAATGTGAATCCTTTCCTAGTTCACCAGGTTGGTCTCTGGACTTTCCATTGGATCTTGGGTGCAGCTTATTACTAATGGTGTTATTCATGAAATGTTCTGATTAGGTGTGGCCAACAAAAGGGATGCTCTTTATCTCCAACCTTAGTCCCTTTTTCAAGGGATAAAGGGAAGGAAGATTTCAGCATGTGTGCATGTGTATATTTGTATGTACTGAAACATATAGGTATATGTAGCCCGCAAACCTGGGTGGGAGCAGTGGAGGGCTGTACAGGCTCAGGGCCATGATTACAATCCAAGGTAGTTTAAATTGCAGAGGAAAGGAGGCTGGCAGTGGCCAGTAAAAGGTATGAAGATACAGTCTCCTTTGAAAAGGTGAGTCTTCATTATTTTTTCAATTGGAGAAAGGTTGGGGTACTTCTGATGGTTATGGGGCTGTTGTTCAAGATCCTAGGTGCCTAGATGGAGGATGCCGGCTTCTTTGTTCTTTCTTTTCTACAGTTCTTCATTGGCTATGGGTATTTAAGTAAAATGCCAGAGATGGTGAAGGTGCCAGCCAGACAGATAGCAAGGAGCTTATTTGGTGATGCTTCTGATCTTTGAAGGTGATGTGAGCATTTCAATTATAGCCAGTGGGATCCCACCAGAAATGGGATGATATGGATGAACTTCTTTGGACCTTGATGAGGAATGTGGTGTTTAGAATGCCATTTGGGGTTGAGGGAGGTGTCAGTGTGGTGTCTAGGTGGTCATGGAACAAGGGGTAAGGTGTGCCCAGGTACGAGAATATGAGGGCCTGACCTTCAGTTTTGAAACTTGTTTTCAGGGACAATTGGTTTCAATTGTTTTAAGTGGTAGAGCTAGCACCAAACCGTTTCAGTCTTTTTGGAGATGTGTTCCTTACAGGACAGGTCAGAGTGAAGAGTAAATCCAAATGACTTAGCAAAGGTGGGGAGTTGTGGGCTGACGTCATCTATTTCTTGTCACTGAGTCAGATTTGAACTAATTATTGTCTGTTGATGTTGGTAAATAGAATGAATTCATGATTGGTAGGATTGTGTTTCAGGTAGGTGAATGTTTGTATTTTTATGTTTCATTTGGTGAAAAGGGATGCAAGGGGGTTTCATGTAGAGGCTGAAGGTGAAGGGGAACTTTTGGTACCTTGAGGTATCAATTTGGAGAAGGTGCTGGGAGTTAGTTAATTAGGAGGAGAACCAGTAGAGGACATGCCTGAGGAATCACATTCCAAATATCAGGGTGTGAATAAGGAGAGGGTGGCTGATGATTGTTAGAAATTGGATTATTGCTGAGGGTGGGAGAAGCCCCACTCAGGCAACAACCACAGTCCTTACCAGGGTGAACCACAAAAGTCCCTAAATTAATGTGTACTGATTCCTCTGGTAGCTTGGCACAAAGCAGTCAGGCTTAACTTAGAGGCAATATGTAAAGTAGCAACGCACATACAGTGAAAAAATGACAACGCAAGAAAAATCTCAACCCAATTTAGGAAAATAGAGTGCATGTTTATTGATAAAATGATACCAGAATTACAAAAATCCAGGCACTAGAATGGAAGATGTTCAATTTTAAAGTGGTAAGTAAAAAGAGCACCAGGAAGCACAAAGTGCCAACAGTGTTTATCTGATTGTGCCAGACCGGGACAAAGTCACAAGTTTAGTCTGACTGCGGTGGAGCACAGGAGGGATACAGGGAACAGGTTAATCCCGCTGAGAGTTGTACCATATGTCCTTGATGAGAGTCTTTGCGTCGCTCAACATTTGTTTGGATCAGGAGCTGCGAGGGCTTTAATGCATGACCCCGTGTTATGTTGCGTTGTACTGCATTCCATTTTGCTGAAGCCATCGATTAGGGGCTGCGAGGTGCTGCGATGCGAGGTCCTGTGTCAGCGTCGGGTTCATTTGTGTGTGCTGGAGGCAAGCGCTTTGAAGTGTAAGTGGGCAGGGCACAGTTCCACCCCCAGCCATCTCGGCTGGATGGCCCATCTTGTGCATACCTAGTCCCCTTTGTGTCACTGTCTGGGAGGAATACACAAAGCTCAACAGCAGAGCCATTAATAGTCATTTGACCCAGGACATTGGCATGAGGCACGATTAGTTAGGGCAAGAAAATGCCAATGTTCAATTTTGTAAAAGTCGCATTTTCAGAATTGTGACTTAAAATCTGACTTCACCATTAAAGAGGATTTAAAATTGCACTTCATTTGAGTCAAAACAGCATATTTCGCTCTTCTCCCAATCCAAACTTATTGCTTATTGAATGTAATAAGGTAACTGTTTTAAATATAATGCACCCTGTACTATCAGCCTTCAGGGCCTACCTTAGGGTTGACTTATATGGTAGTCTAAAACAGCACTACAGGCTGCAGTGACAGGCCTGAGACATGTTTAAATGGCTACTTTGGTGGGTGGCACTAGGGGTGGGCAATTAATTCCGCTCCGCTGACGGAGTTTGCGTAGTTTTAGCAACTAGGCATTATGCTTGAAACGCAGAATTCCAGCCAAACTCTGCCAACCACCGCATGGTGGAGTTTTTTCCCACATTCGGTTCGCCAACGGAAAGTTGGTGAGCGAGAATTTGCATCCCCTAGCGTGATTTTTGGGTGCTGTAGGGCACCCAACTAGATTTTTTCAACATGGGCAGCCGTAGGTAGTCACGACCACTCATGGTGAGAAAGCTGCCACTTGACTAGAAAATTGACTTGAGCGGCAGCAAAAAAGCAGCACCCTCTGGCGTGCCGCATGGTGCAGTTCGTGCTGATTTTGCAGCATGGAACAAGCTCCTGGCGCTAAAAATCAGCACGAGTACCTCGACGTGCCAATTTCATGTAACTCTGCGGAATTCCATGAAGTGCCCAACCCAAGGTGCAGGTCTACCAGTAGCATTTAATTTACAGTCCCTCGGTGCATGTAGTACTATTTACTAGGAACTTACCAGGAAATTAAATGTGCCAAATGGGTGTAATCCAATCTTACCATGTTTGAAGGAGAGAGCACAAGCACTTTAGCACTGATTAGCAGTGGTAAATTGCAGAGACCTAAAAGCCTTCAAAAACAGGGTCAGCAAAGGAGAGGGGTCAAGGCGAAAAGTTTGGGATGACCATGCACAGAGGGCCAGGCCCTACAATGATGTTGAAGGTAGCTGAGATTTCCAGCAGCATGAGGAGGCAACAAATATTGGGCCTTATTTAGAGTTTGGCGGATACGATACTATGTCACAAACGTGGTAGATATCCCACTTGCCATATTACAAGTGCAGTTCGGTGAATGGCACTAATAATATATTCACCATGTTTGTCATGTTTGTCACAGTGTATATCGTCTGCCAAACGCTAACTAAGGACCATTGTTGCCTGTGGTGAGGAGGTCATCTATTCAAACCAGGTAAAACTGATGTTTCAGTGTTGGAGTGTGGTCTGAAGCATAATTAGTAGTTTTGGAGGAAATGGTTGGCTGCATTGGTCAGTGGGGTGTACATATTATGGCTGTTATGCATGTTGTCTTTTCCCGTTCATGTCACTGGGCAAGGAATATTTTGTTGCTGTTATATATTTCTTGGTTGTTTTGAATTATGATGGGGTGGCGTGGTATACTCATAGTTTGAATGATTCATGTATATGATCATTGGATAGCAGCAAGCTGACATATCTTTTGTGTTCATTTTAACCATGGTTGGTTATTTTGATCCCAGACTACCAGATGCTTATGCACCTGGTTTAATGCTGAACATGATACAGCACTGAAGGCCTTCGGGGTGAGGGGGGATGTGTCTGCACCACAGTGCTCTTGTTTTTGTGGTTGTCTCAGACTGTCTACCATAACTGGTGTTTGAGGATAGTTTTGGGGCAATCAATCAGTGATAATATGTTAAAGCATAAGTCAGCTTTCTGTGGGATGGGGAGGGGTACAAGTTTTCGGTACAAAAATGTATATTTAGCTAAAATATAAATATATACAGGGCCATATTTACAAGGAAGTAATGCAGCACAATGCCGCAAGCTATTTGGCTGTGCTGCGCTGCGTTACTTCCAAAGCAAAGGGATGCACCATATTTACAACAATATGACGTATCCCTGAGATCTCCCCTGCGCTGGGGCACAATTGGCTGCCATGCGCCAACGCAGGCACCCTTGCACCATCGTGCAAGGGTGCCTGTGTTGCGGGGATGATTGTTTTTGTGCAGGAAGGGACACCTTCCTGCGCAAAAACAACCACGAGAGGTGTTTTCCTCTTTCCCTGGGAAGGCATATGATTCTGACGCATTCCCAGGTTTACAAAACTTTATAAATCTGGGAATGCGGCAGAATCCATGGGTGTTGCATTGGAACGCCCACAGCAACAACCATCGAATGCCCCTTTCACACAAAGTGCTGCGTGAAAAAGGGCCCTATTTACAAGGACACGAAAAGCCACGCAGGGTGGCTTTACGTGTCCTTGTAAATATGGAGCACCACACTGCGCCGCCAGTGCGTCACAAAAAGTGATGCGCCGGCGGCGCAAGGGGATTGTAAATATGCCCCATAGTTCTTAAAATGTGAATGGCAATGCTAGTCCAGAATATGACCGTGTGAATTTCTGCATCACAAGCAATTTTGTTGCTAGTTTGAGGTGGTTCACACATTGGTTAATTTATTGCAACCAAACGTGTTTAAACTAAATAAATTGTTCTGTGTTTCTCCTCGTTGGACACCATCATAACTTGCCATTTCCGGGGCCTATGCTTTAAACATGTCAAGGGATCCAGACAGCAGAATGACCCTGATGGACAGCCAGCCGCGCCAGTGCCGGCCGATGCCATAAATACGCATTATCGCTACCGGCGTTACTGATTAGCTCTCAAGGGAGAGTGATCTCAGCAGATTCACTCCACTGATGATGTCAGTGCGGTTAAGTGTTTCTTGTATACGATGCGCTCGTGGCCTACAGAAGATTGTCACCCCCAGCAAACAGCTACACGGGATGTCTGATCAAGCACTCGCGGGGCTCTTTTTCTAGCCAGTTTCTTTTTTCGACTAATTTTACGGAATTATTCTTTCTTTAGATTGCACTAACATGACTTTACATAGTGCTCTTCAGCGTACAATAGGCTATCCAAGCCCTGGTGTTAGGCCGCCAGTGCCATTTCTACATAGCTGGTCTCCTCGGGTGCTCCTTCCTAAATAGAGGGATTACTACAAACATCCCCAACAAGTAACCCCCCTGAATTTATTAGAAGTTCTAGAGAGGTACATGCAGTGGCAGAGCAAGGATGTCATAGGTCCCAGTGCAGACACGAATCCCAAGCCTCCCTAGCAAAGTTTGGTAGAAAAATACAGCCCTAAGTGTGGTCCAAAGAGTCTCAGTGCTACTGCCCCTGCTGCACTATTGGTACGCAGCTGAGTACGCACTAAACTAGCATTGGCAAAGGCAATAAATGTGGCCTTGGCAAAACTGCAATGTTTATTATTATTATTATTATACATATGTGCAATAGACATTACAAATTTAAAAGTAATAAAAATTAATAACACCATTGTGTGAAGGTGAAGTACATATGTTTGCAAAACAAATAAGTAAAAAATGACCCATCGCAAAAATAAGTAAATAATTAAGCTAATGAAATTAAAGTGGAACGAAACAGCGATTAGCCCACCATCCTTGGCACTTAAGTGGATCACTGTTTAGGCAGATGTACACATGTGGACAAGCAAAATGGCATCACTGACCATTAAACCACTGGCTGAAGAGGGCTGAGCAGCGCCCATGATACATGATGTGGTGAAAGGAATCAAAATGTGATTGAAGCTTGAACAGACCCATGGATAAAGAGGGTTGATGGAAATCAAGTATGTGGGTGTGTGTGGCTTAATTTAAAATCATGAGGTTGGCAAAATAGCTATGGTGGTCTTCAGGCCGGAGCTAAAAAGAGGAGCAGAGGTGCATGAAAAGTACCAGTTCTAGGGCTGGACTGGCAATTTAGAACAGCAGTGATATATGTTTTCAGGAGGAGGGAATTGCTCAATCGAAGATTGAATCAACGCCATGCCGCTATTGGTATTCTTATTGTTAGACCTGCCATCCTTAGGGTGGTCTTTCCCCAGACTTTTAGCCTTTTACCTCCTGTTTCTGCAGATTCTTTTTGTTGGCCTCAGGACTGTAAGCACTTTACCACTGATAACCAGTGCTAAAGTGCATGTGCTTCTCCCCTAAACATGGGGACATTGGGGAATACCTGATTGCCATATTTGATTTACTAGTAAGTCCCTTGTAAACTGGTATAACATATACCCAGGGCCTGTAAGTCAAATGCTACTAGCCGGCCTGCAGCACTGATTGTGCCACCCATGTAAGTAGCCTTTCAAACCTATCTCAGGCCTGCCACTCAGGGCCTGTGTGTGCAGTTTACTGCCACTTCGACTTAGCATTTAAAACTACTTGCCAAGTCTTAAACCCCCTTTTATTATATATGTCACCCCTAAGGTAGGCCTTAGGTAACCCTAAGGGCAGGGTGCCATGTGCGTAAAAGGTAGGACATGTGTTTTAATCTTTATATGTCCTGGTAGTGACATACACCCAAATTCATTTTCACTACTGTGAGGCCTACCCTTCTCATAGGCTAGCATTGGGAATTCCTTAATACACTTTTAAGCTGTAATTCCTGATCAGAGAGGAGTAGCTTTTTCATGTTTCATATCTTTGGAATAGTAATGATAAATCCTCTTCCCTGATGAAGTTGGATTTAACATTACTGTTTTAGAAATGTCACTTTTAGAAAGTGAAAAAAGAAGAAATTACCTGAACCTTCAAATTACTTTCAGCGTATGTTTTTTGGCTGAAATGATAAACAAGCTAAACTTTTGTTTAATCAGGTTTTTATTAACCCATACTATTTTTTGAAAAATTCATTTGTTTTCTGGAATTTTTTAGAGAAGAACATGTCGTCATATCCTTGAAAATTACATACAATATTTGAAAAACAGTCAACAAATTAATTCATATGATAAACAATACACATTCAACATTACACGAAATGAACAACCAACAACAAATAATCACAACACTAATCACATTAGGCGATTTTTCTTATCCAAGATTTCACAATTAATCTTTACAGAGTATAACTCATCAAAATATGGGAGTCATCTTTTGTAATCAAAGGGAACAATATTTTGCAAATGGGGGAAAAAAACTCCCTCCTTGTCTGCGTATACTTGATTCAAGTTCCTCTGTGAAAGAATTGCCAACGTGTTTCGAGTCCTGATCCTCACAGTAAAAGGACTCTCATCAGGGCTTCTGAGTTTCTATATTTGCACTATGCTTCATTCCTATGTGCAATGATGATTTATCTAGAACAATATTGAACAAAATATTGCTGTTATTCAAGCTCCATATTTACTCCTTCAAACGATAAAACAAGGCTTAACTGCCTAGGGGCTACCAAGTACCTGGCGTAGAAATCTCTTGTCATCTCCAAATTATGAGTCATTCATTGGAGACCTGCCGAAATGAAACAATTATCAATATCGGGCACCATGGTCAAAAAGCCGCACAATTAGCCTCCTTTAAAATCAAGTTCCTACCTGCAGAAATACAGTGTGACCCTTGCTTGTATGCAGCACAGCTCTTAGTCAGTGCACTAAGGGGTTTCTGAAGGCCGAGAAGCTGCTCTCAACCAGTTCTGTGCTTCTGGTTTCTTCCTATCGCACGTAGCTACAAACGAGAATTCACGGTATTAAGTTTCTACTCTGTTATGGTCTATTGCAATGCTAAAGCCAAACGCCAGGTCAGTCTGGGCTTACCTCTGGAATGGAGAAGCCTCCCGCAGAAGTGGCTCACTGGCTTACTGAGCCTGATCACTCACATCGTATATCATCTTGCTGAAAGCAGAAGTTATTTTAAAAAAAAAGAGAATCAATCGGTCTGCTCACAGGCGTGACATGTTTACAACATAGATAATAATACACGGGGGCTTACCTAAAGTTCTCAACTATCATTGTTGGTACGTATTCCACTGGTGTGTTCACTCTAAATGGCAGGCAGTTAGCATTTGAACAAGCCTCACCACTTATTACTGAAAGCTGAGGCACTTGGGTAATGTAGTATTGTGATGAAGAGCCAATCAAAATTCAAAAGCAAAAACTGCTCTTCCTAGTGCATTATGGGACCCGTGGTCCGAGATTTATATATGTTACTTGAAATGACCGGAACAGTAGCTGGAGTTTCATTTCTAAACGCATTCAAATGAATGTACAATGTCTTACAATATTTTACATTCTCGAAAGCTCAGTCATTGTGTTTAGGCCTGTTGAAGCACTATCAAATTTCAAAATCAAATACGCCTCTTTCTGAAGTAAAAAGCTGTCCACATCCATCAAACGTTTTGATGCATTAAGTGAGAAGAGGACTGTCCACTTGAAATCATTCTCGCTATGGGATTTAGCGATAAAGTGTTCGACCATAGGTGCTGTTAGCACCTTTTTTTTAATGCGGGAGTGGTGTTGAGTAATCCTCTGGTTGACTTGTTGATTTGTCTTCCCTATGTATACTTTGCTACACGGGCATACAATTGCATAAACCACATTCTTGGTTTTGCAATTTGTAAACACCGTATGTTTCCATTTTATGGAATTGTGAACAAACTCAGTGCCTTCTAAAGATGTATTGCAAGCAGCACAGTTGCCGCACTTCATGTGGCCCTCAATGGGTTTTAATTGCCACTGGGTGCGTAAATCACTTTTGGCCTTTTTGGGAAAAATGTCAGCCCTCACAATTTTTTGTCCAATGCTTTGGTTTCTCTTCATGGCAAATAGTGGTCTTTGGTAGGTACAATCAAAATTTTGCAACAAATGCCAGTTTTTCAAAATTATCTGTTTAAACTTATTGGTGGCCGGGCCAAATGTGGAAACACAGACCAACCTGTCTAATGGAGGTTTCTCCTTAATTTGTAACAGAACTTCCCGAGGGGTGTTCCAAGCTCTTTTCGTTGAATGCCTAAGCAGCTTCTTCGGATACCCTCTTTCTGCCATTTCTTTGCAAAAAATCGCCGCATGATTCTCAAAATCAAATCTGCTAGAGCAATTTCATTCAGGTAATTTCTTCTTTTTTCGCTTTAAATTTACGGCCCTACCTGACCCATGTCCCATCGGGCCTAACTCCCTTGTTTTTCCATACTTTTAGAAAGTGGACATTTCTCTGCATTTACTGCTATGTGTGCTTGACAGCCTGTCTCCAATACACATCTGGGTTGGGCGACAGCTACACTTTGTGCATTCCCTTTAGACAGCCACAACACAGGAAGAATAGGTGTGTCTGAGTATCCATCTACATACATTTGAATTTTGATGGATGGAAGGGGCTAACACTTCACTTGAATAGGCTGTGTCATGTCCGCACACAAAGGACTGATTACTTCCCCACAGATAGCCTGGTAGACAAGACGAGACTGGGTTGAAAGGGATACTTGTGCACTTCAGAGAGCTACTTTGAAGTCACTCTCTCATCAAAGACACTTTTGGGTATAAGTACTGGGCTTCTGACCCCCTAAAATCAGACACTACTGAACGTGTAACTAACCTGTGCCAGAAGAACTGCTGTGCTGCTTAAAGGACTCAACTGGACTGCTGATCCGGAAGGTCTGCTTTTTTGTTTGTTGCCCTGCTTCCTGCTGTTTTCTGACTCTGCTGAAGGAGAGCTGGACTCTGCCTTTACTCCAAGTGATCTCCAATCTTGTTGACTTGCCTCTGATTGCTTGAGACTCAGGGATATCAAAGTCTCTACCCCTGCTCCTGGCTCACTGGAAGTGGGCCAGATACTTGCCACACAGATTTCGACGCATCTCCTGTCTAAGTGAGCGGGATTAAAATTGGTGCATTGCCTCGGAACCAGCGCTTTGCCTCCAGAGATTGACGCAACCAACAGCGCATCGCCACCGCTGTAGCTTGGTGAGATTGACACATCCCCACGACTGCTTTGCAGAATCCAGTGCATCACTCGATGCCTCTCAGCTCCAGCACCTGACTTCAGAACTAACGCATCGCCTTCATTGCGTGGAGAAGATCGACAGACCCTGCACCTGCGGGCCTTGACATGGGCGCATCTTGCCGTTTGCGATCAGGAAAGGTACTTTTTTCACTGGGGCCTGTGTGGTTCCTATAACCAGCCAGCGCTCCATCAAGGTCAGCCCAAACTTTGACTGTGCCCCAGTCTAGCGCAACCTAAAGTAACCTTTTTAGCACTACTTGCTCCTAAGTACTTTACTGCATTTATTCCTTTAAAATTCAATATGTCGACTTCTAGACATTGGATTTTTGTCGTTTTGGTCTTGTTTTGTTCAGAATATAATTACCTACTTTTCTAAACCTATGTGGAGTCTTTTTTATGGTGTATTCATTGTGTTACTGTGTGTGTGTGTGTTGCACAAATACTTTAAATATTGCCTCTTTAGATAACCCTGACTGCTATGAGCCAAGCTACGAGAGGGTGACCACAGATTATCCTCTAGTGTGTATCTAGCTTACCTTGACTAGAGTTGTGGTTCATGCATTGCCTGGGGGCATACCTCAGCCAACCAGGCATCCCATTTCTAAAACGTATCTTAGGGACCGAGGAACTCCAAATAAAATAGGTGCAACACAAGCAAAAGTTCACCAGGCATACATTCACACTGAAGGCAAATTATCAAATTCCTGTATCAATATTCTGAAACCAAATATGCAATTCTGAATTTGCTCAAACTCGTCACTGGCAGGAATTGAAGATGCTTTCTGCTGAAAGCTCTTGGCTTTACTAATGTAAAACTACTGCTAGTATTCTGTCCTGAAGTTATTGGTCGGTGTATTGCGGAACTGTTCAGGTGATTTTCCTTTACTGTTGGGGTCCCGGGTATTAACAACTGTTGGGGTCTTTGCAGATGGTCAGCCTCCGGGGAGGAAAGCAGTAACTTACCTCTGGAGCATAAGGAATGACATCAGCAATCCCAGTTGCGCAAAGTATGTTCAAGGGAGGTTTTTGAGGGAGGAAAAAGGGAGGCTCTGTGACAGTCATCTGAATGTTTTGTTCCATTGGTGGAGAGGTCTTTATGCTTTCTGGCAATCCTGTCACAGTGAACATTTTTAAAACAACAGACAATGTAAGGCCAGCGTGTCTAAAGTAGTGGAGAGAAAGGGTGATTCATTTAGCACAGTCGTGTTGAACTGTTACCAGTTTTCACAGCACAAATGGCCCCCCATAGCATCTGGCACAGGGCACATATGTAATTATTCTGTTTGCATTGGCCCTGCCTCTTGTTCTTCTAGGAGAGTGAGGTTTAATTATTGACCCTTAGTGGCAGCCTGTATTGTGTTTTCTGGAATTTTCGAGGTGACTACCTTTGTGTTTCTGGGCAGGGTAATTAATGGGTAGGATCTGTGCTTTGCCAAGCAAATATGAACGCCCAGTTCCATATTTATGTGGCACAGTAGTTCATTACCTAATCCTAAAAGATGCCCTTTGTGGTAAAAAAGGGAATTCAGGCAGAGAAAGATTTTTGCCAAAGATGTATTTGTATGTAGGAGCGTCAACCTAGCTTGAATCAATGTAGTGCAGAACAGGGGGCATGTCCTCAACCCAGGAAGATACTTTAGATGGTGGAAGGTCCAGGGTAGACTTTTGAGTTAGGAGTAGTGCTCCTTGAAGAGTTGTGTCTTCAGCTTTCCTCTGAACTGCAGGGAAGCTGGCGCTGAGTTGATGTCAATAGGGATACTGTTCCATATCCTGGAAGGGTGAACGAAGAAGGCTCGCTTCTGGCTTTATCATTCTTGCAATGCTTTGGCTCTTGTCTGGCAATTGCCATGTTCCTGGTATGGCATTTTATTCTCAGTGCTTTAAATTAAAAAATAATATGTGCATGGACTCAACAAATGGGGTTGTGGGCTAGGGGTGGAATTTAGGTCGGTGTGATGGAAGGAAAAGGTGTGGGGCTACTATCTGGGCATTTAATAAAGTCAAGGATTTCTCAGTGTGCAACTGTTCATGATGGAGCAGAGACATTTCTGACAACTGCAGAGGATTCTGTTTGTCTATGCTGCCCAGCGCTGCAGCTGTTTTGCAAATGGCTGACAGAAGTGCTTAATCTGTAAAATAATAAGTGCCACGGCCCTCGTCAGGAGGCCGCCACAGCTTGCACCAACTCTTGTCACTGCTAGCGCTGCCAATGACAGTACTAACGCAACTACTAAGCATCACACTGCTATATATGAGACAATTCAAACTGTTTGAGGCCCACAAAGCTATATTGATGGGTTGGGCAGCTGGTATTTGTTGTTTTTAATGTATATTGAATTAGCAAACAACTATTGTTCTGCTCATCTCTAAATTACACAAACAGCGCCACAAGGTGGCAGCTGTCATTAGTGCCGGTGTTGACAATTAAGTCCCGGTGCCAAGCACCGAAAACCACCGGCTCAAATTAAGCTCAGGCTGACAGCGAAGGCAGTGCAGAATGTTATGTAAGTGTTATGAGAAGGATACTATGTTACTGATGTTATAATCAGTCTTTTGTTAGAACAGACAATTTGTGGGAAAGTCTGTGGGCAACAGAGCTCTGAACTTCACATGCATCTTGTGAATTCCGTAGGCTTACCCAGACCTTTACTTTGTTAATGCATATAATAACTTCACTGAAGGTGTTGAGATGCTCTTGAAATCGGTATCTTTGTTAAATGAAAGGAAGCAGGTGATCTTAACATTAAAAGAGAACATATCATCATTCCTTAACTGTAATTTTTTTCTAGAAAGCTGTTTTTCTTTCAACTTGATTTAACACGAAATAATGTTTACAATTTAACACAGTGTAGTGATGTAGCTGCTCGAAGAATTAAACACAAAGCATTGACCTTTGCTGTAAAACAGGACAGAGCAAGAGGTACCTACCCAGTGGTAGAATTGCACAATGTGAGACCAGAAATCCTGGGACCAATCCCAGCTTCCCTACACAACCAAATCCTAAGCATGTACTTTATTTCACTCTGCCTCATTTTCCTCCATCTTCACATTTTAGAGCTGAGCACATTGTGCACGTGGCAATACACTTGCCTCTCGTTGCCTTATGGCATAGATATCAGGCCAGTGGAAGTCATGAATATTCTAATGAATATCACTAAATAAAATGATAAAATCCAATGTACTGAACTAAATCGCTTTTGCATGCTAAAAAAATACACTTTTTTGAATTATTATTATTAAGAGTCACCTCTTTATCATATTCCAACATGAGGTTTGTGTATATACACCATGGGCCGTGTTACAGAATGTGCCCCAGGGGCGCAACGGGCATGTACGCCTGCTTTGAGCACCCCTGGGGCATGTTGGTAATACAGAAGGGGACGCAGACGCTTGTGCTCCTTCTGTAATACTGAAAGTGCTGGTGCACATATAGCGCCAGCTCTTTCTCAAGAGGGTATTCCAACATTTGCTTGGGCGCTTGGCCCCATGCAAATGAGGTAATCCCTTTGCCTCTGCACCCTCACCGTATTATAGACGCGGGCGCAGAGGCAAAGAAGCTGTCAGGAGATGCACTGACAGTGCACCACCAGTGCGCCCCCTGATGGCAGCCCTCTGGAGGGGGAAAGAGGGGTTATGGAACCACCAGACATTGCCTTGCAGGCGGGTGCAGTCACTCACTAAACCCGCCTGCAAGGGGATTTCAAATCCCTCTTTAAAGTGCAGGCAGGTTGCCGCCTGCACAGAGAAACACAGAGCAGCTTTTAAACAGCTGCTCCATATTTCTCTTGAATGCGCTGCCCCAGGGGAAAGTTGCAGCCGCCCTGATGGCGGCGTGTTCTACATGATAGGGTGCACTTTTCCTGTTTGCAACCGGCGCACCTGCTTAAAGTTGCGCTGTGGCAATCTATAATAGGGCCCCAAATGTGTTAATGACTTGACTTTTAGACTAAAGCCAGTCTGTGGGTCACATTGCAACTACACCTGCTGCACCAATGATATAGCTGCACACAGGTTTTGTGTGGGGACGGAATGGTGATAAGGTGCTCATAAGCCTTCCCACACACCCTGCCACACTGGTCAGTATGAGGACAGACTGGGACAGAGCAGAGGTGGGCAAAGACACCCAGAGATTGCATGCATAACAGCCTGCCATGTGCCTTGGCCCGTCCTAGCTAAACATAATCCGTCAATGAGTAGCAGCAGGTCATGGGAGGCTGGCACCGTGGGACACTCGCCTGCATGGCATTAGTGTGAGCAATGAATCGTCTCTCTGACTGATCTGTGAGGGTTCTTTCCAGTCAGCAACTGAAATGACTTGTGGTTCTGCCCTAATGGTTTGCAGTGTGGGAGGGAGACAGTAGCATTTCCTGGTTCTGGGCTACCGACATACGGTGCCCCTATGAAATGAAATGAAAAATGAGAGATGAAAAATGAAAAAGTGCTGATTCTAAGTACCGGTGAGTACCAGCCCATTTAAAGCACTGGTTGTTCTCTAGATGTGGCTAACTCGTTTGCCAGAAAAGCTGGGGTCTTGTGAGGTCCTCATAAGTGATGCAGCTGGTCTTGAAGACAAACTGGACTGCTGGCTCTTTTAACCCTTTTACTGCCATATAGACATGTGTAAATAAACATAATGAAAGGGTGCCCATAGGGCATCAACCACAGACACACACAAAGCCACACACACACAGACACACACACACATTTTATTAAACTGTTAAGGTATATATTTATAGTTAGGTCAAAGCTTCCATAGGAAAGGTGTTTTTTGTTTCTTTCATAACTTTGGCGTTTGACGAATCTGCATGAAACTTTCTAGAAAAAGTTCATCCACTTTGGCTCTTTCCTTGAAAGATTCACACTGATCTGTCATGCATGGGCTCCCAAACCTGTGATTTTCCATGTTAATTCCCATAGAAATCTTAGCTCTTCGATGCTGAAAAAACAGAGCTGAACAGGTTTACACTAAACTCTGGAAAAATCTAGATTTTTACTCTACAAGTGTGCTCTTTGTGATTTGGTCTAAATGTTGTGGCTGCTATTACAGAACACAGAGACAAGGTCCCCAAGTCCTGATGAAATTTGGAAAATAGTTCATAAGAGCAGTAGGGTGGCACACCCTGACTGCTAGACTGTTGACTCTGTCAAAGACTGCAAAGAGTTCAAAGAGAAGCAAGAGGCAGGGGTAGCTCCTATCACTGAGGAGGAGAGAATTGTAAACTTCTTGGAGTGTGCCTGTCTTAGTGGCGCAACGTGGTCTGAAGCCTTTTTGGTAGTTGTTAGAAATTGGGTATCCAGTTGACAGAGGTTTGCATCTTGTTCAAGTAGGGACCACAACCCTAGTCAAGATTAGTTAGATACACACTTTAAATTAATCTGTGCTCACCCTCTGTTAGCTTGGCACGGAGCAGGCAGGCCTAACTTAAGAGGCAATGTGTAAAGTATTTGTGGCACACACACACACACATCTGATTAGGCCGGCTGGTCTTCCAATGTTTCCAATCCACTGCCATCCCTAGGCATCACGCATCCGTGCGAGCACACAGGACCTTTCCTTCCAGTTTGCATCAGAGTAAGCCCTTTCCGCCTTATTGAGCACTCTGTCTTTGCAACGGTAGCGATTGCGATATCTCAACCTCCCAATTACCGGCACACTCGCGCCAATACTAGGACGGCTAGGACAGTTTTCGCTGCCACATATAAACCCTGACCCGTCAGCAACCGATTGGGCCCTGCTATGCTACCTTCGCGCTGCGCAATTTTTGACCGCTGATTTTACTTTTAACATCACTTAGGCTCACGCGTGCATGACCTCTTTAGTCGCATAAGATCCCTCTTGCTGCCACATATACACCCTGACCCGTCAGCAACCAATTGGGCCCAACCATGCCACCTTCGCGCTGCACAATTGTGACCGCCGATTGTACTTCTAATATCACTCAGGCTCACGCGTGCACGGCCTCTTTAGTCGCATAAGATCCCTCTTGTGACTACGTTGCATCTCACCGTTTTACTCACAGCATTACCACACTGGGGCTCCAGCATGTGGTGTCTCATTTTTCTGAATAATAAATTAAGCAGCTACTAGTACGGTTATTTAATTATGTGACTATACCTGTAAGAATTTTAACGCTTCCCTCTCGTTCTTCCCAACCCTCCCCTTCTTTCACTCTACCTCTCCCTACTTATCCAGGCAACTTCCCAGGCATTTGCTTTATCGCTTAGTCCTGATGATGATCCCATAACCTTGTTGGGGATCGAAACGTCATCGGCACCTGCATCTTACCTCTAAACTGTAAAATTTGAGAATTTTGTGGAGTATAAGATGTTTTTGAGATTGTGACTTCTGCTAATTTGTACTCTCACTAAGAAAGTCACTTTTAACCCCTTGAGTGCTCATGACGGAGCTTTTCCGTCATGATCCACGGTGGCGTGTGCTCATGACGGAACCGCTCCGTCATGGCACCCACCCATGGGGGAAGCGCTGGCGCTCCCCCCATGGGCAGCCCATCTAGCCCCCACAAAAAGGGATGGCAGCGGAAGAGTTTCCGCTGCCACCCCGACCCCCCCAGGCAATCCCATGACGTCAGCGTGCACAGCGCATGCCGACATCATCAGGAGCAGCCAGACGCACTGGAAGCCATTTGCTTCCAGTGCGTCTTCAGGAAACAGGTAAGTTTCCTTGCTCCGGTGGGGCGGGGGGGGGAAATTGAGATGCATTGAGGCATCGGGGGAGAGGAAAGAGTTATTCCTCTCCCCTGATGTCTCAATGCAGGGCATTCCTGCTGCACGATCGCGCATGGCGTCGCGATCGTGCAGCAGGAATGCCCCCACTAGGCACCAGGGATTTCTCTTTAATGTAAAGGAAGTGACCCCTTGGGCAAGGGTCGCTTCCTTAAGGGGCACATTAATTTTAAGACTTTTCTGCCCCCCCCCCCTGGGGACAGATCGGCTGGATTTCTGGCGTTTCTGGCCCCAGGGGGGGCAGAAAAGCCCACTAGAGCCAGGGATTTTTAATAAATTGAAAATGGAAGTGACCCCTTGGGCAAGGGTCGCTTCCAGGGGCCAAATATTTTTGTATGTGTATTCTGCCCCTCCCCCCCACCCTGGGGGCAGATCGGCCCGTTTTTGGGCCTTTCTGTCCCCGGGGGGCACAAAAACCCACTAGACCCCAGGGATGTTTTTTAAAATTTAAATGGAAGTGACCCCTTGGGCAAGGGTCGCTTCCTCGAGGGGCACCATATTTTTAAGACTTTACTGCCCCCCCCTGGGGACAGATCGGCTGTTTTTTTTGGCCTTTAGAAAAGCCCACTAGAGCCAGGGATTTTAAATAAATTGAAAATGGAAGCGACCCCTTGGGCAAGGGTCGCTTCCAGGGGGCAAATATTTTTTATATGTGTATTCTGCCCCCCCTGGGGCCAGATCAGCCCGTTATTTTTGCCTTTCTGCCCCCGGGGGGGGGACAGAAAACCCCCACTAGACACCAGGGACGTTTTTTAAAATTAAAATGGAAGCGACCCCTTGGGCAAGGGTCGCTTCCAGGGGGCAGATTTTTTTTGTATGTTTATTCTGCCCCCCCTGGGGGCAGATCGGCCCTTTTTTTTCACCTTTCTGCCCCCAACCCCACTAGACACCAGGGAGTTTATTTTAAATGAAATGGAAGCGACCCTTTGGGCAAGGGTTGCTTCCAGGGGGCAAATATTTTTTATATGTGTATTCTGCCCCCCCTAGGGTGGATCGGGCTGTTTTTTTTTTGCCTTTCTGCCCCCAGGGGGAGGGGGCAGAAAACCCCACTAGGCACCAGGGATTTTGTTTTGTGTGTAATGGAAGCGACATGGTTGCTTCCAAGGGGGTAAAATTTGGTTAATGCTTTTTCTGCCCTCCTGGGGACGGGTCTGCCCCTTTTTTTTGGCCTTTCTGCCCTAGGCAGGAGGGGGGAGGTAGAAAGCCCTACTAGGCACCAGGGATTTATTTCTTTTGCAAGCGGGGCACATTTCTGTCTGCTGTTTTCTGCCCCACCCGGGGGACAGATCGGCCTGGCAGACAACCTCATCCGATCCCTTGGGTAAGATCACACCCCATTTTTCTCAGCCCTATTTGAAGGCCCATCTGGCAGATTGCCCATTTGGGTAGTGACGTAGCCTGTTATAATTCTAATTGTTTTATTTCTTGTGAATTGCATTTGTAATGCTTTATTTCTCCCTTTTTGTTCTAGTTCAAGGCTTTTGCTCTTTAGACTGTTCCAGGTTGCGGTTTCGTTACTGGTGGTTCTGCTGTTTGTGTAGTTGCATGTGTTTGGTAAGAGACATTTTTTTTCGTACAATGTAAATGAGTTTCATTTCCCTGCATGAATGTGTTTTTTGAAAATGGTGTAATAATAGCAGTATGTTTGGCTTCTGTTTTTTGAGTGTTAAAATCTTTTTGCATTTGTGCTCGATGTTTATTTTGTTGTCTTGTGAGTAATTGGTTTTGTTTTTTTCTTTCTAGTGGGATATCGTTGGTTTTTGCTGTGTCTCTGCAGAGTAGGTGCTGGTGAGTGTAGCTGTCTCTTGCAAGTGAATCGTATAGTTTTTGAGTATATAGATGTTTGTGATAAAGGCACACATTTTTTTACTTACTTATTTTGCACAGTGTTGGTTGTTGTTGACTTGTTTGTGCAGTCTCCTTACTTAGTAAGGATAATGGCTAGCCGCAGGATTACTGCTCAGCAGGCTGTTGGTATGCTTTTTGAGGGGCATATTCACAAGAACGTGTGATAACTACCGCAAGTGTAGCTTAACGCAACCCTTCACATCGCAGTCCATCGCGGGAAAACAACTCCGTGTGAACGTGGTATTCACAACACAGCGGCACCATGCGATAGACACAAGATAACGTGTCAAATGAACGTGTTAAAACTAACGCGACACTGAAAAAACGCGAAACACGAACGCGAAAATAGTAGCGATGAGGCCAATCACGATACAAAAATCAGCGATACCCCGTGAGAGGCCTGCAATACCCACGCGTCCTGCGTGGAAATGCACAATAAAAGCAGAGAAAAAAAAAGGTGAGATGACAATGTACGAGCACAGCCCCACATCCGTGACGTGGAACAAATGAGCATCGTCCCGCATCAAATAGGCATCTCCCCACAGTCACAATGTACATTGACATGTAGCCAGCATGAATGCTGAAACATGCATGTAACACACAGTGAAACCGCATCTCCCCCTCACATTGCAGAGGGACAAGCAACCCCTCCTGCACACAGACGTGTCATGACCATGACCAACAAATCACAGGAGCGTGGACGAATGTGGGGGCAGTGACTCCCGCTTACGTACATGTTGCCCATGTTGTGGGAACTGACTCACAGGGGGCATCCCTGCTTCATGGTGGAACACATCTGATCCCAAAAGGAGCCCTGTTGTTACCTGCAGGACACAAATGGCAGCCAAAATGGAATGAATCTGGACACATGTGAAACACCGAAGAGTGGGATTCCCTACTAACTGCGACACACAGAACTGGCAGTTCGAACATGTGACACCCTAAACAGCCTCTCTGCACAGAGGTGACACACCCACCACACATGAACAAAACACAAAAATGACAGCAATACATGTCGCACTCACACTTGTCTGAGTGATGTGCCTGTACAGATGAGAGACATGCACTCAGGGATAGTGTTCTTCCAATGCATTTATTTGCACATGCTTTGCCTGTGGTCATTATGTACTGTCCCAATACTGCCAAGGACTGCCACAATGTGACGTGCTCATGTGAAGAAATTGCCAATGATGGTGTTCCTACGGGCTATACCTGCGGCGGCTGCAGTGGGCTGTGGTCCACCTGCCTCATCCCCATCATCATCGTCCGGTGCATCTGGCACATGTATCCATGGTGCCCTGCTGCGTACACATATGTTGTGCAACACACAACATGCAACGATCATCTTGCACACGATGTCTGGGCTGTACAGGAGCCTTCCACCTGTGACGTCCAGGCACCTGAAACGTGACTTCAACACGCCAAATGTGCGTTCCACGATGCCCCTGGTGCGTTTGTGGGCCGCATTGTACTGCCTCTGGGCCTGTGTGTTCGGGGCTCGGAGGGGTGTCATCATCCAAGCGCAGAGTGCATATCCTTGGTCACCTGTGACAGTGCAGAGAGACATGAGTCAATAGTTGGTTCGGCATGATGTGTTGGCAGGCTCACTGGTTCATTGGTGTGTGATATGTGTGACTTTGTGATTCCTGCATGACATGTAATGCGTGTTGCAAATGAGCAGCATCAATGTGGAATACGTAGCCTCAATGCCGCCTCTCCCTCCCCCGAACATATTCATCAGTGTGCGCAGCGCGGTTGCATCACTTGCACCCCAACGGCACACTATTGTCATGCCTGTCTGCGCATGTCCACAAGCCTGACGACAACACAGTGATGTCCTGCGCTGAAGGTGGATGGACACGTGTGTGTGTAGGGCAATGGTAAAGACAGGGCAGACACAGAAGTAGAGTTCATGCCTGGCTGAACTCGCCATGCGGCCGAGGGTAGACCTTTGGCTCATGCAGCGGAAATAGCGACACACACAACAGTTGGCATGTCTGATCCCTGACCCCCAGCGTGCCTGTGCACCCTCATCTACCCCTCGGCCGAGCCCGTGCTCCGGGCGAATGCTACATGGCAACATTGAATTTTGCGTGACGTGTGGCGCCGACACTACACCTGAGACACACGCATTAGTTTCTTCCCTGGCAAGGCCTAAACTTAACCTCACCCAGAGCCACCTGTGGAATGACCACACCCCTAAGCTGGCCTGGCGTACTCCGGGCCAGCCCACTCCGCACACGCTTGCAGGGGGGGACATCACAGGCTACATTTCCGAGACCTTCCCCACTGGCTGGGGTGACATGGTTGCGTCCACTGTCCACAACACCACCACCACCAGCAGTATATGTCGACATGGATATGTCTGTAGTCTGCATACTTCAGTCTGTCCAGCACTTCCACGCCACACTTGGCATTGTGTGCATTCTCATTCATGGGTCACTTGCCTCCTTCGCACATGCCTGGTTCCCACCTCTCCCCGCATACTGCTATTGTGGGACTGAGGTGCCATGCCGGTGATGGCTCATGTACATGGCTAGCCCCGGTTTCCGCAGTACGTTGTGCAGTCATGTCTGGTGGGTGGGCATGTTGTATGTGTGTTTGTAACGTGTGCATTCCCAGGGTTGTGAGTTGTCTGATTGTGGATTTGAGGTGTGTGGTGTGTTCATTTGGTACTTACCAACGAGCACTTCATTTCCGTAGGTGCCATGCTGGAAGCGCCGGTTGATGATGGACTGTCGGAAGATGTATGAATCATGCACACTGCCTGGGTAGTTTGCGACGACATTGGTGAAGAGTCCCCGGTGGTCGACTATTGCCTGCACATTGATGGAATGCGTGTGCTTTCTGTTGCGGAAATTGTGTGCAGTGTCGGCAGGGGGCACAAGTAGGACATGTGTGCAGTCAATTGCCCCCAACACGTGCGGGAAGCCTGCTATGGCGTAGAAGCCTTGCTTGGTCTCCAGTTGTTCCTGCGCAGTGTGGGGGAAGTATAGGTACTGGGGTACCAAGCTGGTGATGGCATCCAGGACAGGTGTGAGGAACTTGGATAGGGCTGGCTGTGAGACTCCTCCGACTCTGGCAGTTGTTGGTTGAAATGTCCCAGAGGCCAACAGGTGCAGCACGGCCAGCAGCTTTGTCTGAGGTGGGATGTTGGTTGTCCGCTGTGTTGGTACCGTCAGCCTGTGGGCAATGATGGTCAGGAGGCGGAGGATGGTTGACCTTTTGAGTCTGTAGTGGGCAATGACATTCTCTGGTGTCAAGTCTGTGAGACTGGTACGCTTCCTGAAGGTCCGCAGTCTATGTCTGCGCTGCCTCCGTGGTGGTCCGGGGGGGGCGGGGGGCGGTCCGGTGGGGTGGCGGACCTGGGTGTGGTGGGTCTTGTGGCCCTGTTGGGGCTCCGAGCTGCATGATGAGTAGCTCCATGGCATCTGTTGTTCCTCAGGTGTGGCTGTGGGCTTGGCTCCCTTTTCTGATGCAGGTTGTCCTCCGACTTTGCACCAGGTCAGAGCAGGTGTTAATTTCCTGCTGCTAACGCGCCTTATCACATGTTTTGTGGTCTTATCGTGGATCTGGCTGGTCGTTGAGAATGTTGCGTTGTGGTGTTGTCGCGGATTTTTGCACGGGAACGCCTACTCTGCATATCATTAGCGTTAGTTGCCGGGGTCATCTGTGGCGATGTTTTTTGCGGCTGCTATCGCAGGTTAACTGGTGATATCGGCTGTTTGCACTAGCTTGTGAATGGGGCGATGAATTTATCACGACTTTGGCTGCGATAAAGTGCCGATAACTCGGCGATAGCTCCTTGAGAATATGCCCCTGAGTCTTCCTCTGACCATGGTTCAGAGACTGGCTCTGCATCTGAGGCAGAGGATGGAGTGGAAGATTCAGTCAGTGAGTTTTCTCTCCACATGGATGAAGCTACTCTCAGTGCGGATGAAGCTACTCTTAGTACGGATGAAGTGCCTGTTTTAGAGGAGGACATTGATGTGCCGATAGTGCAGCAAGAGGCATCTGGGCTGCAGCCTGGGGCTGCAAGGCTTCCAGTTGAAGTGATGACGTCTGGGTTGCCCCAGGCATGGTGCAGCCGGCATTGCCAGACTTTACTGGTGTTCCAGGGTGTAGAGTGAATACAGAAGATTTTTTGCAGATAAATTGTTTTCAGTTGTTTATGGACGATGTATTTTTGGCAGAGAGTGTTGAGCAGACTAATTTGTATGCCAAACAGTTTTTGAGGGACAACAGTGCCAGCCTTAGGCCCCACGCTGTGGGGTAAGACAATTGTGCCGGCACGGTGATTCCACGCAAAAATATGTGGAAAATTTGGTTTTTTCAGCTAAATTTGAGGTTTGCAGGGTATTCTGGGTAGGAAAACGTTGGGGAATCCACGCAAGCCATACCTCATTAGACTCCCTCGGGTGTCTAGTTTTCAGAAATGTTTGGGTTTGGTAGTTCCCCACGATGGCCGCCGAGCCCGGGGCCAAAACTCCAGGTGCCCCCCCAAAACCAGGTAGTTTTGTTATATTTAATTTTGAAGTCTCCACAGTACGATTTGGGCCATTTCCTGTTGCAGCCACTATGCCTACCCACACAAGTGAGGTACCATTTTTATCGGGAGACCTGGGGAAACGCTGGGTGGGAGGAAATTTGTGGATCCACACAGATTTCAGAACTTTCCCACACAGAAATTTGAGAAAAAAGTGATTTTTTCAGCTAAATTTGAGGTTTGCAGGGGATTCTGGGTAGGAGAATGTTGGGAGACCCACGCAAGCCATACCTCTCTGGACTCCCCCGGGTGTCTAGTTTTCAGAAATATGTGGGCTTGGGAGGTTTCCCTAGATGGCCGCCGAGCCTGGGACCAAAAACTCATGGGACCCCCCTTGCAAAACCATGTTGGTTTGTGAAAGGTAATTTTGATGTCGCCTCACTAGGTTTTGGGCCCTTGCCTGTTGCGGGTCCTTGACCCACCCATGCAAGTGAGGTGCCATTTTTATTGGGAGACCTGGGGGAACGCTGGGTGGGAGGAAATTTGTGGATCCACGCAGATTCCAGAACTTTCCCACACAGAAATTTGAGAAAAAAGTGATTTTTTTCAGCTAAATTTGAGGTTTGCAGGGGATTCTGGGTAGCAGAATGTTGGGGGACCCACGCAAACCATACCTCGCTGGACTCCCCAGGGTGTCTAGTTTTCAGAAATATGTGGGTTTGGGAGGTTTCCCTAGATGGCCGCCGAGCCTGGGGCCAAAAACTCATGGGACCTCCCTTGCAAAACCAGGTTGGTTTGTGATAGGTAATTTTGATGTCGCCTCACTAAGTTTTGGGCCCTTGCCTGTTGCGGGTCCTTGACCCACCCATGCGAGTGAGGTACCATTTTTATTGGGAGACCTGGGGGAACGCTGGGTGGGAGGAAATTTGTGGATCCACGCAGATTCCAGAACTTTCCCACACAGAAATTTGAGAAAAAAGTGATTTTTTTCAGCTAAATTTGAGGTTTGCAGGGGATTCTGGGTAGGAGAATGTTGGGGGACCCACGCAAACCATACCTCGCTGGACTCCCCAGGGTGTCTAGTTTTCAGAAATGTGTGGGTTTGATAGGTTTCCCTAGATGGCCGCCGAGCCCGGGGCCAAAAACTCATGGGACCCCCCTTGCAAAACCAGGTTGGTTTGCGATAGGTAATTTTGATGTCGCCTCAATAAGTTTTGGGCCCTTGCCTGTCGCGGGTACTTGACCCACCCACACAAGTGAGGTACCATTTTTCTCGGAAGACTTTGGGGAACGCTGGGTGGGTGGAATTTTGTGGATCCACGCAGATTCTAGAACTTTCCACTACAGAAATGTGAGGAAAATGTGTTTTTTTTACACATTTTGAGGTTTGCAAGGGATTCTGGGTACCAGAACCTGGTGAGAGCCAGTCAAGTCACCCCATCCTGGATTCCCCTGGGTGTCTAGTTTTCAAAAATGTATAGGTTTGCTAGGTTTCCCTAGTTGCCGGCAGAGCTAGGGTTCAAAACCTACAGCTAGGCACTTTGCAAAAAAAGGGTCCGTTTTCACTGTGAAAACGTGGTGTGTCCACGTCGCGTTTTGGGCCGTTTCCTGTCGCAGGCACTAGGCCTAACCACACAAGTGAGGTACCATTTTTCTTAGAAGACTTTGGGGAATGCGGGGCGGGTGGAATTTTGTGGATCCACGCAGATTCCAGAACTTTCCACCACAGAAATGTGAGGAAAATGTGTATATTTTGACAATCTTTTAGGTTTGCAAGGGATCCTGGGTAACAGAACCTGGTGAGAGCCAGTCAACTTACCCCATCCTGGATTCCCGTGGGTGTCTAGTTTTAAAAAATGTATAGGTTTGCTAGGTTTCCCTAGGTGCCGGCAGAGCTAGGGTTAAAAAACTACAGCTAGGCACTTTGCAAAAAAAGGGTCCGTTTTAACTGTGAAAATGGTGTGTGTCCACGTTGCGTTTTGGGCCGTTTCCTGTTGCATGCACTAGGCCTACCCACACAAGTGAGGTACCATTTTTCTCGGAAGACTTTGGGTAACGCGGGGTGGGTAGAATTTTGTGGATCCACGCAGATTCCAGAACTTTCCACCACTGAAATGTGAGGAAAATGTGTTTTTTTTACAAATGTTTAGGTTTGCAAGGGATTCTGGGTAACAGAACCTGGTGAGAGCCAGTCAAGTCACCCCATGCTGGATTCCCCTGGGTGTCTAGTTTTCAAAAATGTATAGGTTTGCTAGGTTTCCCTAGGTGCCGGCAGAGCTAGGGTCAGGGCCAGACTGGGAACGGAAACCGGCCCTGGCAAACTGCTCCCCCCCCCCCGGGAGTAGGGGGGTGCAGCCGAGCTGTTTGCGAGGGCCGGTTTCGGCCGATTTTGTTACAGGGGGTCGATATTGCTGGCCCCCACCCTAGCGGCTCACCGGGGAAACACCCGGTGCCCGCTATGGCCAGTCCGGCCCTGGCTAGGGTTCACAATCTACAGCTAGGCACTTTGCAAAAAAAGGGTCCGTTTTACTGTGAAAATGTGGTGTGTCCACATTGCGTTTTGGGCTGTTTCCTGTTGCGGGCCCTAGGCCTACCCACACAAGTGAGGTACCATTTTTCTTGGAAGACTTTGGGGAACGCGGGGTGTGTGGAATTTTGTGGATCGACGCAGATTCCAGAACTTTCCACCACAGAAATGTGAGGAAAATGTGTTTTTTCTGACAAAGTTTTAGGTTTGCAAGGGATTCTGGGTAACAGAACCTGGTGAGAGCCAGTCAAGTCACCCCATCCTGGATTCCCCTGGGAGTCTAGTTTTCAAAAATGTATAGGTTTGCTAGGTTTCCCTAGGTGCCGGAAGAGCTAGGGTTCAAAAACTACAGCTAGGCACTTTGCAAAAAAAGGACAGTTTTCCCTGTAAAAATAAAGTGTGTCCACGTTGCGTTTTGAGCCGTTTCCTGTCGTGGGCACTAGGCTTGCCCACACAAGTGAGGTACCATTTTTATCGGGAGACTTAGGGTAACACAGAATTGTAGAGCATCTGTTATTACCTATTGCCTTTCGATGCATTTCTGCCTTCCAAATGAAAGACAGTGTGTAAAAAGAAGTCATTTTGAAAAATGACCTATAATTCTCATGCTAGTATGGGTACTCACAATTTCGAAAATGTGCAAATATCTACTGTTTCTACACTCTATATTTTGTTCCAATTTCAGAAATACATAGGTGTCTTTCAGACCGATTTTTCCATGTATATATTTTCCCAAATCAATTGCTATATACCCAGTACATAATAAAAAACCATTGCAAGATGCTGCTCAGTTATTGGCTCTGGGTTCGTCGGGTTCTTGGTGAACCTACAAGTCCTATATATCCCCACAACCAGAAGGGTCCAGCGGATGTAACGGTATATTGCTTTCAAACAGCTGTCATAATTAGAAGAAGTTACAGGTGAAAACGTTGACACAAATGGCTGTTTTTTTCAACTAATTTTCAATTTTTCCTATATTCAACTGTTGGTTTCTATAAAGAAACCTTGAAGGATCTACACAAATGACCCCTTGCTGAATTCAGAATTTTGTCTACCTTTCTAAAATGTATAGCTTTCCAGGATCCATTATTGCTTTCATACCCATTTCTACCATTAACTGGAAGGAGGTTGAAAGCACAAAAAATAGCAAAAATAGGCTATGTCCCAGAAAAATGCCAAAACTGTGTAAAAAATGTTGGTTTTCTGACAAAAGTCTGCTTGTCCCTGAAATCTGGGAAGATGGTGATTTCAGCACCACAACCCCTTTGTTGATACCATTTGCAGGGAAAAAACCAGACGCTTTCAACTGTAGCCCTTTTTCCCCATTTTTAAAAAACAAAACACAATTTAGCTGTATTTTGGCTAATTTCTGGGTCCCCTCCAGGGGAATCCACAAACCCTGGGTACCTTTAGAATCCCCATGATGTTGGAAGATGAGGACGCAAATTTGGCATGGATACCTTATGTGGTCAAAAAGTTACAGGGGTCTAAGTGCGAACTACCCCAAATAGCCAAAAAAAGGCTTAGCACGGGGGGGGGGGGGGAAGGCCTAGCAGCGAAGGGGTTAAGTCACCTGCCTGCGGTAAGGAAATGGGCTGATTTCCCAATACCCTCTCACGTCCTGCTCACTAATTGTTTATGTATTGTCTTAATTTAATTGTGTGTTAATAAATTTCCTAAATCGTCCATTCAGACATGAATCGACCCAATCTTGATTGAAATATTGTGGCTATTTATATTGATTCACTGTGTAAGGGACCACTGTCTCCTAATAATTACACACACACAGTGACACAATGAATACACCACAAAAAGACTCTACACAAGTTTAGAAAAATAGAGAATATTTATCTGAGTAAAACAAGACAAAAGCGAGAAAAATCCAATGAGTAGAAGTTGAGATATGAATTTTTAAAGAATAAACCAAAAATAGTGCTTAGAAGTCACCAGTGGTCAAAAGGTTTCTTGAGGTCGTGAGGCACCGGTGCATATCCAAAGTTCACGTCAACCGCGATGGGCGGCTGGCTGGCTACGAGACTCAGACAGGTCCCGCTGAAGAAATACCTTGGCTGGAGCAAGTTTTGACGTCGAGATCCCACTGCGGCATCGTCGAGCTGCACAAAGGGGGTCCCACATTGTGGTCGAGCTCCGTTGAAGTGAATTCAATGTGTCGTAATTGAGCCATGCAGAGTGTCATAGCTGAGCTGCACAGGCTGTGGATCCACTGTCATCGAGCAGCCTCTGCGTCGGTGTCGAAAGGCGATGCTGCAGAATTTCTCACGCAATTGAGGCAATGCGCCGGTTTAGGCAAAGGCAGCTGCATAACACACTTCTGAGGCCCAGGACTGGAGAGGGCACCTCAGGCAGGGGTAGGGCTCACAGATGGGAGAGTCCAGCAGCAAAAGCAGGATTAAAGGACGTTTTTTGCATCCCTGAGACTTCAGAAAACAGGGGGCAAGCCAGCAAGCCCTTGGAGTCACTCTGGGTTCAAGAGAGATGGGTCCAGTCCTTGTCCTCAACAGGGCTGAGATCAGCAGGCAGCAGGGCAGCTCAGCAAAGCAGAGAAGCAGTTCCTTAGAACAGTCAGTCAAGGCAAAGTGGCAATCCTTACTTTGATTTGGTAGGGTCAGAGCCTAAGTACATGTACCCAAAAGTGCCTTTGATGTAGGGTGTGTGTTAGAAATGGGGTTTCTGGTTGGATAGGGTATACACCTAAGGCAGGCAGAACCCACCACTCTAGTCAGGGCAAGGGAGTTACACACCGAAGATAATCGCTGCTTACGCCCTTGGTAACCTGGCAGAGCAGTTAGGCTTATCCCAGAGGCAATGTGTAAAGCGTTGGTGCAACACACTCGCACAGCAGTGACACACTAGCCACACCACAAAAGAAACTCCACACAATGTTATATAAAAATATCCTTTGTATTATCCATAAGAGCACATTAGAACACAATCACATACATTACACTGTGCCACCAGGCACTTGTCATGACTTCACAGGGATTACATAAATCACTTGGCCAATCGGACCATTGTCATAATTGTATGAAGGTAGGATCTGACTACATGGTTACCCCCACTTTTTTCCTGGTGTTTTGCTGGTTTTTGACTAGTCTGACTGGGATCCTGCTAATCAGGACCCCAGTCTATCTGCTTTCTCCCTAAATTGGTTGTGTAATGTACTTTAGGTACACTCCAGATTGGATACTGGGGTACCCTTATAAGTCCCTAGTATATGGTACACCATGTACCCAGGGCATAGGTACCCCAGAGGCCTCCCCGGGGCAGAAGCATGTATTATGCCACCCCTGAGAGGCCATTCAAAATGACACCCCAGGTCTGCTCCTGCAGCCTGTGTAAGGTGGTGCCTGCACCCCTTACTGGAGGTATAGGTTCACTATATCCCTTCTAAATCACTGCACATATAAACCTATCAGTCACCCCTATGGCAGGCCTTATCAATCCTGAAGGCAGGGTGCTGGGTTTTATGTGAGAGGGTGCCCCTGCATGAGTAGGGCCACTCTGCAGCCTTCGGAATCCATTCCCCGGGGTTATCTGTGATACAGCCAAACCATATATACTTAAGTGCATTATAACCTCGCGGTAAATGCTAACTTTAAAACGGCTGCTTAGAAACATGTCGTGTTTGGTGTCAAACACCTTGGAATCATACCTCCACACCAGTAACTGGTGTGGGAGGTATGAATCCCCCCTTGTAGAAGCACTACTATGGGTCACCGGTCTACCCGGTACCAGCTTTCTCGACCTGGGCAGCACAAAATAGATGCTGCCAGCCACAGACACAAGTCTGCCCTCCTGCTGCCAGCCAAGCTCGAGCAGGGGAAGGCCTGACAATAGGTTTCCTGTCACAGGGAGGTGTGACCACCTCCCAGACAGGCTTTAGTGTATTGGGGCTGGGTGGGTGCACTCTTAGAGTGCCAGAAAGTCTGCACTGGGGGCACATTTGGTGTCCCCGTGCATAGTCCAGCTAGAACCAGTTCTGGGAGCCGTTGGCTCCTGCTCTAGCGTGAAACTGGACAAAGGACATGGGTGTAGCCACCCCTCTGTCCTGCCCCTCCCCTAGGAGGGTCCCCAGAGTCAGTCCAACCCCTTCCCATGGGTATAAAGTGGGAAACCTGATACCGGAACTTTAGATTATACCTGGACAAGGCTCTGCAAAGAAACCAAGTACTTCGACGGTCTACACTTCGCTGGACGACAGAAGAATCTCCCTTGGAGTAAAGGAGTTACTCCCCTGCAGCAGCAGGCATCTAAGCGCACCTGACCGGTTTGCATCTCCTGAGCTCCTGCGGACTCTGAAGATCTCTGCAACACAGAAGGTGGGTTCCCTAACGTCCCTGAGGTTGATCTGACCTCTTAGCCGCTCTGAGACCAGTATCCCTCGTGGGGACCGTGCAACCCGAACCCCTGTGCACCGTGTACATTTGCAGCAGCATATGCTTTTTGGCGATCCCTGAGGCTGTGCTTTGGACTACGTGTAGTCCCGACCCCGAGCATCATTTGCACCAAAGATACCCGGCCTCCACTCCACGAGTGCTCTGTGGGCTGGCACTTTGTACATTCGCTCGAGGTCACCTCGCGATCCCTGGTCCGTTGACTGGTGGGTCCTGGCGAGGGTCACCTTGATTGTTCTTGGGCTTCCCTGATTGCTCCAGACGTGCCCTGACTCTCCATTGCTTGGAAAGTCCCCTGGACCTTGCTGGTCCACACCGTAACCTGTTTCCTCTGTCTATGTGGGTTGCCGTTGCCAAGGCTTGTTGGTGCTCCAGCCGGACACTGACCCCTCAGCTCTCGACATCCTTTGTGGGACAGCTCACCTCCAGACCCTGGTCATCGTCGACGTCTCCTGGTCCCCGTGGCTGCAGAAACAAACACCCTTTCTCTTCACCTGAAGCACCCGACATCGGTGGGCATTCGACTATCGAGCCCCTGGTCACCTGAAGTGACCCAGACTTTGTCCCCTCTGCTTTTAGGCTTGGATTCCGCCGGACACTCTTCGCCTTCCTGGCAGCAGTACTTTCTTGCAGGTCGCCATTGAAAATGACAGAGGTTTCCGACACCACTTGACCCCTATGCACCCGGCTCCTCTGGGATAGGTAACTCGGGTACTTCGGTACTCACAAGGGTGCTGGCCTTAGAACCTCTTAAGTTCCAAAGGGTTTGCTTGAATTCCTCCTAGAAGTGTCCTTAAATTGTAATTTTCTAACCGCGACTTTCCCATAGAGTTGCACGGAACACGCGGTCGTGTTCCCACACTGCACCCGTCCTCCGTGGGCTCCCTGTGTCCCTCCTCTGGGTGGTTCCTTGGGGTCCCAGTGATTCTACGTGCTCTAGGCACTGTGTCTATTGAAGTCGTTGTTGTTATACCATTTTTTTAGTATATGGTTCGGTCTCCCCCTGGAGCCAGTTGTATATTTTGCTACTTACGTACGTTCTATTGATTAAGTATTGTGTGCTTTATGTTCTAATCTCGTGTCGAGATTAGTAAAGAGTGTTTTAGTAATAAATACATATTTTTACATAACATTTGTGTGGTTCTCCTTTCATTTGGTCATTCAAGAGTGAGATTCTGGTAAAACAAGCTGCTTTACATTCCTTCAAGATTAAGCCTGAAGGCTGCTCTCCATAGCTACCACTAGGATAGCTTTCATAAAGGTTATCTTTGACCTCATACATCATAAGGGTCGTGTGGCCTGGTACAAGGTGCCCACTTTAACTAGTGGACAGCATATACCAACCCACCTTCTCACAATAATCATTACAGTTAGGGCGACCAGTGACTACTGGTAAGATTGCACTTAGCACAACACGTTATGCATAAATAACATCAGCATACACCAGAGTAAACACTTGCCCGAGGCACATATCAGAAATAGCCATCACATTACAATCCATATGTACCACCACTCACCTAATAGTATTAGGGCATACAAGGCAGTAGTTCACTCTACTACCACCGCGCACTGGCTATGGCCGTAAACACCAATCCACAGGGCCCTGTGGCCCACCCCACTCGGCCCGGTGTTTCACTAAAACCTCAGCTGGACCGGCACCTCCGTGGAGGCTTCCTTCCCGTCTGGTTCGCAATCAGAGATGCTCCCCCCGGCACGAGGCCTCCAACTTCACCCCAACACAGTCAGGGGTGCACAAAAACCCAATGAAGGCGGGGTGAAATCAACACAATGCTCCCCAAAGGTCCGCAGACAAGGTTCCAGCTACAAGTGCGGGAAGGGGAGGGGGCGGCCTGGCCCGACTCCGTAGGCCCTACTCACCGGGACCTCTCTCCGGCGATCTCCCTGGGACTGCTTCTGGGCTCCCCTCGGTCTTCTGATGAGACCTAATTGCCAACAACCGCTCGCTTCCCCGGTCCACAGCTGATGGGAGCCCACGAGGCTCCGGCTTCTGCTTTCACGTATGGCTGGAGGGAGCCCGCGAGGCTCTGGCTTCCCCCGGAGTGTGACTGGGCCACGCCCACATACTTATGTAAGCAGGAACTTCCGGGCGTGGGATTCCGCGCAGGGAAGATGTCGCCATGCAGCCCGGGGCCAAGTAGCAGAGCCCCGTCTGCCAATAACTGGAAGTGCAGCAGAGACCACGCCCAGGAGCGGGAGAGCGCTTCCCTCAACCTGGCTCTCCCCTCCGCTGCTCAGGCCACAGTGGAGAGGATGGCGCTGCTCACGCTGCAGGGACAAAAAACGCTCCTTTCGGCAATCAGGAAAACAAGGTACTTCGCCTGTACCTCACCACGAGCGAAAGGGCTCGTGAAGCACTCCCCAGCACTACGGTTCATCTAGCAGAGGGCCGGAGAACAGGGCACAGGCAGGCCAGCATGCAGGGCCTCCTAGCAGAGGGCAGTCCCTTCAACCACCCAGCAGGCAGCAGCTGAGTCCCACAGCGGTTCTTCCTGGCAGTCCTCGCAGTATCTTCTCTACTTTTTCATGGGGTCACAGCCCCATTAAATATGGTCCAAATGTCTTTGTTCTGTGGGCACTTTACAGTATAATTACAAGCGCACAACACCCCCTATTCATAGTGTAAGCCTTGGCTTCAGACACACCACAGGGGGGCGGAGCCATCATTGTGTAAGGCAGGCACAGCCCTATTCAGGTGCAGGTGCTACTCCTCGCACTACTCCAAATGCAGACCAGGCCTATTCTGGTGCAAGGGAGAACTCCTCCCGCTACTGTAAATTCAGCCAAGATCTATTCAGCCTAGCGCTGAGTCACCCAGGCAGGGCAGGACACACCTCAACAACGCCATAGGGACTGGCTGGAGTGAATGTACATCCCCTCTCCCCTGTCAGTCAGAACTAGACGGTCAATACACATCAGGCAGGGCACAAAGACACATAGCACACAGAAATATCCACTTCTAAAAGTGGCATTTCTAAAATAGTAATAATAAATCTGCTTTCACCAATAAGCAGGATTTATCACTACTATTCCAAACATACCACACATGGTTAGGCTACCCCTTTAATGTCAGGAATTACAACTGTAGCACATGTCAGGGAATCCCCAATGCATCCCTATGAGAGAGCAGCCTCACAGCAGTGAGAAACCAAATAGGCTGTTTGTCACTACCAGGACATGCCACACAGTTAAGGCACATATCCTACCTTTTACCTACACCACAACCTGCCCATAGGGCTAGCTAGGGCCTTCCTTAGGTGTGACTGATATGTAGTGAAAGTGGAGTTGCAGACGTGGAAACCACTTTATATGCCACGTCACAGCGGCAGTAAACTGCCCGCGCAGGCCCTGCAGTGGCAGAGGCCTGAGACAGGTTTGAAAGGCTACTTCAGTGGGTGGGTCAAGCAGCTCTGTAAGCCCACCAGTAGCATTTAATTTACAGGCCCTTGGTAAATGGGATACCACTGTACAAGGGACGAATAGGTAAATTAAATATGCCAAACAGGTGTAGACCAATCTTACCAAGTTTACAAGAGAGAGCACATGCACTTTAGCACTGATCAGCAGTGATAAAGTGCCCAGAGTCATAAAACCACCAACAACAGGTCAGAAGAAAATACAGGAGGAAGGCAAAAAGTTCTGGGATGACCCTGCAAAAAGGGCCAGGTCCAACAGGGTGACTTCAAAGCAACTCTCAGAAGTGAACAAGGATCCCTTTCAACCCAGCCCTGTCTGCCAGGCTAGCTGTATGGGTGAATCAGTGCTTTGCGTGTGGACAGGACACTGTCTATTGAAGTGTGCCAACCCCTCCCATTCCTCCCTGTCCAGGAAGACTTATCAGAATCCAGATGAATCCAGATGAGTGCTCAGAATCCAGATGAGCCTCACCTTCCTGTGTTTGTGGCTGTCTAGAAGAAATACACAAAGTGTAGCTGTCACCCAGTCCAGACGTGTATTGGAGACAGGCTGCAGGCACAAAGAGCAAAGTTTAGAGCAGGGAAATGTCTACTTTCTAAAAGTGACATTTCTAAAATAGTAATGTCAAATGCAACTTTACCACTAAAGAGGATTTATCATTGCCATTCCAAAGATATGAAACTTGATTTAGCTACTTCTTTCTAATCAGGAATTACAACTTAAAAGTGTTTTGAGGAATTCCCAATGATAGCATATGAGAGGAGTAGGCCTCACAGTAGTGAAAAATGAATTTAGCTGTTTGTCATTACCAGGACAAATAAAACTTAAAAGTACTTGCCCTACCTTTTACTTACACAGCATCCTGCCCTTAGGGCTACCTACGGCCTACCTTAGGGGTAACCTATGTGTAATAAAAGGCGATTTTAAGGCTTGGCAAGTGGTTTTAAATGCCAAGTCAAAGTGGCAGTAAACTGCACACACAGGTCTTGCGATGGTAGACCTGAGACAGGTTTGAAAGACTACTTGTGTGGGCGGCACAATCAGTGCTGCAGGCCGACTAGTAGCATTTAGTTTACAGGCTCTGGGTATATGTTATACCACTTTACAAGCTAAATATGCCAATCAGGTATAAACCAATTATTCCATGTTTAAAAAATAAATCACATGCACTTTAGCACTAGTTAGAAGTGGTAAAGTGCTCAGAGCT
The DNA here is from genome assembly GCA_963921515.1 of Calotriton arnoldi. Classification (NCBI taxonomy): domain Eukaryota; kingdom Metazoa; phylum Chordata; class Amphibia; order Caudata; family Salamandridae; genus Calotriton; species Calotriton arnoldi. The sequence continues at coordinate 31,810 of CAWUFW010013880.1, read as the reverse complement.
CTAAAGCCAACAAAAAGAGGGTCAGAAAAAGAGGATGAAGAAAGCAAAACGTTTTGGGTAACCCTACATAAAGGGCCATTTCCAAAAGCAGTCCTGAAGAAGATTATTCTTGGTGATGTGCTCCTGTGCTGAAGTGCTCCTGTGGCTGCATAGTGACTGCTTTCTCAGTAATTTTCTCTATGAATGGAAAGTGGGTACTAGGGCAGAAGTTGATAAGGCCGGCAGGGTCCAGTGATTGATTGTTAGCATGGGAAGAATGTGACCTGAATAAAGGTCATGGGAATGTTCCTTGCTGAGGGAGGTTTATGGAAAAAGGAGGGGTATCATCGTCATAAGAGATTGCCATGAGGGAGTTTAGGATAATGGAGAGGTCCCTGTGCAAGATTGGATTTAAGGAAATCCATCTGGACGTGAGGCGATGGGGGATGGCGATGGCTGAAAATGAGGGGGTCATGGAAGTGGTTATGATTCTATCAGGCTTCTTGGTGAAGAAGAGGTGGATGGTATTGTATTTGTTGACTGAAACAGGGAATCTGGGTTCTGGCAGAGAACTGGTGCAGTGTTTGACAGCCTTGAATATGGCTTTCTCTTTTAGTTATCTAATGGTGGTCTTGTAGTAAGAGATTTTAGCTGTGATGGTGAGGGATCGGCAGTTACAGCAGAGGCTTTGGCGTAGGGTGAAGTGATCTGGGAAGTCTCCTATGGTAAATAATGGAGAAATGCTCTGGCTGTTGTTTGGTTTTCTGGGATTGGATGTTTTCTACATGGATTCCTTCGATGATACAGGATGTTTATTTTTCCTCTTTTTTGTTGCCCTTGATGCTGAGGAGTCATTATGTGATGGTGAAAGTGATGGTGAAATGGTTGATCCAGACCAGGTTTATAGTTGTCTGGCAGTGAATAATAGGAGACACTGACATGATGAGGTCCTGTGCGTTGCCTTTGGAGTGGGTTATTGATGAGTTGTTTTATTTCCAGGATGTTGACAGGTGTGCAGAAGAATTCCTTCATGCATTTTACGCTGGAGTTGCCAGGGAGGTCGAAACCTCTGAGGAAGGTGCGGTGAGTGTGTTGGCTTGAGGCAAATGTAACGAAGATCATAGAATTTGGTCTATGGAGGCACCAGCATTTGACTTGTGGTTTCCAGCTGCATTTATATCACAACAGTATCCAAGTGCTTCTATAGCAAACTGCATCAGCATTAACTTCAATAAACTCCAGCCTTTTGTGATTTTATGACAAGACGCAAGGCAACAATATGCATATTCTACTTTATGTTTCCCCACACAGCAGTACAAAACAAGCAAAGCAAATAAAAACAGAGAACACAGAGCTATCTTCCTTTTTTTGTTGCTGCTTCTCATAAACTGATAAGTGCAGCATGGAAGTGGAACAAGATTATAATGGCAGGATGAAAGGGGAAGGAATAATTGATGAGGATTTCTGTGGCAGAATATATGTTAATTTTACTTGTTTAAATGTGTTAAGTTTGGTTGGGTGTTAAGAAAGACATGAATGAATTTTGCACTTTGTAAAAAAAATGTAATTAATATCATGGAAGGATTAGTTGGTAGTGTGATTTAACTACTGAGTCGCATTGTGACAGAGGACAAATAGAGTGATTTGGGGATTTAAGACAGCACGTACAAGTGTACAGTATTCATTATGAATAAGTTGGCATTATCTCCAAAGGATGGATCGGCACGAGATCAGGGGTTGCATGAGGTCTATTTCGATGTTGTGCAGGAGAAGCAAACATTCTTATCTATTATATATGAAGCGTGTGGAAGTTACGAGTTGAAGCACAGTCTCTGGAGTGCACACCATTAGAGTGGAAGGGCCATTGCTTCTCTAGGATGCGTACATCGCTAAAAACGTGAAGCGGCCATAGTACCAGCATTGGCAACCTGCCCCACCCCTCGAACGTAACATGCATGCTCATAAATAAACACACAACACATTTCTTGTTTGGGTAAAATTGCTGCAGGTTTATTACATACACCGTTATGTAATATGGTGGGTTATCTTACGGGCGATCCAAGGGCAGGTAACCGTCTAAACACGACGGCGTGTCCGGGCGCGCGAAAGAGGACGACAAGATGGTGGGGGGAGGCCTATATACCCCTCCCCCTGTCCTCGCGCCCCGGAAGTGATGCTCGCCTAGCGCGCTGCGCCAAGGCTTGGGGGACTCCTCCCTGAGTCCCTGCCCCTACGGGGGTGTGGGATGCCCAGCTGGCACTAGAGGGCTGCCCTCTTTAGTGGCCCCCTGTGGGGGCCTCGGACAGCCGCATTTTGAAAGGTTCGGATAAGGTGACTCACATCAATGGAGTGGAATTTTTACATTTATGGGACGTTAAATTGGTGGTAAATAGAGTGGCCCCTGACAGAAAGAGAATAGCTATCTAAGCTTTTGTTCGGTGTACATTTTGAGGTGGCGACTTCACAAAATATAAGCATTTGAAGGTTTTCAAAGACAAATTGCATTAGATCTAAAGAATGGATCGGAAAGGTGACGTAAATATTGTAGCAAAATGGTGGCAGTAAATAAAGCAGTGGAGAGAACAGCGTTTGATATACATGATAAATGAGAGGAGACAGAAGGAATGTTGCCATTATTGTTATTGTACAGGCAGGTGATGGGAAGTTTAAGTAGTGGACCAACTTCAGAGAAGGAAAGCTTTATCTCTGCAGGTGAGGAAAGAATAGAAGTGAAGGAAAGGGAAGGTGCCCAAAAAATGCAAACAAATGGAGAAGGATGTTATAATTAAGGCTCCCAGTTTTCCATTTTTACTTATTTTCACAGCTACAGACAAAACAAGCATTTACAATGCAATAGGTCTCGCAATAGCGAGATTTTGACCTATTGGCATTGCAAATGGCAATGCTTTTTATAATATTAAAAGGCATTGTCATTTACAACACCAATAGGTCAATCTGTAGAAAAAGCAAGACCTATTGTATTGTAGAGCGCGGTGTCCATGAAACGGGCACCGTGCTCACCAATAAAGTTTTTTAAAAAAACAAAGAAACAGAGCGCATTGTCCCTGAAGAGGGCGCCGCACTAAACATTAAAGTTTAAAAAAAAAAGAAAGAAACAGGACGCGGTGTCCTTGAAGCATTATAGTTTTTTAAAAAAACAATTAAACTGAGCGCAGTGTCCCTAAAGCGGGCTCCGCGCTCAGCATGCAAATTGTTTAAAATAATAACAAAAGGTGAAAGTACACGCGGTGTCCATGAAGCGGACGCCACATTCTTCTTAAATGTCGAAATAATTTTAAAAAGCTCGGCAATTGTGCAGTGAGTGCTGTGGGGGAAGGGGGCAGCCACTTTAAAAGTTAGATTTGCATAGCACTGTATACGAAAAGAGGTGGGCGGCTGCAAATACAAAAAAAAAAGCAGCCGCCATTGTTTGTCCCTATAGTCAATAAAGAAAATAGTGCTCACCCACATATAGTAAAAGGTCCAGTTCTTATGGGCGCTAACAAATGCAGCCAAGGCGGTACCAAGGAGGGACTAACAAGCCTACTAACGAATCAGAAGCCATCATTTATGAAGGACAATGACACATGCCAATGACAAATATGGGTGGAGAGTGGGAAGGGCTTCCAGTGCATACCCTAATACAGCATGCCTCGCAGAGTGAGCAGCGCATGCGCGCTGCCCTTAGGCTCGGCCTAATGAATGTGTCTGTCTGTAATGCAGCTGGTGCTCATGTAAAGCGGTCTGATACCCTCGTGTCCAGTTCGCGCTATATAAAACTCAACTAAAAAATTAGAAATAATGAAATTTGCATGGGAGGATATACTTGCCCACTTTGTGAAGCCGTCTGTGTTCGGCTTTTAAATGCAGGTAGTCTTATATACAGGAAACTTGGCTCTGGCATAATGGTCATTGCTATGCAGAATGTATAAAAAATGTTTTGGGATTTTTATTTTGAGCATGAGTGCTGCACCCTCCTCGCTCTGAGTACCTTCAATCTGCACATTTTAATAAGATCTACTCCACTGTTATATGAAATGCTTTCGCTTGGCAAAATTCAACAACATGCGATGGCAAATCATACCCATTAAAGCAGGGCTTTCAGTGGGATGAAAAAACTGGGGGGGTCACATAAAGGGCCGTGGCCAGTATAATTAAGGGCGTGGCTTAAAACATGTAAGCTAAAAATCTGTGTTTAGCATAGTGTGCCGCCCGAATTGTATTTTGCTGTTTCTGTCATTGCATCCAGATATGATACAACAAGTAACATCACACCTACAACAAGTCAGGACTATTGGCTTTGTCAATGGTTTTTAGTTGCATAAGATAAATAAGCAGCAACAATGGCTTGTATATAATATTGAAAAGCTTCCACTTACAGCCCTGGTGACACCACAACAATGTTGCTGCTCCTGAGTTTCAAAAAGAGAAGGGAAATCCAGAGAGAATGACTCTCTTTAAAGGATTTCCCTTCCCCTAGAACGCTCACCTGGCATGACGTCATGCCGTAACTTCTCCACTAGTGAGAAGTAAGCAGTGTGAGTAAGCGCACATTGATGTGCCTGCTGTCACTGCAGTCCGGAAAAAAATGGACCGCCTGTGCCAGGGCACAAAACAGAGCCTGATAGAAACCCGTTTCGAGGCCCCCTTTGAAAAACTGCTGGTGCTCAGCACCGATGAGACCCGGCCCACTTAAAGCCCTGTATTAAAGTAGGAATTATCCCTAGTTTAAATTGTAAAGAAACGCGGGTCAAGAGAAGAACACGCACGACACTGCTGCAAAGCATGAACTAACACGTTTGAAAAAAACGTTGATTTGCTAATAAATGACTTGCATATTTTTAAACGCACCAAAAATGCTGCACGGTTACAACATAATGCAAAACAGCACCTGGCTAAGATGAAATAATTGATGCTGGCGAAGCTCGTGTCAGGACTTGAGCTCTTCTTCTGCGCGTGCTGTCTGCCGTACCTCTGCACCATCGCAGAATCCGCTGCAGTAGTGGTTCTTCGGGCTATAATGAAATAGAGCTACCGCGGCAAATCCTGAGACAATGTATTTGAAATGAATGAGGTCGTGGTAGCTAATTGCCGCTATGTTTTCAAACGCACTGAAAATATGGGAAGATTGCCTTATCACCAAATGATCTAACAAGCCTACTAACGAATCAGAAGCCATCATTTATGAAGGACAATGACACATGCCAATGTCAAATATGGGCGGAGAGTGGGAGGGGCTTCCAGTGCATACCCTAATACAGCTTGCCTCGCAGAGCGAGCAGCACATTCGCGCTGCCCTTAGGCACGACCTAGTCTGTCTTTTAGCCATTTTGTCTAGCAGCACATCTGCTGTTTAGCGTGGCTGAAAGTCACTGAAAAAAGCGCCATGATGCGGCCATCATAACGCTTTTTTGTTTTAGGAGAGGCAGGACAAACTCAAAATTGGGGCGAAGAGACTCGGCGTCGGCTCATGGTCCTGTGATTCTGGGCTTTCAGTGACTTTCAGCCATGCTGAACAGCAGATGTGCTGCTAGACAACATGGATAAAAGACATTAACATTGACAAGGCCAATAGCTCGGGCATTGCCGAGACCTATTGGCTTTGCCAATGCTTGTCTAGTTCCTGTTCTGTGCTTTTCAATAGTAGCTCTGTGACGTACGAGATACGTCAGTCCACACCATTTCATACATCATCAAGTTAAAAAAAGCACCACTTCTAAGCTGTTATGTTCAGGCAAATGGGTACATACACACTTGTAACCGGATACCCATGCAGCTTCACCTATGTATTCCTAGTCTTGGAGTCACTTTATCAAATCTGTTCTTTTAGTATAACTTGGTCGACTCTGCAGTATAATTCTGTCCTGAATTGCCACATAATTCTGTGGCCTTGAATATAATCAGGGCCACTGGAATTATGCTATTGTGCTGCCGCTGAGATTTTCGCTTAACTATAGATTTGCCTCATTTGTCTCATTTGCCACTTAATCCATCATCTGCTGCATAATCTGCAGATTTTAACAAACAAAATGTTGTTTCTAGCTCAAATAATTCAAAAGTTACTAAAAACGCAGCAACACATGCTGCTGCACAGTGGAAGGCCATTTGCAAAGGTTGACTGGTCATCTTTCTGTTGCTTATTGCTATATTTGGGTGTTAAACTGATACTAATCAGATGCACCCAATGCCCAGACAGTGTTAACAAGTGTAAAAAGTTTAAAATAATGAAGTAATACTATTATGAAATGCGCCTCATTACGCTGCATAATTTGTCTTTTCTTGCCGCATAATTTCCTCAACACTGCTGCATAATTTGGCCCACACCTGCTCCATAATTCCAGTGGCCCTGAATATAATGCATGTGATAAAGAGGGGGGCCATGTCCTTTACTGCTGTATGTCCAGGTGCGCTTACAGAGTGTATTATGTCTTGTGCTCTGTGTACCTCAACATCTACCATGATTTTGCTTAAAACTAACTCTCCCTTTGATCTTAATTCTAACTTTAAAAGATCCCCCTGCTGCACTCTTAGCGTTCTTTTCATTTTGCCACACAATTACATTATTTGCAAAGCAGCCGGTGCTCCAGCATCTTCTGCACTCCGTCTGTTCCTGCACATTCTTCCGGCCCCTCTTGTTTGCACATTCTTTGTATTTCACTCTGCTGTGGGGCCCCAGCTCCTACTCACACACTTCAACATTTCTTTCACTTTTCGAAGGCTTCACCAGGGACTGCCCAAAGGTTTGATCTGTAGCCCCCCCATGACAGTGTGTGGGGCCCCACTAAACCACTAGCAGTGTTTTACCCTTCTCCTCAATGCTGGTGTTCCCAAGCAGCAGCATTTTATCTGTGAGCAGTCCACATCCATGCACCATGTTCACGGTGGCAGACACAGACACATTCCATGACTTCCGCATGTTGTGTTGTGTCCCGGTATGTTGTACTGTTTGCATTTGTACACTATTAGGCCTTGTGATGTGTTCCCTCTCTGGGCACCCTATAGTTCGGATTTTGGGAGGCTGGAGGAAAACAATGTAAAATGTCCTGCACTTCATTATTTCATCACAGCATTTGTTCTCTATAGAAACTGTTTTCCAGATGTCTGCTGTTCTCTGCTTCCTCAGACTGGTGCACGGATACCCCCTCCTTTTACCCCTGCTGGGGTGAATGTTTGAAATCCTTAGGGTCCTAACAATGCCTCCTCTTCATATCACCTAGTGTGGTGTAGGTTGAGTTTATGTTTGTGTGTGTTTGTGTATGCATATCTGGTGTCTGGAAAGAGGGGTGGAGTAGTGTCTGTGTGTACAACTGTGTGCATGTGTGTGTGCCTATATGTGTGTTTATGTATGTATGATTGTGTGGGTGCGTACATGTGTGTATGCATGTCAGTATGATTGTGTGTATGTGTGTGGCTATATGTGCTTATGCATGTGTGTATGTGTTTGTATGTGTTTATGTATGTGTGTGTTTGTGTATGATTGTGTGTATGCGTACATGCGTGTATGCATGTGTGTATGTGTTTATGTGTGTGTATGTGTAGATGTGTTTGTGTGTGTATGTGTGTGTTTGTGTATGATTGTATGTGTGCGTATATGTGTGCATGTATGTGTGTATGGTTATGTGTCTGGGTGTCTGTGTATGGGTGCGTGTGTGTGTGAGAGAGAGTGAGAGAGACAGAGAGAGAGCGAGCGTGTGTGTGGCTAGAGGGGTGTAGAGTATGTATTTCTAATGCTGATGTACTGCTGTGGCTGCATGTTCGTGCATTAGAGACTTGTCACAGGCTCCATTAACAACAAAGCTTAAGACAGATCCCCTAACAATGCACGTCATTAACAGTTGTACACTGTATTCTCATTGATGTGTGTAGACATCCTGCGAGCACTAAGCAGCAACAGATGCTCAACAGCGCCCAGAAGTCTTGCTGTACTCACAGGATATGAAAGATGAATACTGTACACTCACACCACATGTGTAGGTAGACTCAGGTGACCCCACCAGCAGCACTCTCGCTACCCTGTGCGGCATCCTCTCTCAATGACTGTACTGTATAGAAGCGCGTTTTACTAATGACGAGGCACTAAAGAGCTTTGTGGGCAGGTAGCATGCTACTCACTGGGGTCTCATTAGAGACTGTTGTGCACATAGAGACACAGTTGAGATGCTGGCACACGGTTTGTAAGCCATCTGCCATGCAATCCATTCCATAAAGTTGTCACAAACTGTTGCGCGTTGTCTCACGCACTGTTTCCTGAAGAGCTCTGCAATCTGCCACGCCGGGGTGATGAAGTTGCTTTGCGTGCACCTGAACTGGTGATGGAGAGCTTACAATGTGCCCACCAACTAACAAGGCGAGGGAAGCCATATGACGTAATGGCCAAAGCTGCCGACGTTAGAACTGGTGGAACAACGTTCGAGTCCCGGCGCCAGCACAACATCCTGTGATTCTGGGAAAATCACTTAATGTTCCCTTGTCTAAACTAGGGGGCCTAGACAGAGCATCCTGAGTCCCCCCAGTACATAGGGGGGCAGAAACTTGACTGGCACATTGATGCCCTGAGGTGGGAGGGGGAGCGAAGCGGCGTGTGCACGGCCCTAGGGAGACTGAAGCAGACTGCAGATCAGGAGTGTGCGATTTTCTGCCTGGTGTGTGACCTGTTCGGTCACTCGGGTCTGGCCTGCAGGGGGCTAAGTTGGTGGCTGCTCCGAATAGGGTAAAAAAATAAAAATAAAACAGAGCACGGTGTACCTGAAGCGGGCACCACGCTCCGAATAAGTTAAAATAAAAAAAAATAAACAGAGTACTGTGTCCCTGAAGCGAGCACCGCGCTCCGAATAAGTTAAAAAAAATAATTAAACACAGTGCGGTGTCCCTGAAGTGGGCACCGCGCACAACTTCAAACCTTAAAAAATAAAATGTAAACTGAGCGCGGTGTTTTAAATAAAAGCTGGGAGAAGTGAAGAGACGCAGCGCGGAGTCCAGTCCGGGTGGGCGGGGCCTAAGGGAGACAGGGCGGACACCAACCCCGCTTCCAAAGAAGCCGGACACAAAACCAACGACAATAGATCTCGCCAAGGCGAAGCAGCGCATGCGCGCTGCAACGCAGGTGAGACCTAAAAACGTGTGTTTCCTGTCTGTATTTATTTCTAAAAGTACAGATAAATGGGATTTCTTTAAGTGATTGTCCATGCTGCCATTCAGGGTTTTTGTGCCAACAGCTGTGCAGAATGACAGCATAGGGAGTTTAAAAACAGGATAAGAGTTCCTTAAGTAACTTCATACCTCAACATTTGTTTGTGGTATAATGCTTATATTTTAATGTGGGTGTACTGTTTTAATATTTTCAGCTTTGTAATGTGCCAAACACCAACTGACATCAAAATATGAGTATTCGTTTAACAGTTAAATAAGTGTGGAAATATACAAGTTACAACTTCATTTGTTCACAAAGCTCAAAATAAATGTGGATTAATACTGACAAGAGGGGCAAAAAAAATATGGACAAATACAGATCGAAATGTTTAAAAAATAGATACCATAAAAGCTGGAGTCCTAGTTATAATTACTAAGCTCAAGAGGACGGCAAGTGATGATTATGCAACCCCATGAGGATAGTTGCAATGTTGTGAGTTGAGGGCACCATGGTGGGCATAATAAAGGCATGAAACAATGCAATTCAGTTCTAGGAAAGGACTACTTAAGAGAAGACATCATTCAGATTCATGTGATGACTCATCACGGAGTGCTGAGGGTGAGATCAGCAGTTTGCTTAAAACGTAACACAAAGATGAGTGGTATTTCCAAGAGGAAACCATCAGAAGGAAGCTTTTTGCTGGATCCTTTAGGGATGCTTTGTTTGATCCACTTTTGATAAAACATCCTTTATCACCATATTGGGTACAGTTTCAGCATGTGGCTGAGTATGTGGAATATGTGTTAAGTAAGCAAATTCCCAAGAAAGGCGAGGGTCTGACTGTGATCTGATCTGGATGCTCAAGGCAGTCATTTTGTAGTAAAGTGAGTATGCCCCCTGATGTGGCTCCTAAAATATTGGTCTTTTTAGGTAATGGAGGTAAAAATAATTGAAATGAATTGAATAAGAGCCTCCACAAATGTCAAGATGAATTATAGGAAATAGCAGGTCCGCTACTGAAATTCTGTGGTTTGGCAGAGCATGCAAATGTGTGCATAAGGCAATTGGACAAAGAGGAACTATGCCGAAGGGTTCAATGTGCTATATATTTGCTGGGTAAAGTACTCACAACTTTGTCTGGGGGGGGGCAGCAATCTGTTAAAAACAGATACAAAAATGGCAGAAATGGTCAATAATTAGGGTGGTGTATCCGCATGCGAATGGTTGGTTGGTGAAGAGTTTATTATAGAGATGCCCAAGTACATTGGTGCATTTAGTAACATGACAGAAGTAAGACTTTTAATAATAGGGTTTGGGATGGGCTAGGCAAACAAGGGGTCGGTTTCCTGGCCATGGTCAAGGAATCGCTGGGGCTTCTTTTGTGAGAGGTGCAAGATTCTTCTTTAATGCATAACTGTACATGTTCGCCTATCAGAGTGCATGTTATTTCTCAGAGGTAATGAAGGAATTCTCAAGGAAAGGGAGGTGCTGGAGCTACAACAGATTGACTTTGGACTAGGCAACATTTCCATCCAGTCAACATTGAGTGGCAAACCTCTGGAGAGTTTGGGAGATGCTAGGTCTTTTAAGAGGAGATTCAGAGCTCATGTCAGAGTTATGGACTTCATAGCACAAAGACAGCATATAGATTGGCTTAACAGAAATGGCTTTGCTGGTGTTTAATTTGGCTTCCATTTGAGCTCAGGTAGTGCATGAGTTCAACTTTCTGATGGAATTGTTTGAGAAGGGTTTGCCACACAGAACTAGTAATCTTTAAAGATTGGCAATTGCAGCTGGGCATGAACTGGTAAATTATTTGATTGTAGAACAGGTCTTGTTAAAATGAAGAATGGTAAGAGTGCTAATCCCCCAGTTTCTAAATATACAACTATGTGGGATATAAATAGTGCTTTTCATCTTTTAGAAGGCCTGGGGCTGTATTATACAATGTGCTCTGGGGGTGCAACGGGCATGTGCTCCCGCTTTGTGTAAATACACATCTTTTCAGGCTTAGAGTAATGGATAATTTATGCAAAAAAATGAATGGGGGAACTCTGAGTAGTTCCCAAATGTAGGTGGAGAGCAGCTCCTTTATATGGAGCACTCTACAACAACACTGACACTCTGAATCTCCTCTCCTTAAATGCCTGTTTCTCTAGCAAAGTCTTTAAGCATAGGATTAGCAAGTGCCATCCACATCGAGCTGCAAAATGACCCAAGCCTTTTACCACTCCAGGCACATTATCACAGCTTTGGATTGGTAAAATACTATCCAAGCCAACATGTAATGAATGAAATCAACCCCTGGTAGATGTGTTTCACTCTAGTTAGAGCTCATCAGAGAGGTATAGCTTTGTCCAGATACGAGGGATCACCCAGTATAAGTCAAAACAATACCATTTCAGGATTAGAGTGCTACATAAATGATGCAAATAAAGCAAGCAGGCAACTTTGGGCAGTTCCCAAGTTTAGGTGGAGAGCAGCTCCTTTATATGGAGCACCCTAGAACACCAACAACACTCCTGAATAGAGGGCGCTCCCGTAGTCCAACTTGATGGTGACTAGGGTGCGAGTGATGGACGTGAGTGTTCATCATCTGGTGCTGCTATTGTAGGTGGGCACTTTGAGGAGGAGAAGAAGGAGGACATTAAACAGAGGGTGCGATTGGAGGCTCCATTGGTATGGGGTCCATTGGAGTTAAAGAGAGGGTAGGACCAGGCCCAAATGATGGTGGGTATCGACAAGGTTTTTAGCACACCAAGGCAGTCTTCATTCAGTAATATCTGAATTATAACAAATGTCACAAAGAGAAACAAAAAATAAGTCTGTACATACATTTGATTAGCTGTCTATGATTTAATTTGAATAAGTATTATTTAGTAAAGTTATACTTTGTAGATTAGTTCAAAAATCATGAACCCGATGTATCAATCAATTAATCAATCAAGATTTATACAACCTGCGAATCACCCAATATGGTATCCAGGCGCATGCAGGTCCCGGAAGGCTCATTCAAACAGCCAGGTCTTGAGGGCCCTTTCGAATTCCAGATGTGAGGTGATGGTCCAGAGCTGCATGTGGAGGCTTTCCATGTCTTTTCTGCAATTTAGGAGAAGGATCGTCCTCCACTTCTGCTTCAGTAGATACGAGGAGTGTGAGTAAGAGATAGGGAGGCGAAGCTTAATCTTCTCGATGGTTGGTGGAAGTTCAGGCGGTGGTTAACGTAGGCAGGTCCTTGGTTGTGTAGGGCCTTGTGCGCGTGGGTCAGCAGCTTGAATTGGCATCTCTTCTCTATGGGGAGCCAGTGGAGTTGCCTGAGGTGGGGTGTGATGTAGGTTCACTGGGGGAGGATGGGTCTGGCTGTGGCATTCTGTATGCTTTGAAGTCTCTGTAGGAGGTGTGCAGCGATTCCAACATAGAGAGTGTAGCCATAGTCCAGTCAGCTAGTGACGAGTGCTTGTGCACAGGGGTAGCCCCTTCAGGATCTTACGTAGCATGTGCAGAGCGAGGAAGCATACGGAGGGGATGGCTTTGATCTGTGATCTCATGGTGAGCTTGTTTTCTATGATGATTCCGAGGCTTCTGGCATGGTCCATTGGGATGGGGGTGGGTCCCAGGTCTGAGGGACACCAGGCATCGCTCCATCGGTTGCTGTTGTTGCCAAAGTGCAGTACTTACGTCTTGTCCATGATCAGTTTCAGGCAGTTGTTCTTCATACACTCGGTGACGCCTGTCATGTATCTGTTGAAGCTGGTCCTGGTGATGGTCGGGTCATCGTGAGGAAGAGGATTAGTTAAGTGTCATCTGTGTAGAATAATATGTTGAGGCTGTGAAATCTGACGATGTTGGCCAGTGGGCTCATGTTAGAAATGGGGATCTCTAGTTGGCAGAGGTAGGTACCTTTGTCCAAGTAGGGTAAAGGAGTTACACTCCTAAAATAACCCCTGCTCACCCCTCGGTAGCTTGGCACGAGCAGTCAGACTTATCTCAGAGGCAATGTGGAAAGCATTTGCGCAACACACTCACACAACCACAAAAGAGACTCCATACAAGCTAATATAAAAATATCCTTTGTATTATCCATAAAAACACATTAGATCACAATCACATATATTACTGTGCCACTAGGCACTTGTCATGACTTCACAGGGATTACATAAATCACTTGGCCTATCGGGCCACTGTCACAATCATCACAGTTAGGGTAGCCAGTAACTAGTAGGAGGATCACACTTAGCATACAACATTACACCTAAGCATCATCAGCAGTGCACTATAGTAAGTACTAGTAGAGTGCACACTTTAGAAAATCACCATTACGGTACAGATCCCTGTAATAGGCAACATTACATCAGGGCACAACACCTATGACTTTCCAGATGTCAACAAAGAATCAGCTGCGAACCTGCCGCAGGTGGTGCATACAATTACCATCACTGAAGGGCCTAGGGCGCAGCTTCTCCACGCTCCTATTGCCCGTTATCTGGTAATTTTTCTCCACAACATGGAGCACAGAAGCCTCCGGGCCTCTCTTACGGGAAATGCGGTAATTACCGCTCCCGACCGCAACCTCCTATATTACTCCTCTCTCCAGATGAGGAGCAGGGGTCTTCGTCGAAGTTTACCCCGAGCCGTCCAAGAAAATGCTCCCCCCCCCACAGCAGGTAAGCGTGCAGCTGACCGCTACCTTGCGGTGCAGCTGCGATAATGTACGGAATGCGTCGGATTCCCACGGGAGACCGGAGACCTCCGTCAAGGTTCCACTCCGTCCCCAACGATCCCGCAACAATGCCCCCGGTAGGCCCACACCAAGGAGGGAGGCACCTGCACTGGCCACACATGGTGGGAGCCCTCCACTGCCAAGGTCTGGTTCCTGCCACCTCATGGGCCGGCACACCCGGGGGTGAAATAGAGCTATCTGCGCCACCCGGACTTGCCTGAGGCCCTCGGGGGTGTCCCTGTCAGCGAGAACACCAGGCCTCCAAAGCTGCTCCGGGCCCCCCTCCAGGCTGTGCGAAGTGGTCTGAATGAGGAGAGCATCCTCACTGCTCTCGGTGATCGGCTGCGTCTCCTGCTGGGCAGGGCTGCGGCTTCCTCTGGTTGCTCTGCCCCACCCGGCCGTCACAAGCAGGGGGGAGGGAGAGGGCTTAGTCCTTCTCAGCTCTCCCCCCCAGAATCCTGCAGGCAGGGCAGTGCTGCACGCACTGTCAGCACACAAGAGCGCTCTTCACGTGCTTTCCCCGAAAGGGGACAAAGGCAGTGCTTCACAAGCGCTCTTAAAAATAGAAGGGTGACGGGCACTGGGCTCACCATTCACCTTTGGAGCTGAGCACACAGGCAATCACACCCGCTCCTTAGAGGCAGAACACTGGTAGCTCCAGCAACAGGGTGCAGGCAGGTAGGCCAGCACAAGGGGTCTTGTAGTCAGAGTAGCAGTCCTTCTCTTAGCCCAACAGGCTGCAGGTCAGCATTTCAGCTATCAAGTCCCATGGTGGTTCTTCCTGCCAGTCCTCTGGCAAGGTATAGTCCTCGCAGTATGTTCTCCTTCACTTTACATGAAGTCACAGCCCCTTTACTTATAGTCCTAGTGTCTTTGTTCTGGGGGCACTTTAAAACACATTTACAAGTGCACAACACTACCCATTCACAGTGTAGGCCCTGGCCGCAGACACACCACAGGGGGGCGGAGCCAGCATTGTGGAAGGCAGGCACAGCCCTATTCAGATGCAGGTGCAACTCCTCCCACCACTCCAAATGCAGACCAGGCCTATTCAGGTGTAAGGGAAAACTCCTCCCACTTCTCAAAATTAAGCCAAGGGCGATTCAGCCTAGCGCAGAGTCACCCAGGGCAGGACACACCTCAACCTCCAGGGACTGGCTGGAGTGAATGCATATCCCCTCTCCCCTGTCAGTCAGAATCAGACGGTCAATACACATCCAGGCAGGGCACAAAAGACACATCAGCACACAGAAATGCCCACTTCTAAAAGTGGCATTTCTAAAATAGTAGTAATGAATCCGCTCTCACCAATAAGCAGGATTTATCACTACTATTCGAACAACGGCAAAAAACTTGGGCGTTAAATGGGAAACGGATCTTTCATTCACAGCCCAAGTACGTCATATAGCAGCCTCATGCTTTGGTAAGTTGAGAAGCCTGAGGAAATTTCTGCATCTACTGCCAGAGGACTGTCGTAGAGTCATTGTTCATGCCACAGTAACATCTCGGCTGCACTATGCAAACGGTCTTTACCTAAGATTACCTGCCTATCTGATTAAGAGATTGCAGATGGTACAAAATGCGGCCGCGAGATTAATTAGACGAGTACCGTATCAACACCACATCTCTCTGCATATAAGACAGCTGCACTGGCTTCCGGTAGTGGAAAGGATAAAGCTCAAGGTCCTGACCATGGCCTTCCGGGCATTGTGAGGCAATTGTCCTAGTTACCTGAAGCACCGACTATGTCGCTACCAACAAAAACGGTCATTGAGGTCTAACTCTCAACATCTGCTCTGTGAACCTCGCTATGCCAAGTCACGCATAGGGGGAAGATCCTTCACGGTGGTAACAGCCAGATTGTGGAATTCCCTGCCTACCAACATGCGCCTTATCCAGTCTGAACGTGAGTTCAGAAAGACTCTGAAGATTTGACTTTTTAACCAAAGCTAGAACCTTGGTAATTCCCTCTCTCCTGCTTGCAAGCTAAGCGCCGGGACACCTCTGTTTGAGGTAGCTGTCGCGCTTTATAAATGCTGATATTATTATTATTATTCCAAACATACCAAACACGGTCATGCTACCCCTCTCATGTCAGGAATTACCACTGAAGCACATATCAGGGAATCCCCAATCCAAACCTATGAGAGGGCAGCCTCACAGCAGTGAGAAACCAAATAGGCTGTTTGTCACTACCAGGGCATGCCACACAGTTAAGGCACATGTCCTACCTTTTACCCACACCGCACCCTGCCCATAGGTCTAGCTAGGGCCTACCTTAGGGCTGACTGATATGTAGTAAAAGGGGAGTTGGAGATTAGTTCAACGGAGGCTGGTCGGATCCGGCATACAGGGTGGAACTGGGTATCTTGGGCCTGCCCAGGATCCAGGAGATGATGTATGGGGGCCTGTCCCTAGATCTTTGCCCGTGGAGACACGAGGGGTTCTCCTGGCTTGGCGCGCCTCTTTGCGCCATACCCAATGGTCGAACAAGCGAACCCAATAAACACCGCTCTGGCAAGGCTCCTGGCTCCAGGAGGTCAGTAGCCTGAAATGTTTCAGGGCTTGGGACCTCATCGGCACCTCGCAACTCGGAGATGTATGGGGAGGTGAACACATGCGTACCTTCCAAGACCTACAAACCCGATACTCCCTGCACCCCTCTCAGTTTTACAGATACTTGCAGTTACGCCACGCCCTCCACAACCACATAACAGATGGCACCCCCCTGCCGGAATATAGTCCACCCGAGGCGCAGACCATGACAGGTAACTTGGGGAAGGGAGTGATCTCCCGTATCTATCGGTCCCTAACAAATAACACCCCCAACATGTTGGGCCGAATGAGGGATCAATGAGAGGGATGGCTTGGGCCTCTGGAGGAAGAAGATTGGAGAGATGCACTGATGGCACCCAAAACAGTCACCACTTCCGCTAGACTCCGTCTGGTCCAGCTATACTACTTACACACTGCATACCTAACACCAAAACGCCTCCACAGTGCTGGGCTACAACCCAATGCACACATGCTCCCGATGCAATCACGACCAAGCAGATTTCTTCCACATGGTATGGAGTTGCTCCGTCATCACACGATACTGGGACTCCATAGAGAAGGAGCTCACAGAGGTTTTGGGCTGGGAGGTCCCACATAGGCCGTTAACTGCGCTCCTGGGAATCACTGATGGGCTGTACGGGTCTAGAGCCGATAAATTGTTTTTAAACACAGCCATGATGGTGGCCAAGAGGGACATTGCGGCCAACTGGTTGAACCCCACCTCACCAACTATAACGAAATGGCGCAGGGGAGTAGACTGGTGCGCTGCACAAGAGAGACCTATGTATGAGGCGAGAGGATGCCCGGCGAAATATCACAAAGTCTGGGGCAAATGGTTGGGGCCATTGGAATAATGGTACTTCACTCGCAGGAGTGTGGGGTATGTGCTAGACTCTGCTTTATTCTTCTCTTTGTACCTGTGTACCTTGGGGGCCTTCTCTGTATTGGTACCATGTTGATGCCTCATAATTGCTGCGCAATGCTGTACTTGACGTCTGCTGGTTTTCTCCCTGTTTCAAAAACCAATAAAGTTGTTTATCAAAAAAAAAAAGGGGAGTTGGAGACGTGGCAACCACTTTATATGCCACATCACAGTGGCAGTAAACTGCGCGCGCAGGCCCTGCAGGGGCAGAGGCCTGAGACAGGTTTGAAAGGCTACTTAGGTGGGTGGCGCAAGCAGCACTGCAAGCCCACCAGTACCATTTAATTTACAGGCCCTGGGTATGTGGGATACCACTGTGCAAGGGACTTACAGGTAAATTAAATATGCCAAACAGGTGTAGACCAATCCTACCAAGTTTACAAGAGAGAGCACATGCACTTTAGCACTGATCAGCAGTGATAAGGTGCCCAGAGTCATAAAACCACCAACAACAGGTCAGAAAAAATACAGGAGGAAGGCAAAAAGTTCAGGGATGACCCTGCAAAAAGGGCCAAGTACAATACAACCCCCTTCCAGCCTAAAGCCAGGGTAGACTAATTAATACCTTGATGGGCTTCCCTGCTTGGGGCGATAGAACATGGACCCTGGCCTGCAACTGCAGGGGCACATTCCAGTTCTACGCCAATCTGAACCCATGTGGATTCCACTGGCTAAGCTCTCAGGACCAACTAAGCTAACCCATGAGGACTCCTTAGCTGTCCGCGGCCAGAACCAGGCCCCAGTCCATCCAGGTGTCTCTGGTCCTTGCCATTTCACAGAGTGGGGGGGGCGGTAGCCCCAGGTACATAGTATCCTTGCTCCACTCTACCTCTCATCAGTGCAGTTCTACTCTGGCACTGTTCCCTCAACCCAGGGTCTGCACCCTCAGGATAACCAGGGGTCACAGGCGAGGTTCTCCTCCCCCTACCCCTCCTTCTGGGGTTCTGCACCCTCCTCCTAGGAGAGGTACCCCCAGAACCTAAAACTGTCAGGGCGCTGGTAGTAGCCCTCCCACACAATTCTCCTACCACTTCAGGATTTCTACCCTGCAACTGGTCTCCCGACCCAGGGACCAAACACTCAGGTTGAACCGGGGCCAGAGGCGAGTACTCCCTCCCCCTGCACGCCCTTCCAGAGTTCTGTACCCTCCCACCTGGAGTGGTACCCTCAGAAGACAAAATGGTATGGACACTGCTAGCAGTTGTCCTTCTCTCCAGGTCAGAAATTACTTCCTGGACGTGGCCCCCCAACCCAGGGACTACACCCTGTGGCTGAGCATGTTCCTGGCAAGCCAGGTCTTCCTGGGGAGCACACCTGCCCCCCACAAGGGTAACACATACCTCATGTGTTGCATGACAGTCTGCCTGGTGCTGATCTACCGACCTCTGCCCATCTGACAGTGCGCGAAGACCCCCCAAACCAGAAGCGGTGTCACCAGGGTCATTCCTGGGGAGCTCTACCCTCAGAGCTGACCCCTGACCCACTGGTTCTCCCACTGGGGACTGCCTCCCCCTCTCAACCCTCCATCTAGGCTCCCGAACCCTCCACTCAGGAGTGGTGCTGCCAGATACCCGAACTGGTGGAACGCTGCTTACAGATGCCCCTCCAAGTTTTCCTGACACTAGGGGATCCCCCTCAGCGGCTGACCTTCCAGTACAGACTAGGCTTCCCTCCTGGCGTTCACTCATGGAACTAACCAGGCTCTTGGACTGGGCTTTGGGTACCTTGGGACACACCCCATTCCCACCCCTTCTCTTCTGAGACAGGACGTGGGTCCCTTCACTCCTCCCACTACACTGAGACCTATCTGGGCTACTACGAACCTTTCCCACCACACTCAGTTGGGACAAATCTGAGCCACTTCCTTTAGGATCCCCCCCAAATGCCTATCCAGACCCTCTGGTACTCACCCAGAGGTCTGCCTCCTATGCAAGTTCTCTGGGATCAGAGACCTCACACCCCAACAGGTGTTGGCGTAGCCCTGGAAAACAACAACGGAACATGTGCTCTCTGACAATCAGATTGAACAGCCCTTCAAAATTGTTTGCTGTGCTACCCTTCACCCATTTTTCCAGCGTATCACAACATTCTTCCACAAACTCCCCCCAAGACTGGAGAGACAGTTACCTACTGCCCCTGAACCTCAACCTATACCTTTCAGGGGTGACACCCTCCTCCTGGGAACTAGGTACCACTCTATGGGATCTGAGGGTGGAACTTTCTACACTGGACACAACATTGCTGCCACCACTGGACTCCACCCTCACTGCTGAATCCAGACACGGAATCTGCACTCTGGGGACAACCTATCCTCAAGAGCTAGCTTCTCTCTGGCGAAGGCCCTCTCTGACTCCGCCATCCTCTCCTGCGCCTGGACCCTCTCAGCCTCTAGCCTTCTTTCTTCAATGGCCAGCTCCTTGAGAATCAGCTCACGAGCCCACAAGGCCTTTTTCTCCTCCAAGGCCCTCTGGGCCTTCACTAGCTCTGCACCCAGCTTGCCATGCTCCAATTTGAGCTTCTCTAACTCTAGCTGGTGTTTCTTTTCATTATGCCTGTCCACCGACTCCTCTGGGGACCAAGAAAGGGATGGGGCACTACCACTGGCACTAGACCCAGCACGGGACTCCCTCTCCACGGGGTCCTCACTACCTACTGGCGTCCCTGCCCAGTCATTTCGTCCCTCCTGTTCAGACTCTTCAGGGACTCTCTCAAAACAACCACTTAGGTATGCAGGTGGGTAAAACACAGGGTCCTCCCTGGCCTCTAAGACTACTCCCCTGCGGTCCCTTTCAAAGAGAAACAGATCTCTGCGAAAGTTGCCCTCTACTGGTATCCCTCTTTCTCTACAGAGACCCTTTACCTCCTCCACAGTGTAGAAGTATAGGTCATCTTCATTATAGACTAACCCCATTCTGGCAAGGTACACAACCAACAGTGCAGTAGTATGATTCCCCGGCGTAAGAGCTGAAGCAGGAGTACACAATCAGAAAAAATGACTAATGAGTGAACTTCAGGAGAAACTCAAACATGTGATTGTCTAAATGCAGAGTTTGTAGTGCAACAATGCTGTTATGATTCGCAATGTACCCCAATATAAGCCTGGGTAGTCACCTAACGTTTCACCTACATTTACCCTGCCATTGTACTACATAACAGGTTTTGTGCTGACCTTTTATCTAGTTAGGTGCTGCATAAATGTTGTGTGGTTTTCTCCAAAAACTAGCCTAATTTATTATGCATGAGGATTCTCAGAATCACAGCAGGACTACCATCTTCTGCATAATAACTATGTATAAGGGTCATCCCTATTGTCATCCTCAGCCGACATGACACAGCAAGGTAGAACCCCTGAGGGTACCTTTTGGGTACCACATCTTTGCTGGGGCAAGCAGAGGAGAAATACTTCCATGCTGACACGAGACGCTGAGGCCCCTGCATGCAGATATTCCAGCACGCAGTGGTCTGACATCCCTCGCGGGGTGTCCAACTCGAGACTAAGGGGCCGATTCCGATCTCGGTCGGAGGCGCACCAAATACCATTCGGTCAGGAAAAAAGCCATGCGAAAGCCTGTTTCCCGACCGATCCGTACAGTACACCGAACGAGCAAGTACGATGCGCACAACAGCAAAAAATCAGGCCGAGACGTACTCACCCAAACCAGGTCCTGTTCTCCGACCGAGGTGAATCCGGAAACGCCGAATCGAGTCGCACGGAAGGAAAAATGCAGCCCCGTCCGGCCGGACAAGTACGATGCGCTTTCCGTACGCGCCGAACCCGTCGCTACGCACGGCACGTCAAAGCATCCGGGAGAGGCGCACATAAGCTCCGATTCGCGCCACAACACGATCCACGGCTCCGAGACGAACACAGCACCGACGAGGACGACGCGAAGCGACGAGGACGAGGCAAAGCGACGAGGACGAGGCGAAGCGACGAGAAGGACGAACGACACGAACCAACCATGAATCCCTTCGTCCCGATCATACCAATATTCTACATTTACTACCGGAACAGGCACGGACGCGTACGGCGCAGAAGGTAAGCCAGACACCAACCACAAAACACATACAACACGTACACGACACATCACACACACGGGGATGCTGAATATACTTACACCAGCAACAGCAGCACCATAGGGGCGGGATGCCCATCACCAATGCCACATATGCACACAGGGGCCTGAATGCGCACCACCACCCCTACCCAGGGGGCTGGATGCCTACCACTACTACCACCCTCACCCAGGGGGGCAGGATGCCTACCACTACTACCACCCTTAGCCTGGGGGCAGGATGCCCACCACTACTACCACCCTTAGCCAGGGGGGCAGGATGCCCACCACTACTACCACCCTCACCCAGGGGGGCAGGATGCCTACCACTACTACCACCCTCACCCAGGGGGGCAGGATGCCTACCACTACTACCACGCTTAGCCAGGGGGGCAGGAGCCTACCACTACTACCACCCTTAGCCAGGGGGCAGGATGCCCACCACTACTACCACCCTCACCCAGGGGGGCAGGATGCCTACCACTACTACCACCCTTAGCCAGGGGGGCAGGATGCCCACCACCACTACCACCCTCACCCAGGGGGCAGGATGCCTACCACTACTACCACCCTTAGCCAGGGGGGCAGGATGCCCACCACTACTACCACCCTCACCCAGGGGGGCAGGATGCCTACCACTACTACCACCCTCACCCAGGGGGGCAGGATGCCTACCACCACCCTTAGCCAGGGGGCAGGATGCCTACCACTATTACCACCCTCACCCAGGGGGCAGGATGCCTACCACCACCCTTAGCCAGGGTGGCAGGATGCCTACCACTTCTACCACCCTCACCCAGGGGGGCAGGATGCCCACCACTACTACCACCCTCACCCAGGGGGGCAGGATGCCTACCACTACTACCACCCTCACCCAGGGGGGCAGGATGCCTACCACTACTACCACCCTCACCCAGGGGGGCAGGATGCCTACCACCACCCTTAGCCAGGGGGCAGGATGCCTACCACTACTACCACCCTCACGCAGGGGGGCAGGATGCCTACCACCACCCTTAGCCAGGGTGGCAGGATGCCTACCACTACTACCACCCTCACCCAGGGGGGCAGGATGCCTACCACTACTACCACCCTTAGCCAGGGGGGCAGGATGCCCACCACTACTACCACCCTCACCCAGGGGGGCAGGATGCCTACCACTACTACCACCCTTTGCCAGGGGGGCAGGATGCCCACCACTACTACCACCCTCACCCAGGGGGGCAGGTTGCCTACCACTACTACCACCCTCACCCAGGGGGGGCAGGATGCCTACCACTACTACCACCCTCACCCAGGGGGGGCAGGATGCCTACCACCACCCTTAGCCAGGGTGGCAGGATGCCTACCACTACTACCACCCTTAGCCAGGGGGGGCAGGATGCCCACCACTACTACCACCCTCACCCAGGGGGGACAGGATGCCTACCACTACTACCACCCTTAGCCAGGGGGGCAGGATGCCCACCACTACTACCACCCTCACCCAGGGGGGCAGGATGCCTACCACTACTACCACCCTCACCCAGGGGGGCAGGATGCCTACCACCACCCTTAGCCAGGGTGGCAGGATGCCTACCACTACTACCACCCTCACCCAGGGGGGCAGGATGCCCACCACTACTACCACCCTCACCCAGGGGGCAGGATGCCTACCACTACTACCACCATCACCCAGGGGGGCAGGATGCCTACCACTACTACCACCCTTAGCCAGGGGGACAGGATGCCCACCACAACTACCACCCTCACCCAGGGGGGCAGGATGCCTACCACTACTACCACCCTTAGCCAGGGGGCAGGATGCCCACCACTACTACCACCCTCACCCAGGGGGGCAGGATGCCTACCACTACTACCACCCTCACCCAGGGGGGCAGGATGCCTACCACCACCCTTAGCCAGGGGGTAGGATGCCTACCACTACTACCACCCTCACCCAGGGGGGCAGGATGCCTACCACCACCCTTAGCCAGGGTGGCAGGATGCCTACCACTACTACCACCCTCACCCGGGGGGCAGGATGCCCACCACTACTACCACCCTCACCCAGGGGGGCAGGATGCCTACCACCACCCTTAGCCAGGGGGCTGGATGCCTACCACTACTACCACCCTCACCCAGGGGGGCAGGATGCCTACCACCACCCTTAGCCAGGGTGGCAGGATGCCTACCACTACTACCACCCTCACCCAGGGTGGGCAGGATGCCTACCACTACTACCACCCTCACCCAGGGGGCAGGATGCCTACCACTACTACCACCCTCACCCAGGGGGGCAGGATGCCTACCACCACCCTTAGCCAGGGGGCAGGATGCCTACCACTACTACCACCCTCACCCAGGGGGGCAGGATGCCTACCACCACCACCCTTAGCCAGGGTGGCAGGATGCCTACCACTACTACCACCCTCACCCAGGGGGGCAGGATGCCTACCACTACTACCACCCTTAGCCAGGGGGGCAGGATGCCCACCACTACTACCACCCTCACCCAGGGGGGCAGGATGCCTACCACTACTACCACCCTTAGCCAGGGGGGCAGGATGCCCACCACTACTACCACCCTCACCCAGGGGGCAGGATGCCTACCACTACTACCACCCTCACCCAGGGGGCAGGATGCCTACCACTACTACCACCCTCACCCAGGGGGGCAGGAGGCCTACCACCACCCTTAGCCAGGGTGGCAGGATGCCTACCACTACTACCACCCTTAGCCAGGGGGGGCAGGATGCCCACCACTACTACCACCCTCACCCAGGGGGGCAGGATGCCTACCACTACTACCACCCTTAGCCAGGGGGCAGGATGCCCACCACTACTACCACCCTCACCCAGGGGGCAGGATGCCTACCACTACTACCACCCTCACCCAGGGGGGCAGGATGCCTACCACCACCCTTAGCCAGGGTGGCAGGATGCCTACCACTACTACCACCCTCACCCAGGGGGGCAGGATGCCCACCACTACTACCACCCTCACCCAGGGGGGCAGGATGCCTACCACTACTACCACCATCACCCAGGGGGCAGGATGCCTACCACTACTACCACCCTTAGCCAGGGGGGCAGGATGCCCACCACCACTACCACCCTCACCCAGGGGGCAGGATGCCTACCACTACTACCACCCTTAGCCAGGGGGCAGGATGCCCACCACTACTACCACCCTCACCCAGGGGGCAGGATGCCTACCACTACTACCACCCTCACCCAGGGGGCAGGATGCCTACCACCACCCTTAGCCAGGGGGCAGGATGCCTACCACTACTACCACCCTCACCCAGGGGGGCAGGATGCCTACCACCACCCTTAGCCAGGGTGGCAGGATGCCTACCACTACTACCACCCTCACCCAGGGGGGCAGGATGCCCACCACTACTACCACCCTCACCCAGGGGGGAAGGATGCCTACCACCACCCTTAGCTAGGGTGGCAGGATGCCTCCCACTACTACCACCCTCACCCAGGGGGGGCAGGATGCCTACCACTACTACCACCCTCACCCAGGGGGGGCAGGATGCCCACCACTACTACCACCCTCACCCAGGGGGGGCAGGATGCCTACCACTACTACCACCCTCACCCAGGGGGGGCAGGATGCCTACCACCACCCTTAGCCAGGGTGGCAGGATGCCTACCACTACTACCACCCTCACCCAGGGGGGCAGGATGCCCACCACTACTACCACCCTCACCCAGGGGGGCAGGATGCCTACCACCACCCTTAGCCAGGGTGGCAGGATGCCTACCACTACTACCACCCTCACCCAGGGGGGCAGGATGCCTACCACTACTACCACCCTCACCCAGGGGGGCAGGATGCCCACCACTACTACCACCCTCACCCAGGGGGGCAGGATGCCTACCACTACTACCACCCTCACCCAGGGGGGCAGGATGCCCACCACTACTACCACCCTCACCCAGGGGGGCAGGATGCCTACCACTACTACCACCCTCACCCAGGGGGGCAGGATGCCTACCACTACTACCACCCTCACCCAGGGGGGCAGGATGCCTACCACCACCCTTAGCCAGGGGGCAGGATGCCTACCACTACTACCACCCCCACTCATAGGATGGACAATGCATGACACAACCAGCACACCACAAACTAGGGAATGCAAGAAGAAGACATCCCCCAACACCATGACAAGCGTGTGTAGACTGTGTCAAATGCCTACAACACCGAACATGACTTTGAACATACAATGTGACCCCCTAGCACATGTGCCACACATATATGTGTGTGGCACCCACAATGCAAGCAGGCCATGACCATTGTGGCAATGGGGTCCAAACCCCCATCATCACAGTGACCAAAAGGTAAGTGTGGGGTCCATAGCTGAAGCACATTTTGAACATTGTGGCAATGGGGTCCAAACCCCCATCATCACAGTGACCAAAATGTAAGTGTGGGGTCCATAGCTGAAGCACATTTTGAACATTGTGGCAATGGGGTCCAAACCCCCATCATCACAGTGACCAAAAGGCAAGTGTTGACAAAGTAAGAGGTGCAACTGCCAAACTGCATGGATGATTCCTGGTCACAGAACAACAAACACATCAGTGGCAAAGTAGTGTATGTGTCCCATTGCAACATAAATTGGGGGAGCCAAATCCTGCAGTGCAAATAAGACATAACTTTGGCCATGTGCAGACAAACAACACCCATGGGGGCTGACACCGTCAACAATCATCAATGACACAATGACAGAAGTGACCATCCGAATGCAGACCCACATATTTGCACCAATGGGCACACACATGCAGATACCCTGTGGAGACTGCAGATGTGAGGCGAACAGATACAATACCATGGCAG
Organism: Calotriton arnoldi; assembly: GCA_963921515.1. Classification (NCBI taxonomy): domain Eukaryota; kingdom Metazoa; phylum Chordata; class Amphibia; order Caudata; family Salamandridae; genus Calotriton; species Calotriton arnoldi. The sequence goes on along the minus strand of CAWUFW010013880.1, from coordinate 5,620 downwards.
CAATGGGACACACAATCAACAATTAGCAACAAATTAGGGCTCCCGTCCCATCAGCCTGGTCATGAAAGTGCCAACGGAATCATCAGCACAGATCCAACACACTTGTATAGCAATGTTGCACTGACAACACAGATGAGTCCTTCCCCATTGATGCCCAAACCTGCATGTTCACTGGAGATGGCCACACGGTCAGGGAAGTAGACGAATAGAACAATGGCAGGCACAACAGATGTGCAGGGGTGGAAGCCACAGATGTGAAGTTGCCAATCTAAGTAGGAAATCTCATTGCCAAATACTGAACACATGACACCCTCAGATGCTGCTATGGATGACATGGATACACCACAGGATAGGACCCATAACCCCTGGACCACATGGGTTCCTGCACAGTAACACTTCATTATCATGAGACCAAATATCACCATCACTGCAGCAAGGGCATTGTTAGCATCATCAACATCATGTACATCAGAAGCAAAAGCACTAGAGAACAGAAAGTTGCTTTATTCAGCATATGTGGCATTAAAAGTAGAAGTCTGGTAGAACATAAACAAAGGCCAATGGCCAGTCCATCAACAAAGTCACAAGTGGGTGACAGTGGCAGATGCCACCCTACACATGCCTGCACAAAACCAGGGACAATCCACTAGGAGGGGCAACCGGGGGGTAGGCCAGGCACCGCAGGGACAGGATCAGGGCTCACCAGGAGGAAGCAGGGAAGGGGTGGTGGGTGCTGGAGAGCCACTGACAACTGCAGTGGAGGTGTCTGACATGGTGTGTGCCGGCACAACTGGGGGGCATGGCTCAGATGTTGTGGGTGCCGGCACGACTGCAGTGGACCCTGCAGATGGAGTGGACAGGTCCGCCACTGCAGTGCCCAAGTCAGACAGGGTGGTAGTGAACTCCACTGCAGTGCCTACCACCAGGGGAGGAGAATGGGGAACAGGCAAGGTGGGCTGGACAGAGGGGGAGGACACCCTCACCACATCAGTGGCACAGACAAGCGCAGCGGGGGGTGTGGTGCCGGGAGAGCAAGTGGCAGGGGGAGAAGGCCGGAGCCTCTTGGGGTTGGTTTATCGGTGGGTGGGGGAACCTGGGGCAGGGTGTGGCGGGGGCACCTGTGGAGTGGGGGCCTGAGGGATGGAGGAAGGTGACCTGGTGCTTGAGCTGCAGGGTGGCGGCGGGGTCTTGCTCTTACCACTCCGGGGGGACTTGCGGGTGGGGGGCCTCAGTCTGTCTGCGCCTGGGGGAGGGTGTCCAGGGGCGAGGGGCACTCTGCTCCGTGTGGGGGGGCTTCCTCTTCCCCCTGGATGCTGGGGCAGCTGGATCGGAGGGGAAGAGGCCGAGGTCACTGAGGAAGAGGCGCTGGGTCTTTGGGGTTGCAGGTGAGGCAAGGGAGGGTGCTTTGGAGGGAGAGGCAAGTGAGGACTGCGCAGTGCCCGTGGATGCGTGTGTGTGTACCAGGGCCCCATCCCCTGTGAGTCTGGTTTCAGTCCCCTGACTGTGCGTGCGTGTGCGTTTAGTTTGTGGCGTGTGTGTCTGTGTGCTGGATGTGTGTGTGCTGGTGTGTGCCTGTGCCGGTGTGTGTGTGCTTGGGACGGGCAAGGTGCTGGGGAGTGTGGATGGAGCAGAGGCAGGAGGGGTGAGGGACTGTCTGAGGAGGGACACTGCTGCCGTCAGGGAGGAGTCCATGGACCTGTTGCCCCTCTGTAGGTCAGACATGCCCGATGAGATGCCCTCCATGAACGACACCAGCAGAGTCAACAGTGCGGTGTGCGCATGGAGGACACTCAGCATGGCTGTCTGCCCTACATGGAGCTGGCGAAGGAGGTACACAGACTCCTCACTCAGGGCAGCAGGGGACACAGGGGCAGGGGGTGCGGTGCCTGGGCCAAAGGAGACACGCTCCCGAACATGGGAGCCTCCACGGACCTGGGGAATGGGAGCCGATGGGAGGGCGGTGGTGGTGATGCTGGTGGTGGCGGGGACAGCAACACTAGCTGGGGTGTGGTGGCTGCTGACACCCGCCTCCACAAGGGAGTCATCCTCCGAGTTGCTCTGGTCCTCAGCTGAGGTGGATGGTGCTGAGGATTCCTCGGTGTGGCTCCCCTCGTCCTCCGTGCCACTGGGTCCCTCCGACCACTCCTCGGCTGCTGACCCAGTCTGGCTCTCTGGCTCCTCCTGGTCCGTGGAGCTGTCCCCTTCCGTGGCCGTGGATGTATCTGCAAACAATGGGGAAACAGACAGACATCAGTCACCTGCACCAAACGCACACACCACTGTGAGCACAGCACATCACAGAGCAAGGCCTGGCATCATTAGTTGTACATTGCTAAAAGTGCCCTAACTGAACAGGAGAAGCCAATTGTCAGTCTGATGCCAAGCATGGCACTCACATCCCACATGGCCTTGCACCCATCTGTCTGGTGTCTGTTGGATTGCAACACCCCAGTGTGGACACATGCACCAAGTACACAGTAGTTGGACAGTGCAGAGGACACGGTGTGGACACATCACAGCTCTTGCCACTGAGTCAGTACAGGTTTCCGGATGAAAGGGATGCCCAGAGTCAAATAGGAAATGCATGTGATGCATACCAGCGACAGACACCATGATGCACCCATGTCCTGATAGCCAGCGCCACTATGGTGTGCATGTAGCACATGTCACTCCCCTGCAGGACCACAAATAAGTTGACACATGCCATGGCAGAGGCATGACTGTTAAGTCATACATCACTGTCTCAGTGATGTATGACTTGGCAGCCAGACAACAACACTATGCACTGTGTCACAATAGTAGGTCATGGGGAATGCAAGTCCTGGAGCTGCACAAGTGCACATGTACATCCCCCACACAACACATCATCTCAACCCTCATCTGTCCAGGTCACACCTATTGGACATATGGGAGACCTGTGACACTACCCTCTGAACCTGAGCCCCTCACAATTTGCTGTGAATGGGGAACAGCTGCCTGAACATCACATTTGCATACCCCAGTCTGCACGGGCAGCTGATCAAACACCTATGTGACACACAAGTATCGTCTCCTATGGTCACATCTCCAGGGGCATGCTGAGCCCCTACCAAGAAACACCCCAGCAGTCCTGGCAACTAATCCACAGCACACTGACACAGAGGCAGACACCGGAGGGTCAAATCACTGTGCACAATGTGTCAGCTGATACACGGGAGTGGGAGTACAGAGTGCATTGCATGGCCTGGAGTAGGCATGACTGTCCTGCTCCACATGAATGAGGGATGTGCCCTGGACAGTGGATAGCTGGCTATGTATGTGTGACACACGTAATCTGCACACTCCTGGGGCACAAACATTGTTCCCACCCGCTGCATGGGCGTGTGCCACATACCCCAGGCACATGTGGTGGCTCAGCTCAGCAAGTGGACCGCATATCAAAGCAACACGCAGATCACATGTCCAAACCCAGGCGTTGTGTGAACAATGGACCCACCCATGATGCCCACAACAGAGTTAGGGAAACAGATGCTGTCCCCCACCTTTAGTGAAGCAAACTGCAAGGACACAGTCCCAAGTGACACAATTCCCTGACTGTAAGGGCCACACCTGGGTATCAGATGAGCAGTGGGCAGTGCACAATAGAGGGACATGGCTCCTGGACAACATGACTGCTGCACTGTGGCAGTTGAACCAGGCCAGAGGAGGGCACAAAGCATGTAATACAGAGTTCACAGTGCAGTCTTTGACTCACCCCCTCCTTGCTGCTGTCTGGCCTTCAGCTGCCCATCCAGGTCTGGAAAGACCACCGCCAGGATCTGGAGCATGTGGGGGTCAGGGTCCGTGTTCCGCCCCTCCTGCGAGGAGGCGACAGCTTCAGCTGGACCCGTGCAATCCTCCGGGTCCAGCCCCGAAGGTCCTGCCACCTCTTCTGGCAGTTGCGGATCCGGCGCTTGTAGACCCCCACGGACCGGACAGCCCGGACGATGTCCTTCCAGATTTCCTGCTTCCGATGGGCATTAACCTGTCAGGATGACAAAGTGAAAAGGCCATTACCACACATGCAACATATCCGTGCATGACACCGTTGTATATACATGTCTCAATCACAGGGGCACATGATGTACACAGGCAGTGCAACGCTGACCATGGACAGTTTGCCAGACGTCACTACATGGTATCATTGCATGGGAAGTAAAACCATGTTCAAATGCACTGTCACTGCACCATACCTGTCCAGTGCAAGTCACTACACACTATGGGGGTGACAACTACTCAGTGAGCCTGCTAGCCAGTGGCGTGCAGACTCTCAGCCTTGCTAGTCAGACAAACAGCACATTCAGAAAGGCAGTGCACAGAACACTCACCTGCTCCCCTGGTGTCCCATACAGCTTGCTGTACTGTGGAAGTAGGCTGTCCAGCAGGGCCTGGTTCTCTTCAAGGCTGAAGGCTGGGGCTCTCTCCACAGTACGTGCCATTGCAGGGTCCAGAGGGGCAGAGACAGCAGCAGTGCAGTGGCAGATGTCGTCTTGGAGCATGTAGTGCAGGCAAGTGGGCTCTCAGGGGAACAGCCAGCAATATATATGTGCTGGAGAGGCAGATACTGTCCCTTGTGTCCAAAGTGATAGGTCCAAGTCGTTTGCATCTTCTGAATCTGGCCAATCCATGGAATAGCAGCACCAAAACACGCCCACAGCATCCTTCAAATCTTCAACTTCATGACATACATGATTTTGCAACATTGTTGTGGGTGACCAACTGAATTTCCAGCAACCGACTCGCTCGAAATCCGAAAACGCGTCCGTTGCCAGGCAAGCCCATTGTCAATGGGTGTGCACCGATCGGTCCATTGCTGTTCAACGCGCACAGGGGTACAACGCGTACCCGCACACATTGAAAGCAATGGGCCGGCCGGAGGCACCGATCGGTCCATTGTTGTTCAACGCGCACAGGGGTACAACGCGTACCCGCACACATTGAAAGCAATGGGCCGGCCGGAGGCACCGATCGGTCCATTGCGGTACAACGCGTACAGGGGTACAACGCGTACCCGCACACATTGAAAGCAATGGGCCGGCCGGAGGCACCGATCGGTCCATTGCAGTTCAACGCGCACAGGGGTACAACACGTACCCGCACACATTGAAAGCAATGGGCCGGCCGGAGGCACCGATCGGTCCATTGCGGTACAACGCGTACAGGGGTATAACGCGTACCCGCACACATTGAAAGCAATGGGCCGGCCGGAGGCACCGATCGGTCCATTGCAGTTCAACGCGCACAGGGGTACAACGCGTACCCGCACACATTGAAAGCAATGGGCCGGCCGGAGGCACCGATCGGTCCATTGCAGTTCAACGCGCACAGGGGTACAACGCGTACCCGCACACATTGAAAGCAATGGGCCGGCCGGAGGCACCGATCGGTCCATTGCTGTTCAACGCGCACACAGGGGTACAACGCGTACCCGCACACATTGAAAGCAATGGGCCGGCCGGAGGCACCGATCGGTCCATTGCAGTTCAACGCATCACTGTACATGTGACTGGCATATGTCAGCATGCCTGTCTCAGATGGACATATGCCAGCCACAGATAGCTCCCAGGGAGTGAGGGGCACACCTACCACACGACAGCCTGTC